>JAYKKI010000020.1:12677500-13207500 GCA_039881145.1 Druceiella hillmani | reverse complement strand
ATAAATTTAAAATTATTGTAAAAACTTATAAATCGTTATGTAAATAAATTTAACTTTTGGCTAGTAAATATATTCAGATAAAAAAGTTCATTACACACTTTATACTTATGATTTATATTTAGTTATAAAGCTTCATTTTTATTATGTTTCATACTCATATATTTCCGTATTATCTACGTATCAAGCGGGGAATTCTGGCGGATAGAACATTTGCGTTTGTATATAAAGTGAAGAGGTAGGGCAGAGAATCTGCTTGAAGTACCATGTCGCGCTAGCACTGCTAAGCGATAGTCTGTATTGTCCTAGTATCATGCAGGTGAAACCGCCGGTGAAAGCTAGTTTCTATGTGTGATAGAAAATAAATGTGTTAAAGATGAGATTTAAAATGTCATACACGTATATGTGTGCGTAGGGTTATTTGTTGAACGAATCAAGAAGGACGAATCAACAAGATAAGAGTATGTTACAATATTAAGTTAAAAGCTATCAAGATATTGAAATGATCGTAAGTTATCGAAAATATGCACAATCGAAATTCATTATCGTATACTATTAACAGTGTTTACATATTTACTTCTTAATTAAACATTTAACGATACATTACAGCTTAATAATGCGTATAGATAAGGCAACAAACACTAATTTGAAAACATAAATATTACATGAGATAATTTACAAAATGACAAGAATTTGATACAATAAGTCTTGTACACTTTCTCATTGACTACAATTATATGATATCGTGGTACGATAGCGAGAAGACAGTTTACCATATCACGTTTTGTGACGATTTGACGGGATGCGGTAATGCCGAACGCTTATTTTATTTTTATTAGGGTCTAGCTCCGATCCGCTGCTTCGCATGCATGATAAAAAGAAATTTAAAAAAAATCTTTATCTGAAAAAAATTTAATGTGAAATAATAAAATAGAAATAATAAAGTAGTCTGAAATGTACAGAATTTAAGAAATTGTGTGAAAAAAAATAAACTGTGTACCTCACTAGATAGCCGTAGGCTGATCGTTGCCGTGATGTTTTTTACACACTTTTTGAATGACATGATTTTTTTAATTTCCAAAAAAGTTTATCTTTTTGATATCTTGAGATAAATATATATATATAATCCTATGTTCATTTCCATGACACAGGATGTATGTATGCAATGGAGGGTGTTTAAGTAGGTGAAGCGTAAAAGCAGAAAAAATAAGCAAACAAACTTTCTTTTGTATTTACAATAATAATTTGGACTACTTAGGATAAAAAAGGATACCCCTGATATAAAAAGGATACCCGATTGTAGCCCGCAATCATTTGAAAAGAAATAGTTATCTTCCATCCTTTTGATACTCGAGGGAGTGGAAGTTTACTACTCGAAAAATAAAAGAAGTAAAAAAGAGAAAACCATATTCGTAAAGAATAAAACAAGCGGAAAAGAGTTAACTATATTCGTAAAGGATAAAAGAAGCAGAGAAGAATAAACAATATTCGTAAAGGTTAAAGTAAGAGAAAATTACATTCGAAAAGGATAAAAAAACGGGGAAGAGAAAAATATATTCGTTCTTGATAAGGGTAAACGCTTGACAATATTTTACTGCTAAATTTTAAATTAAATTAATCCACAATTTACACGCTACATTTAATCTGAAAACGGCATTGATATCTTGCTACAATGGTATACAATTAACAACTGAAAATATTTATCCTTTCCTCGAATCGTGCCCAATTTCAACAGAGTCGCCAATCTTCCGTGTCAAATTCGCGAAAAACAAAAAAAAACCGGCACCGTGACACTGGCAATGACGCGGACAAAAGTATGCATTATAAACCAAAGTGGGCAGGATCTATTATTACGTCAAATGTTAATTTTTGATGATATTAATGAAATTTGTGGCATATCTAAATCCAGGACCTTCAGAAAATATTTTCAAAAATAATTTCTTAAAAGGTGACATTTCATACAACTCTAATGCATTGAAAACTTATCTATGATATCGAGGGATTCTCGTATAACAAAGAACGAATTTTATAAGATAAATATTACTTGTTCATAATACCCACTACTTCAAATACGTCTACTGTTATTTTTAAATACTAATACAATTTCTTTAATAAATAATATTCATTTTTGTATATTCAAATAGCAATTACTTGTGCATGTTGGCAAAAGTCTGGATTACAATACTAACGAATATTAAGAATCATTATGTTCATTGCTACTAATGAGCAGGCCTGATGACTGATTAGCTATGGCTGTTCGCCGCTCTGCTTCGAATTCTGTTTCACTATTTACCATGTAAATTAAGTTTCTTATACCTAATTATTCGCATTTTTATTATTTGTACGCAAGATAAGAAACAATTCTGCTTCGTCGCGACGATTCACTTACATTAGATTTGGTTGCAAAATTGAGAGCTTTGCGATAGTCAAATGACCCAATATCAATCTAACGTCCAAAATCAACCCGACAAATGATATCATTGATAAGAGACACGATGTCATTGATTGTAGAACGCCCTATTCGTAATAGTCATATGGCTTATAACAAATTTGACTACTACAAGCTGAGGTAGATGTCACGATGCAAAATAAAATTGACAAACATAGTCGATGGCGATCGGTCGGGTCTAGTTATATGCGACTTGAAAAAAACATTAAGAATAGGAAATTTTATGATCATATTGATAAGAGCCTGAATATATACTCAAGAATAGCGTTGAATTAATTCTTATGATTACAAAAATGTCATTTTAATTTTTCGCAAGTTAAGTTTAGTCAACGTCAGTGCCATTATATTAGCGAGATGTGGTGTTGCAACGACCAGTTGGCCAACATCCGGCTTTCACAAATTTTCACCAGATATTTGCAGTCGGTGGTTTAAGTGGAAATGTATGGTGATAGTTTCGCACGTGGGTCACTGACCTGTGAAAGGCATCATCGTCTCATAATCGATGTATGACTAGAAATTGAGAGTTTATGACTAAATTGATACGCAGTTTTATTGTAATTTTATTCCTATATTATGAACGTAAACCATATGAAGTTTTTGATTGCAGTTCAAGTTAATTCATTAAGACACATGAACTTATTAGATAGCTCGTTGACACTTTCAATAAACAGTTGTCATTTTCCCACTTTAAATAATGTTTATAATTCAAGGAATGTGTTTGATTTTAATTATTAATATTGAAAAAGATTTCTTTGCAATTATTCAATGAAACGTAAATTACAGTTTTTAGTAACCATTAGAATTGTCACCAGTATTTTAAAATAAAATTTGAATGTAAACCAGATGAAATTTTTGATTGTAGTTCAAGTTAATTAATTAAGACACATGAACTTATCAGATGGCTTGTTGACACTTTCAATAAACGGTTGTCATTTTCCCACTTTAAATAATGTGTCTAAGCCAAGGAATGTGTGTGACTTTAATCATTAGCACTAAAAAAAAATTTTCCAATTATTCAATGAAATGTAATTTACGGTTTTTAGTAACCATTAGTATTCTCACCAGTAAGTTAAAATAAAATTTGTACGTCATGTTGGATACATGTACTTTATATTTTGTAAGCACAATGAAGCACTCGAAATATTTTATTTGGGTATATATTAAATAACTTATCTCATTTTTCACCATTGTTCGAATTTAGTCGCGTTTTAATATTACGACTGAAACTAGATAATGTAAATTACGTAATATAAAATAATATCAGAATACGTAATGTCGTTTTTGCTTAAGTATCTTCTTTTCAACTTTGCATACTTTTTTGCACAAAAAAAAAAAGTTTATTTGTACTTTGTTTACTTTAAAAACAAGTGGTAGCCTTTATTATCGTTCATGAAATCATTCTTCATAAAGTCAGAAAGCGCTGTATATTTAACGAAATTTTTAAAAATACACTGATTGTCAATCATTTTTTCGTTACATACTACAAATATTCCTTAACATAATTTTGTGCTAAAATTGGTCAGCTGACTATCAGTTTTATTAAAAATATTAGCAGATTTGATTATATCATTAGTGCATAAGAGCTAATAAAAATGTTCATCTTACAAAGTTAAGGTACATATTTAAAAAAAATATTTTTCTGTCTTTAGAACAATATTTAACATCGAAGATATGGTAATTTAACAGCTGTTATTAAAAATGTCTCTAAAGAATACTGAAAAAACAGAAGACACTCTTGCATAAACGTAACGCATCGAGAGACGAGGTCGTGAGCACTCAGTCACGATCCGCTTGTCGTAGTGTAAACATGGCGATCACGGACGAGGACGCGGGCTCAATTAATAAGATTCTAGATGAGCTTCGGTTTGGAAAATACCATTTACTCGTAGGAGTGTTCATTATTCTAACGATGTACATAAATAACATCGCCACCCTATCTTTTGCTTTCACAGCACGAGACACTCAATACCGCTGTCGCGTGCCCGGATGCGATCTAGAAGGATCGGATGCTCCATACCAGACCAGCTGGGTTGCAAATGCTATACCAGTGGAATCAAACCAACTGAGCAAATGTCTGAGATACGGTGTCAATACTGATATCAATATCACTTCAAATATAAGAAACGAAACTTGTAATAAAGAAACATTCAACACTTCTCGTCACGATTTTTGCAGAGAGTGGATCTACGGAGAAGGATTTTCGATAGTTCGAGAGTTTCGTCTGATGTGTAAACCTTGGATGCCGCCCTTGGTTGGTACCCTTAATGGAGTGGGACAATTCGTTTCTCTAATCTACCTCGGCTCCCTGACAGACAAGTTCGGCAGAAGAAATATTATGCTGGTCACTGGAATTCTTGGTGGAGTGATTGGTTTCGCGCAATCATTCGCACCGGAGTATTGGAGTTTTACAATGTTGACTTTCCTCAATACAGCAATATCGTCGGGCAATTTCAGCGTCGCCTTCATCATGGGAGTAGAGCTGTATTCCGAAAAAAGACGCGTTTTTGGCACTTTCTCCTTGTACATATTTTCTAATATTGGTAATATTCTACTCGGGGTAGCAGCTTGGCAAATACCTTACTGGCGAAACTTATTGCGAGTTGTGTTCTCACCCGCAATCATACTGCTCTTATTTGCGTGGATCATGCCCGAGAGTATTAGATGGCTGATAATCAAGGGTCACAACTTAAAGGCAGTAAAAATGATAGAACGAGCCGCACGATTGAATAATGTGGAACTGACCCAAGAGTCTCTGAAATATTTGGATTATTTAAGTTCTGATAAATCAAGGGATGAAGTAAAAAATATAATAGAAAACCGGGACAGCGTACCATTAGCTTCGGTTCTGCGATCCAAGAAACTGTCAATAAGACTCATAACATGTGGTTTCTGTTGGATTGTGAATTTTTTTGTGTATTATGGTTTGACTCTAAACTCCATTTCATTGTCATCAGATCCAAATAATGTGTACTTGAATTTCATTTTATCGATAGTAGCAGACACGCCCGGCCTTTTTCTTTATTTGTACTTACCCGATCGCATAGGAAGACGTCCGTCTTTGGTTGTCAGCCTACTTGCATGCGGTATCACTTGTATTGGTTACGCGTTCTTGGGAAAAAATAACACGGATTGGGCGTTGACTATGTTTTTAATAGCAAAAACCCTAGTCGCACTTTCATTTGGATTGCTTCATTTCTATACATCTGAGATGTTTCCTACAACGCTACGTCATTCGTGTGTGGGATGTTGTTCGATGCTCGGGCGAATTGGGATGATGTTGGCACCACAAGTGGTGCTACTAAATTCGATATACCAAAGTTTACCGATGATATTATATGGTACTTCCGCACTTTTGGCAGCTGTTGCCGCTCTAAGCTTTCCGGAGACATTAAACACGATTCTACCGGATAAGATCGAAGACGCAGAAAACATTGGAATGGAAATTGTGAATAAAACCACTTAATTATGAAATAATTTTGTAACTACTTATGTAATATTAAAAGTGACACTTATCGATTTATTTAATCGAGGCATAAATAAATTTGTCTGAATGTTTTATTGTGGAAAATTATTACTTTAAGTTAATTATTGTGAGAGTAGATTAATTAGAACACTATTTATTTATATTTACATCAATATTACGTAAAGGTCAAATGTATTTACTAATTTTTTTTTCGTAAGATCTGTGAACTTTGTGTGCCCATTTGTAAACATTGTTAATATTTGTAACTTTATTTTAACAAAATAATATTATGTGTAAACCGCTCAGTCTAATTAATTTAATATGACATAATGTAAATTAATCTTTAAAGGCTGAAGTTTGAAATTAATATAAATAAATAATTTAATATGACGTAATGTAAATTAATCTTTAAAGGCTGAAGTTTGAAATTAATATAAATAAATAATTTAATATGACGTGATATAAATTAATCTTTAAACCTGAATTTTGAAATTAATATAAATAAATAATTTAATATGACGTAATGTAAATTAATCTTTAAACCTGAATTTTGAAATTAATATAAATAAATAATTTAATATGACGTAATGTAAATTAATCTTTAAAGGCTGAATTTAAATTAATATTTAAAGGCTGAAGTTATCAAAACGCCATCATCATCAAAAATACCATCAGATATTGCCTAAATTTGTTCTGTAAATTGTTATCACAAATTATTGTCCTCTATATCAGGTTTTCTGAGCCGGAGCGGTAAGAGAAAAATTATAAGCTTTAAATTTTATAAATCAGGCGCTTATGAACATTTTTGTATTACTTAATATGACGATCTTGAAATTTTTAAAATCATTGTTGTACTAAAAATTCTAAGAAATTAATGGCGCTCTGTATTTACAATTTTCCAATAAATTTTCCATTTTTGAAGTGAAGCTTCTTAAAGGATGCTTGGGATGGAGAGCTAATTGAGAAAAAGTGAAAGTTGCAAACGCGGCGACGAAACGCTCATCGTTGGCTGGGCAACGCGCTTTGTTGTATATCTATTATTTATTACTGTATCGATGTTATTTTAATTAATAATTTAAAAAAAACGTGAGCCGAGTTAAATTACGGTCAACTAATTGCAGGTGACTACATTTAAGAGCAGATAACATGTTGAATATAAATATTAATAAAACCAAATTTCAATAAATTCGTAAACACATCTAAATGAAACGCGGGAAAGGAAATGCATATTCGGGTATTAACTTCATATATTCTTTTTTATCTGCATATTTGATATTTATCGGGTGAAACAATACTTTCGACAATTTCCAATGTTTTTAATTGTATCATAGGAACCAACTTCATGAACCGCCATTATATATATATATATATATATATATATATATATATATATATATATATATATATATATATATATGTGTATATACATATATATATATATATATATATATATATATATATATATATATATATATATATATACAGTTAATCTATAACCAGAAATCGAAGTGAATAACTTGTGCTTATTCCGTATTTAATTTACATTTTACGTAGATATTGTTCTTTCCTGTTCTCTCTCAAAGAATTCTAATGTGGGATACATTAATGCTGTTTACTCCGTTATATTCTAACCTATTATGCGAAAGTTCAATAAGGTATTAAAATGAGTACCATATAAATTCATTATTCCCTTATTAATATGGTTTTAATAAGTGAATTGCTATATTTTCTGAAATTTCAACATAAAACTTTTCGAATTATAATCTATTTCCCCGAAACAGTTCAGTTTATTAAAAACATACCATCCCAATAAACCGATTTTAATAATCTCAACCAATTTAATAGTTTACTAAAGTTTCTTATTTAAGATGATTGCCAAATCTACCAATATACAAATTTGAGAATCGATGCTCAGTACTGATACTAATGATGAGTTAATAGAAGTGCTTAAAATTGAGTCGACATTAGTAAATAATTAGTTAAATACAGTAATAATAAGTAAACTCAGTAGAAATTAGATCACATCGAATTAATATTCTGTTAACATAATAATTAAATGTAATGCGTTTGGCTCACTGGCTGATTTACATGTTGGTGTCACTAATTGGTATTACATATTGACGTCACTAATTAGATTACCCGTTGGTGTCACTAGCTGGGTTATGCGTTAACCATCACGAATCTGCAGTGTTTTGGTAATTTTTGAATAAGAACGTGATAGGGCTTACTGGTTTCATATTATGGCTATCACATAGAAAATTTTGTTGATATTATGTAAGCTATAAATAAAAATATTCTTTATATATATTTATATATATAAATATATATATATATATATATATATATATATATATATATATATATGTGTGTGTGTGTGTGTGTATGAGTGCGCGTGTGTGTGTTTGTGTGTGTGTGTACTACATGTTTGACAAACTGGCATGCGCAGCGGTGGTCTGTATCTGAATGAATGATGCATGATACGGATGAAGACGGTACACTGGATTTATTCTCGTTTTAAAAATAACAAAAAAATATTCACATTGACTTACTGAGCGAATTGAATAAAAAAATCCTCGTAATTTAGGTCTATGAATCAATAAAGACATTTATTTTAACCTTATTTACAGGGAATAAAGTTATTTTTATTTTTTTTCATCGTGAAATTATTTTGTATTTTTGATTGGCATTTGGCTACGTAAGCTTCGATACATAGCTCTAGTATTAAGCATGCAGATCAAAATTTAAAAAAATTAAGCTTCATACCGATCGCACAATTAATATTCTCAATACACATAATTGTCGTAGACGTTCAAGTATGTTTCAGCAAACAATTTGTGCTTGCATACTTGTCAAGCGTACAATTATATGATATATTGTAGTGGTAATTTCAAATGTAATCCTATTACAGTTATAATAGAAATGTAATCTTATGTCTTCGAAGAGTTAACATTCAATTTAATAAGTAGCGAACGTCTTTGCCGGTTAAGGAAAAAGTGGACGGAAGCGGCTTCAAAGATATATGAATATACACATAGAAACATGCGTAGAAAGTAATTAAAAATAATATTCTCCGCTCTCATCAGAATATAATATGCACCAAAGAATAAGAATATATAAATATACACTTTCAGAGAGACAGATTTTTAAACTAAGTTTATACGGACATCTATACGAGAGACTATACAAAAACAAAATCATTTAAGACTGAATACAATTATTTCAAAACCTATTGTGATTTAACTTTGTTGTTAAGAGTAAATATGTTTGGCGTCATCCATGTGGGTAGAAAACATTTTCAATAATAAAAAAAGAGCAAAGACAAATGATATTGGGACGTGAGGGTTAAAAATTCTCGTTAACCCTTTTGAATTGGTGTTTGTACAATTCTTGACTAGAGAATAAAGTCTACTATAATACATTTAAGCATTTACAATACATTTTCGTCAACACAACTATGTTTATAAGAATAAATGTTCGTTTAGATATTTGTTCGTATGTGCACATTTTTGTTAGAAAATATCAAACTTATATTCAGAAAATGTTGTTACGCGTATTTCTCAATCCGCAGAAAGTATTTCAAGTTGTATACTAAAATAACTCACGTAGTGTTAGAAATTGTTTTAATATAAAAATTACTGCAGTATTAAATGCTGAATGCGCGATGTTTTTAGTATGTTCTTTAAAATTGCCTAGCATTCTTATTTAAAATATAAAATCGAAATAAATCTATTTATAAGAAAAATAGTATTCTCGTTCAAAGATCTGCGCTGGTCATATTATAGAAGACGACACTATAATATTAACATAAGAAAGCTGAAATGTTAAAAATATTTTAAAAAATTATTATCGGACTCCTGAATTTGTCATGTGTATACACTGCATTGCCAGTTTGGATAATCTTAAAACTGGAGCAAAATATTCAGTAAAGGAATATTTAGACTTTAAGCTGAATAATAAAAAATCGATAGAAATAATAACGCAATGATTGATTTGTTACTAAAATACAATAGAAAAGTTAGTTTGAAACGTATTTATGTATTATTTATCCACAATATATGAAGTTTTGTTACAGTTAATCAAACTTCTGATTACTAAAATGAAGGTAAATATTTTTCAATCAAGATCTATAGTACAAACTATTAATTTGAGACCATTTTTTTCACTAGACCCAGAAAAGTAATTTATGATGTTTTTTATGACTATACTTCCACTCTTTATCTCTGGCCACGTCCATTTTCGCATTGTATATCCGGGTGGAAAACTTTATTACGCGATTTACAATACACATAACGTCATCTATTAACGTAAATAGGTACACGATACACTTGTGTAATTACTATTTGTTGAGTAGGTTGACATTTTATTCTTGTCGTGATACTAATGCAATTCAAATGAATATTTGAAAATGTTAAATTTACTTATAGTCTGATTGATTAAACCGATCGTGATGAAGTAAAAACTATTGTTATGCCAAGTTAATATTCCCAGTACTCCTTAAAAATTATATTTAAATTCGACCATTAGCTTTTACCTGATGTACATATAAACAAACACCTAAGCAGATGAAAATTCCGCAAAATGATCTCAAGGCTTTATGCCACTTATTCTTCATCATCGCTATTATTTTCTTTTTGAAAATATTTTAATTTATAGACACGCAATTTGTCGTATGTATAATCAACTTAGAATTATATACTCATTATTTTTCAATATAAATTTAATATACGCCGATCCGTTAATATACGTCGTATATATCCTTTTATCCGTATATATCCGTTTAATATACGCCGATAGCCTTAAATGTTATCCGCAACTTTCTTGATGTTGCTGATAACATCTACAAACAAATGTCAGCATTTGGTCTCTATACAGGTGTTCTTAATTGGTATGACAAGAATTATTCTCAATAACGTAATATGAGAATTAAATAAAAAAAACCTATATTTTTTTATTTGAGTCTTATAATACTGGGAATTAATTTATTTTACAATAAAAATGTTGATTATTTTCAACATTTACTGAATCGTAATTATATATTAAGTTATGAATGTTTCGTTGTAATAAACAGATTCCCCATAAGAAAAACTTGGAAGAATGATCAATTTTTCTTTTAGTGGATTAATACTCATATAATTTCCAGTATGATTAATTTTTCTTTTAGTGAGGTAATACTCATATCGCTCAATATTCAAATCCGAATAAGGTCTTAACAGTATCACTTTGATGATACCGCGCGGCGCCCGATGTGTATATACTGCAGGACGCTTAACCCTTGCGGTGACGATGAAATCTTCGAGATAGTAATAAGATAAGAAAAAGTTGATTGATTGTAATCATCTTATTTTGTACTCAGGCGTCCACTGAAGCCTATTTGCTATACCAATTTAACACCTCCTGTAAAAGGTTATATAAAGCTTTATGTTAAAAAAGTTATAAAATTGATTTTTTAAATATATTTACTCGATACCATGACGGCCTTCATTTTTACATGTTACATGTTGATTTGCAGAAAGAAAAGGATATAAGACGAGTATTTAATAAAATCAAAGCTGTGTCATGTTTTTAAACGATCCTTGCAAATATGTCATAAATTGATTATGAAGCTTATACTCTGCTAATTTCCTTATATCCGTCCGCCCGTCTGTCACAGACTCACAGTTTCTGCAATTTGAGACCTACGTGCATGATATTTTGCAAGTAGATTCTTCATATGTCTATGTCACAAAATAAAAAAAAGAGTTTAAAGTAACTCTCTATTGTTGATCGAATTTTTCAACACCGGATTTGAAAAATTTGAAAATGATCCATATACTAGCATATAATTAGAACTATCAAATAACATTATTTGATAGTTCTAATTATATGGATTTGGATAGTGACGGAATCCTATTATATTAAACATTATATTATATTATATTCGGAATCCTATTATATTATATTATATTAAACGGATTTGGATAGTGACGGAATCCTACTTTGTACATATTCCGACACTTGACCGATTTAATTTTTTGTTCCTTTGCTTCAAAGGTACAATTGTGAAGGGGCATAGTCACAATCGATCACTAGTTAATATTCTGACATATCCAATTGTTACCATAATTACTACCTGGTCCGCTTTTGTTTCCTTTGTCCCTCAATTGAAATGTAAAATGCATCATATATTTATATTTCAGTTTATTTATTTCAAATAAAAACTGATTCTCCAGCTTACCGTTTGCAGACTGAAGTCTTGAAAAGGTAAAGTGTGAAAACAAAACATGGTTGTCACACCCGCGTTTACTGAAAAAACATCCTGATATAGTGTGTGGAACTATGATAATCTTTTCTAGTCTTTTTACTTGGAAAATTTATCAGCTTATGAAAACCTTATTTTCCTAAATTTCAAGTTTAAAACGAATAAGCCACAAGTTTTGAAAATTGACTGAACCAGTGCTAATATTTATTTTTTCTTATTTTGACCTGAATACGTCTTTAAATTTGCTACCATACGGGGGCAATCCAAAAAACCTAATGATAACAAAATCGGGGGATGCAGTTTGGCGTTGCAGTTTCGAATTTATCCTCTACATCAAAAATTATACCACTGAATAGCTAAAGGATCAAAGAATTTACTACAATAAACAAGAACAGTGACGCACCGTGCGTGGTGGAGGGGGAAGCGCCGCCATTTTAAGGTTATTTTGCTGCGTATCGAGATTTGCAATTAGTATAACTTTTGATTCGGAAAAGCTACGATATTCGTTTAAGTTTTAATCGTCAGCTGTCGTCAAAATCTATCGATTGTATATAAAAGATTAGTTTAAAGTAGTGACAGTGAATAAAATAAGGTGTTAGAATAAAAAAATATTATCAAAAATATTTTATTTAAAAAATATAACCCGTTACATAGACGTAATCAAGTACAACACATGGCCGTGTCCATGACACAGCCACACCCCATTTTTTTAATACATAGTACTCGAAATTTTGCCTGAATTGTAATAAAACAAATAATACATTAGATGTTTATATTGGCAGTTTAACAGGAAACGAATTTGTTAGGGTATCAAATAGAACGTCAGTTGGTTCAAGTAAACAAGTATACAACATACGCCAGTCGGGTTCTATGGGAACTCGTCGTGAAAGAAAATCTTGTGCATAGACTAGTGCCTTAAATAATTTTGAAAAAGTAAGATAACTCTTTAAAATTATTTGAAAGTAATGTTAGAAATTGAACAATTATTCTGTACATTGTTTTTATTTGAAAGTTTGTTATAACCTTACGTTGACATTAATTTTCAAAATTATTTTCTTGTTTCAGATAAAAAAGTTATTTATCGTTTTTTTCTAAATATTCTAAATACTTTTTACTAAAAGCATATTATAATTTTTACAGTCTCACACAATTTATACATATAACAAAAGAGTGAAAGCAAAAAGTTCATACATTAAAATATTTGATAAAAATGACTTCGACCGACTTTAAATAAACAATAAAGTAGAAATTAAGTAAAATTTTTGTGTGTCTGGCCGTCTTTCCATGTCTTTGTTTATCGCAGACATAGGGTAATAAGTAACTTTAAAAACAATTAATTTTTATTACTTCGGGCATGTAATGCGACATTCACAAAGGTAAATGTACTTCTTCGAATAATACAATGTAAAATAATTGGAAAAAGAGGCTCAGGTCGATAAAGGACGTCGTGGCTACAAAACCTGCGGGAATTTTTTTACAGATCTTTGGTATCCATTTTCAGAGCTGCCATCAATATAGTTATTATAGCCAACATAATAACCAACGTACGTTAATCAGGTAGAATATGAAAAGAAGAAGATATGTATCATGCTAAAATTACTAGACTAATTCTGATGTGTTTCAGTATTATACAATTTAACTTTCCAGAATTAAAATAAATTAATTATCATCTCGATGCGACGAAATGTTAAGAATTTTAGAAATAGTGTCTGTATGTCTATTTATTTTCGTTTTACATAAACACTACTGAGTAAATTTTAATAAATCGTTCATGATTATATTACTTAGAGTCTCGGAAAGAGATTAAATTATGGTTTATTTATATAACACTAAAAAGTTAAAAAATATAAGGGAAATGTCAACCTTTTGATTACCGAGCCATGATTAAACGTTTGGCAATATTACTAACAACCGAATAAACAAAATATTCAGTTAAGTTAAAGTGGAGACAAAATGTTAGTACAAAATACGAATATTATATTAAACGACTTTCTCTAGTTTTACAAAATATACTGTGGTTATGACAGCAAGCTCGATTTATGAAAATAACGTTGTTCATGTCAAGGCAAATAAATAAGTTAATTAAAATCATCGACGTCGCACGAGCTGTCGACGCAGACGTGACTAACCATCGGCGAAAACATCCTGCTGGTGCACTCGTCGGAGTATTATCACTTAACTGTTGCAGTTGACACTAAATGTTGATTATGCACAACTACGACAGGCCTTGGAGAGCAGCACGTGTGCCCTTGTAATGCAACTGTAACTGATACGCAGCTGTGTCACATTTCAATTAAACTCCATCACCTAAATGATCGTACTGAAACTTCAATTAGCTCTGCACACATCACATTTGGCTACTGAATACGACAAGATTATTCTTCTCAAAGTCATTGAATACGACTTAACAAATTAGTTCTCGGAATTTTTGAGTGGTTTGTAAAATAAAGTAATATATTATCATTAATAAATTGAATTGTGTTTTGGTCTCTAAAGAAATGTTATTAAATATCATAGAGATTATTAATAAAATTTAATACAAGCACCTAGCTCTCTGCCAACATTTCTCTTACACTTAATAGTATTTCAATAAATAAATGGTTTAACCCTTTTTTTATTAAAATATTATTAAGAGAATGAAATAAAATGAAATTCGGTTCACATGGTTCTTAATATTATTTTCTTCAAAAACTGTTTTATCTATTGCTATTCCATTCAGAAGTATTTAACCACACAAGATAGGTCAAGTTTGAAAGTTTTTTAATAAATAAAAATGTCTTGTAATAACAAATCAATATTTAATTACAATAATTACATTATTTTAGCATTGAAGGACGTAATAATTTCATATGTTTACTTGAACTGTATGTCTAGCCTTAATCTAACGGGAACTTCAAAAGCCTTAGCATTCTTTTCTAATTTTGCCATAATGATTTCCTCCACTACATTATATTTTCCACAATTCATCATGAGATGTGGGACAGAGTGTTTGATCTGTCTTTCTAATTAATTCCATAATAATTTGATCGGAAAAATATGATGACTCTGTCACGCACACAACTTCCAACGCACTTTGCTTTTGTAACTACTTCAGACATGTCGAGCATAGCTGTAATGTGTATTAGAAGTTATCGTCGTGTAAAATAATTAAATTGATAGCAATCACACGATATCCTTTCCTAAAATTTATTTATAAACTTTTTTCTCTTTATTCTTTCTATTCTTAATAAATTTCCCACAAAAGACCCTACAAAACATTCTTACACCACATACAAAACATTCTTACAAACATTCTTACTCCTTTTTTGAAAAAGTCTAATTCTTACTCCATCATAATATACAGAGGCTACTATGCACTCTTTGACTACTTTTTTCTTAAAATACCTCCGAAAGAAAAAAAACGTCTCTTTGTTCTGAAAATTCGAATTTGAATTTGATAATCTAGTTTCGAATTTGACTCTTCTTTTATGGATATTAAGAACAATTTTAGCACCACTAATAGTCCTAAATACTTGCCTCAAAAAGTAATATTTTTCCAGTTGCCGCAATAATGGTGTCTTAGTTACCTTTAATACCTTTACTGTGGCACACGTCGGTTTGGATCAATATTTCAAGAGCAATGAGGTGTCTAACACTTTGCTTTTTATAATTATATTCATATCTTCACTAGAAATGATTGCTTTAGGTCTGCTTTTAGGGCGAGTACGGTGGATTGTGTTTAGAAATTTATATCTTTTGTCAATCTGATTGAAAGATTCAATGATTTCATTATTATTTGATGCATTTTATATGGCGGTATGATGAGAATATTGTTATTTATTATTGAGATATCGTTTTTACCTACTTCAGTCATTAAAAATGCGAATAAATAAAAAAAACTATGTAAAATCCGCAGACGAGCGTTTTCATATTGGTACATTAAAAATGGCTAAAGTATATTTTTTAATATTTTTTTATTATTTTAACATAAAATTTGAAAATTTAGTAAAGAGTATGGCCCTCTCTAGCTAAAATCAATGCGCTTAATCTGCTAGGCATGCTTTCGACGACGTTTTTTATCATTTCCTGAGGAATACGTTCCCATTGAGCGACGATCACATTTATAAGAGCCTGAATGTTTTCTGTAGCTGGTTTTACGGCTTTGACGCGTCGTTTGAGATTATCCCATATGTGTTCAATCGGATTGAGGTCAGGACTTCTAGTCTAACCGACGAATTCCGGCCACGCATCAACGTCTCTAGAGCGGTGGGCGCGAGCGTTGTCGTCCATAAAAATGAACTCGCCTCCATCTGCTGATAATGCGGATTGGGTATGAGGAATAAGAACCTTTGTTATGTATCTTTACTCATTAAGTGTGCCATTTTCAATAAAAAACTAACTCGATACGGTCATCTGAGTTAATACCAACCCAAAACATTACGGAGCCTCCACCGTAAGGGGTGATTTCCTCAAAGCACACTTCTGTGAAGCATTCTCCAGGTCTTCGTAAAACTCTCCGACGTCGGTCCTCACCACTAATCGATATACGAGCTTCATCGGAGAATAAACCCTATTCCAGTCTTGTTGAGTCCATGACGAAAAATTTTGAGCGAGTCTCAATCTGGCAACTCAATGTTCACGGAGCAATGTAGGGCCCCGAGCTGGGCGATAGCTACGTATATTGACGGTCTGAAGTCTCCTTCTTACTGGCTTACTCGTGTACCTCTGACGTCCACCGGGTTCTGTTTGAGGTCTACGTACGTAACTTGACGATTCCTAGTGCTTGGCTGACTATGAAGCGGTCGTCCCGTGGTTCAGTGCACCGTATTCTTCCAGAACCGGGCCTTCTACTGATGGAGCCCGTTTCTTGGTATCGTTGCCAGGACCTTTGGACAGTGAAACGGCTCACATTATACTGCCGAGACACATAATATTAGCTACAGACTTCTTCAAGCAGCGCAATAGTTTTACTAGCTCTTATCGTTTTTTCAACCATACTGAGAACAGCAAACAGAAGTGAACTAATGCAGCAAATAGCAGAAATTTAATTAAAATTTATTCGCTAAAATATAAAACGTAACAAATGAAAAAGAACTTCATAAAAGTTGGATTTCATTTACCGCCAAAAAATATGTTTTTGCCAGTGAAAGAGAATTTTCATTCAAAAAGAATAAATTTCAAATTTAGAACGTTTATTTTTATGTGCCAGAATACACTATACCTGCCAGTAACAATTACAATTAATACAACCTCTTGATAAATAATATTTTGTTAATAATATGACAAAATCAAAACCGCCCGTTTTTTATGCAAAAGAGTGTATGTATATATATATATATATATATATATATATATATATATATGTAATATATATGTGTGTGTGTATTAGCCATTTAATACCTTCTTCCTTTTCGTTTCTTGACAATAAATTTCCTAATTAAGCAAATCTATCGAGTTTCTCTATAAGCTACATTATTCCTATTTTACCAATACACATTGCACTACATTTTAGTTTTCTTAGCATACTTGATATTCCTGCTACGAAAGGTCATAGATGTACAAATATGATTATAAAAATACCTCCAGGCTGCTCATGTAGAGACCAGTTTAAGATCGTTTGCCTTGCTCTCGAAGAGGCGATAAAATGGTAAAAAATAATTTTTGAAACATTAACCTCAACTTTGTCGACTACGGAATACCTATCAATACTTTATGCTGAACTTAGCATCTGTTCGTAAATTTAGAAAGTCGGTGTTCGATCGAATGTAATAATTATCTCACAAAACGTCTACAAGAAGTATCCTTGTAAGATCACATAATAGACAAGGTTCATATTCTGTCAATATTCCCGAGAAATTATCTAAAGAAAATCATTCTACAACGCACGTAAGTTCAAAATGAGAACGAAATAAAATCCCATAAGTCTGCTTGTGGTATTTATTTATTTACTGTAATGTATCCGAGTGATATACACGGCATACTTATTGTTGCGAGACAATCTCTTTCAGCCAACCAGAATACCAGTTCAGCCCCGCTCGATGAGCGGCCAAGAATCGACCTTGGGTCCCCGCGGTGCGCTGCGCGGTCAAAGGTATTCATTTATTCGTTTATTTGTACGCTCTGTAAACAAATCATATTTATAAATAAGTCTTAAACTGGAATCCTCAACAAAAGAGGAAGCATAACCGTCCAAAACGGGACGGGCTGGGGACGCTGTACTAACGAGACTGAAGAGCATTGCCAAAACATGGAATGACTGAAACAGCATATTAATTGTAAATCAGCACGACAACGCATCGTGGATACCCTTGATCGCATTAATAGTATAGAAAATGAACCTAATTTAGGTACGCAATTTAATTTTTTTGAATTCATAAATATACTACTTATGCTTTATAGGGTTCTGTATCTCAATAGTAAAAAAGGGAAGTCCTATTATATCACTCACATATCGGTCTGTTCGTCTGCCACAGATAATTTTCATCGTCATGGTAATAAAACATATTAATCCACACACTAACGCTCAAAATTATCTACATGGAAATTTTAGGGAGAAATAAATTAAGTGCTCGAATTTTTTTTTATTCCATACACAATGTTTTTATCCAAAAAATGTGAAATGATATTTATCCAAATTACTGTGTATTTGTTTTTGAATTGTATGGATTTGCTCTGTGAATGTATTGTCCTATTCTTCATTGTTTTAAACTCTTTGTTATATGTTCTTCCACATACCCAGCGATTTGGGTAATACTGTAAATTGGGCATGGGGTTTTCAAGAAACAAATAAATAATGTGGAGTATCGTTTGAAAGGGTTGGTAATATTTTTTCATAATATTAGGCAGTATTTCTTTATATGTATGCTGAATAAAATACATAATATATGTTAATCCTCCTTATTTTCGAAATTACTCACCTTAAATTATGAAAAAATAAGACTTTTAGCAGCCTAAGCCAAGTTTGTAGGAAAACTAGAGGGATTATCTTAGATCTTATAATTTCTTTGAATTTCCACCATGTCTTTACACCTGTGAAAGATACAGTAGTCAATATAATTGGGATTTGGAAAATTATTATTTCAAAATTTAATAAAAATACTACACGTTCTTAAATGGTTTTTAGTGCCTACATATGTACGAAAACCTCATAACAGAAGGTCTACTCGTACTTCAGAAAGCTACACACGTAGATATTAACAACAGAAAATGTCACAACAAGGAATAATTCCTATAAAGTTGATTGGAACGTTTTTGAATTCGATATGAGTATTAACATGTACTATAACTAAAACAAATATGAAAGAATAAACAGTACATTAACCACCAGTTGGCTATAAAAACCTAAAAAACATTTGCAATAAAATAATATCGTATCTTGATCTTTTAGTTGATTCATCCTCCTGAAACTTTTGAGCTTAAGATGTTTTTTTGCTACAGGGTACATTCTTTTTTATACCACTATTTTCTTCTATTAAAAGCTTGTCGGAAAATTTTATTACATTTCGAATATATCCGAATATGTACGATATCACCTTTAAGAATTGTTTTATTTTCATAAGTAGTAACTACTTAAAATAATTTATTTAAACTACACTTCCACTTCATACCAATTGTCTGTATTCGCCTTTAAAAAATAAAACTGGCATTAAAGATAAAAGCAAGGTAAACAAAATTTCTGGTGAGTGCTTATCATGCGATAGAAATAGGAACTTCTAATTAATATATATATGTATATATATATATATATATATATATATATATATAAAATTATAATTATAATTATATGATGGATATTAATTCGGCAAATCAAAAATAATACCAGATTTTATTTTAAAATACAATAACATACGCTTATTACATTAAGCTAGTCTCAAATAAAATCCTAATAATAAAAATTCTTGAAACGATGTACGCCGTGTTTGACAGTGAACTCGCTGATAATGAATCGAACCGAGTTTACTCGTAAGATTGAAACAATAAGTTTATGAAAAATGAAATATATTATTTATTCTTTAGATTCAAATTCAATTAAACGTCTAAAAAAAGTGCGCGTTGTGCGTCTAAAATATCAAGTGAACTACTAAAAAGTAGTTCGCTTTATATTTTTAAGGCGCGCATGGTGTGCCTTAAAAAGTAGAAGCCGAAGAGAGCCGAGTTTACCCGATTCAGCGTCGCCAACCCGAGCGTAACGTGTCACCGACCCGAGCGTGCGTGACAGCTTAATTTCATTCACTGCTCAGAAAAATTAAACAGGTGCAGCTAAAGAATTGTTCACTTCAAAAATTAGGAATAAATGCATCATTGTATGGCTAATAAGTGACGTTTCTGGTGTACAGTACAATAGTATGGTAAATGAAATTTCGTTTTCATACTTTGTTTAGGTACATAGATACAGTTCCGTTCATTCGGTGACCCGTAAGGCGTTTTTTTGTGTGCCATTCAATCGGTGAACTCCACACACACGAAACTACTCCGAAGTCATCAAATAACGGTGACGTTTAACTGACAGCAAGTTTTGAAATATACCTATTAATGTACTAATTAAAACAAAATTTTCTTAGCAAAAGGGGACATTCTGATAGATTGTAGTTTTAATAAAACAATCATTTCACTTATACGTTTGACCTCCCCTGGTTCTGTAACTATGTATCAATAATTCTACCTACCATTCGATAGTAAAAAAATTGTAGGTTATATACATATCCAGATCTTTTAACATTCTTTCTCTAAGGTGAACATAGGTAACCGCTCTACAGTCTGCTAGACAGTGAGGATACCAAAGATACCAACATGTTAATATAAATGCATCCATATATCAAAATATTTAATATAAAGAAAATAAATACCGCCATCTACCGAAAAATAATGAAACAACGATACGATGACTACTTATAAAAGTAACAGATGTCGCTGTTAATTAATTGTCATAATTGCTACATGAGTTATAGGTAAGTACAAATGTTCAATTTTTTCAAATCTATCCAATAGTTTTTGCGTGATGAGCATACGAATATGACCTCGTTGCCAATTTGTGTAATCTATTAACCAAATCTCTGAAAAAAAAACTACCTCTGCAACTGTATGCATATAAAACGATATCGACTGATCTATCATAAATAACGTAAATACTCATACAAATTAAATCTCTTAGGAAAATAATAGTTGAAATAAACAATTGGAAATAAACGACGAAGACTATAAATTCAAAATAGTATTTATTCTTGGAATATGTCCTCGACAAGCCTTTCACTTAACTATTAGCAACAGCAACGTTTGTAATCATTACATTAGCTTGGCGTTAGTGCAAGATATCAAATGTAAACTTGTTACAATAGATCCGTATAATGATAGTTAAGCAAACTAATTCATTAAAAGAAATAACAAATACTAACCTATATGTAAACCTAAAGAAAGATCGTCTATACAATGCATAAGCAAGAAGAAATAATATACGGGCATAGAATTCTATATAATTAATCAACATTTATTATCGTATAACATAATATACAGGTACATTTATTTTACATTATGTAATAAATTATTTAATACTTGTATTAAATCGATAAGAGTTGTGCCCGGATATCGATATTTTTGTATATGGGAATTTAAAAAAAATTATATGGCTTTCGTTATCATGTTAATTGTATAATTAATATAATTGTATAATTGCCAAGTGTAAGTAGAAAATCAAAAGTATATAAATAATATACTGCTTTACTTAACATAAATTTCATTTGGTCTCTAATCATATTATGTCACATTTTTACAAGAATTTTAATGATCACGATTTTCATTGCTTTTTGGAAAATTTTATGAACTATTTTTTAAGATATATAAAACTTTATTGGATAAGACCCAAAGTGGAACCGAAAGTCAACAAAAAACTTATAGCATTAAAGTTGAGAAGTATAATTGTTGGACTCTAGGTCTATAAATAAATGGCTCAAACGGTAATTTATTGTTAAATATGGATATATAGACAGACACGATGTTCAGACAGGTGGAGTAGTGTATACTCATTTTTAACGCTGAAGACCGTTTGGAAATCCATTGCCAAATGAAAAATATATTTTGAGGATGATTCGGTTTTAAGGCACACTTTCCGTCTCTTATTTTATATAATTATTTTTTTATAAAATAAAATAAAATAACAAAAACCGACTATTACTTATAAAATCGCAAAATAAATATGTGAAGCAAAACACATTGCCATTTTGTTTTTTGAAATGGCGAATTGGGTTAATGACCGAATTTTAGAATGGATTATTGTTTTCTATTAAAGACAAACTAACTTTTTTTCTACTGACCTAGATGTCCGGCCCAGTCCTGACTGGGCAAGATTTAGGTTTTTGTTCTATTTTCTTTTATATATTTTAAGTTTTATATTTTTTGGGTTTGTTTTTTAATTAATTTTAAACTCTCGTCTATATTTGTGATTGGTTTTACTTAATTCAACTTTTAGGTTTTATTGAGTTGTTTTTTTAATATACATTCGATAGAGTCTATGTCTACAAATCTATGGGCTTTTTGCAGCTTTTTGGTTTGTTACATTGCGTGTTGCGCGTGTGTCACATTGTAAAAAAAACTTTCTATAATTAAAAGTATGTCCTATTTCTGTAACACCAAGCTGAATTTCATCGGTCTCCTTTTGTTTCTTAATTCTTACTGAGAGTCTTCTGTACTTGTATAGTGATCTCGTAGCGCTATTGATTCAATGTAGCTGACAAGGAAAAAAAATATTGTCTAGGCTATTAAATAAGAGTTTTGGGTCAATAATTATTAAATAAATCATTAAACTGACGAATCAATAAAAAAGTAAACGCAAGTAAATAAATAATTCGTGTAATTCGTGAAAACATTGATTTTAATTAATAAACTAATGTTATGATAATAGAAAGGAACAATAATAGCTATTTGGGACAAAATCTTCAAATACATTATTTAGTTTTAATGCTTTTACTGGATTTGGCTACATTTCAATTTTTTATGGTAAAGGCAAGACCAGATCATTAAAAACATAAAGGGCATAGATGTGCAAATCTTACACCCTTAACATCGAATAATAAAACAACATTTTCTAAGAACAAACATCTTTTGTGGCATATGGAAATACACTCACGAATGGAAACCCGTACCAGTGATTCCAATGAATAAAGGATGAATCACAAGAAATGAAAAATACTCAACTGTTTGGTATGAAAGAAACAGGATATCCTACCCCATTGGAGCTTTAATGGAAAAGTCTCCCTTCTTTGAAGAAAAGGGAGACTTTATTATTCTTATATATTCTATAATATTCTTAAATGTGAAGTTATTTTGACGTTTAGTTTAATTAAACAAGATTATTTCCTTTAAAAGTGATTCTGGTAAGTATACTATCAATTCAATTTATTTCATTTTTTTCAGAATAAGCTGATGTTGATCAGCGACCATGATAACAATGAATATGGGAATGTCAATGACACCAACAGTGAAGAAATATTATGAGTTTAAAAGTTTATTATTGAGTAGATTTGATTATATTTATTTTTTGTACTCTGTTCTATACCTACAACATGTCTTAAAATCTAAACCGGCGATCGAAATAATCTTAAAATCGATCTTTAGTTTATTCAAAAGGATGTAAAAATAGGTGTAAAAATTTTAAAAAGTAGCTGAAAAATGTAAATTATTTCTAAATAACTGAACTTCATTTTGCTTCATATACTGTATGGTCGTTTTCCATAGTCATGTTAGAATATTGAACAAAGAGGTAGAATATTAGAACAGGGAAACGATGTTGGTACCTCGAAACGTAAATACTTCTATTTTTTTAATTTTTATAGTTTTTGCTTATCACTGTACACGGTTACGATGAGTTGCGAGTTTTAAACTTCGGTTTTTTTTGTCAACAAAGTCGTAGCATTTAACAAAAAATAGCGGTAAATTTTTAGCAATGTCAAAGTAGACGGGTAAGAAATGGTTTTACTATTATGTGTAGTTATTGAAAAAATGTTAAGAGCATTTTCACACCCCGTTTCGGTTTTAAGACCTGTTTATTATAGTACTGTCATCCGCGAACTTTTTTATGAAAGAATTACCGTTGCGCTTTATTGAATTGTTACAAATTACGCCATTGTAGATCAACTCAAGTTTTAAAAATCACCATTCACCATAATCACGCAAATAATATAATATGTAATAAGAAAAAAATATGGTAATAAAAAAAAATTGTTCCTTTCTATTTGTAACATTAATTTATTAATTGAAATCATTATTTCAAAATTAAATTGTTGCATTGAAATAAATCCAAAATTACAGGAATTATTTATTTACTTGCGTTTACTTTTTTATTCATGACTTTGTTGCAATATCAGGTCATTTTAATGATATATTTAATGATTACATACCCGAAAGTCTTATTTAAAAGTCTAAACAATTTTTTGCCTAGGCTAAGCCTAAGTCTAGGCTTTTTTCTTGTCTGTTATATAGAATCAATAGCGCTGCGAGATCACTATATAAGCACAGAAGACTCTCCGTAAGAATTAAGAAACAAAGGAGACCTATTGAATTGGTGTTACAGAATTAGAACGTACTCTTGAAATTGAGCTTGGTCTTACAGAAATAGAACGTACTCTTAATTACACAAAGCTTTTATTTTTTTACAATATGATACACGCGTAACACGCAATGCGACAAACCAAAAAGAACCTAAAAGCTGCAATAAGTCAATAGAATTTTAAACATACACTCCATCCAATATATATTAAAAAAACAAACTAAAAAAACCTAAAAGTTGAAATAAGTAAAACCAATCATAAATACAAACAAGATTTTATAATTAAAAAACAAACCCGAAAAATATAAAACTTAAAATATGTAAAAAAAATAAAGCAAAAACCTAAATCTTGCCCAGTCAGGACTGGGCTGGATATCCAGGTCAGTAGAAAAAAACTTAGTTTGTCTTTAATAGAAAACAATAATCCATTCTAAAAATCGGTCATTATCCCAATCCGCCATTTCAAAACCAAATAGCGATGTGTTTCGCTTCACATGTTTACATAGCTAACGATTTCATAAATAATGGTCGGTTTTTGTTATCTTATTTTATTTTATAAAAATAATTATATAAATTAAGAGACGGAAAGCGTGCATTGAAACTGAACCATCCTCAAAATATAATTTTAAATTGCCAATGGATTTCCAAAGTAAGTTTTAAATTGCCAGTGTCTTCAGTATATAAACGCATTCAAAAAGTATAAGAGACGTCGTAAAGAGTCTGTTCTGAAAAAGACAGATTAATAAGAAGTTTGAATCACAATCGGATTATTTGTCTCCAAGTCTCCGCTACTCGCTTCACTTTATGGTGACGTGACTTACGCCCGTATGCACCACACGTGATACGGGCGTAAGGTGGGACTCTCAGTCGGATTTACTGATAGTTAAAAACTTATTTTGTATGGATACTATAGCGATTGGACCGTGCAATAGGTCACGGTCGGTAGAGTCTTGTTCCGACTCGACTGACAGTTAATGAGAAACAGAAATACGTTTTTAACTGTTAGTAAGTCCGACTGACAGTCCTGGCCGTGTGTGGTGCATACGGATGTTAACAGTACATGTGGAAATCATTATAACAATTATCTCATCATAAGTTTGCACATAGGATGTCGCGTTTGCAAACGGTACTTTCTGTTAAGCGATCAACAGGTTTGCATCTCGATATTTTTGGGACACGAAAAGTGTGTCTCATGTAGGTAGCAATAAAATAATGTAGTTAAATTTGTTTACAACTCAGCAGATGCAAGCAATAAATATTGATTGTTATAGGAGCGACAATAATGTGACGCCACAAATCGTAAACTTGTATTAGAATCGATTAATTTTTATTGTTAATGTACTAAACTAATCGCAATAAAGTAAGAAAATTTAACCCTAAATCGCGTACGGCTGTTAAAATGCGAAAAGCACAATGTAATCCATGTTGTAAAATGCGGAAAGCACAATGTAATCCATGTTGTAAAATGAGGAAAGCACATGTTTTTTAAATTCTTGTTCGAATGATTACTTTTGTTTTTTTTTCTTCACACGTAAATCTGTTTTACGTACATACGTTTTTATTTGATATGCCACGCACCGGAATTAAAAATCTTTTTTTGCTCAACTATGTCTAGTGTACATAGTTGAGCAAAAAAAGATTATAAAAATAAAAAATTGATATAAAGGTAGAAAGGGTTAAATCACTTTCGGTGTAAACATTTTATAAAGTGAAATATTATAATGGTTTTTCGAGAAAGCTTTTATAATTGTTACAACTTTTAGGTCATTATAATCTATAATTGCTATATATCAGCCTTTTCAATTGTACGGTTAAAATTTTAATCTAAACGATAGATTTTTGAAAGCTAAAATCAAGGTGAGACTAAGTATTGTGTTTTCATATTTATTCTACTTTGTCTTTTCGTCTTTATTCTATACAAAAATAAATGTCATTCATAAGTTAAACTTTAAAGGTAAATGTATGCGTATAAATGTTTCGACTGAAACTGAAATTAGCATATAACAAGTAAACTAATATATAACAATTAATTTCATTTACGTCAACAGAAAAAGCTGGATCTACTTATCAGACGAAACCTCAGCTAGCGAGTTCCAGTAGTTGATATTGGCCATGGTATCTTTAATAGAATACACTAACTTATATATCTGCAAAATTTATTTTCCATTGTGACTGAAATCCACCTCTGACAAAAAGTCCTGTTATCTTTGCTTGGCTATGTGCTATCCGAATCATACAAGATAGACCGTGAATGTTAAGGTACATAGCTTTGGAATCAGCGGGACGTTTTGTTTATGCTTCACTTTTTCCTTCATTATCTATTTCTCTTCCGGATTTTGTAGTCTTGTTTTTGCGCTTTTCTCTGTTTTCCATTGTGAATCTCAAGCGATTGAATTTGATTGTCGTATCTTTAAAAGAAGTTCCTCGATTATCTTCAATTATTGAAAATAAAATCTATCTGTGCCAAACACTTTTTTTGTCTTTGGTATAACTATTGGGATACATACTATTCGAATTTTATTGGAGTTTGGTCAAAAAACGTGAAAGTCTTTAAAATTTGTGTATTCGATTGTTACGTAGTCGATTTCAGAAAATAAAACCGTATATTGGAAAATAATTTGCAACTCTCATAGATCAACTTACATAAACATTTTTCAATATATTGGACGATCTAAATAGTTTAACAGTTTAGTCAAACACTTTTTTTTGTCTTTTGCATAACTATTGGGATACATACTATACGAATTTTATTGGAGTTTGCTCAAAAAACGTGAACGTCTTTAAAATTTGTGTATTCGACTGTTATATAGTCGATTTCAGAAAATAAAACCATATTTTTAAAAATAATTTGCAACTCTGATAGATCAACTTGCATAAACATTTTTTAATATATTCTACAATCTAAATAGTTTAACAGTTTAGTCAAACACTTTTTTTGTCTTTGATATAACTATTGGGATACATACTATACGAATTTCATTGGAGTTTACTTAAAAAAAATATGAAAGTCTTTAAAATTTGTGTATTCGTTTGTTATATAGTCGTTTTCAGAAAATAAAATCATATTTTTGAAAATATTTTTTAAACAACTTCCATAAACATTTTTCAATGTATTGGACGATCTAAATAGTTTAATCCATGTTACAAGTGGATTAAATGATTTGTTTGCTTATTGTCTAGAAAAATGCTTTGCAAACCAGCTTGGTCTTTTGTTTTTCGAATACGTCACTACTATCTATGAAAAGGTATTCAATGGTTCAATGACAAGGCTTTACAATAAATGGGATGAAGACACCAGAACTTTGTCCCCTCTAAATATTTTTAAGAATTTGAAAAAATAGTATGAAATTCCTTTTTATTTCCGTCAGTATTTCCGTCTCAATAAAATCATTTATACAAATGTCTCCAAGTTATCAGAGTTAACGATCATGAGGATGAAAGTAAAAGTTAAGTCGACTTTACCATCAATAAAAATATCGACAGGCTAACACTGCATTATACTGTTAGTAAGAATCAATAATCGAAAATAAATAAATTTATTCCAAAGAATTGACCTTTTTCTTAGTATCCGTAAAATATAATATTTAATTTTGAGATTTGTTATTAATGTTTGTTAAACTCGTATTAGATTTGTGTGTTATTTTTAAAAAACATACTGAAGTTGTTAAATATTTTTTTTACTTTACCATATTTCCATGAAAGCGAATCCATTCTCAGTTATAAATTAATGTTTGTGTCTTGTAAGTAAAGTTCTTCGTTGCTGATTCGGAGAAATTACGGCTAAACTGACTTCGTGCTAACGAGATATTGCAAACAAAAATATTTATTTATTGTTTGTAATCGGCGATCACTTGTAAATCGTTGATTTAATAAATGGATATATTAAACATTTCTTTAATCAATGATTTACTACAGTGAGATCCGACTACAAACATATTTATTTATTGTTTGTAATCGGATCTCAGTTGTAAATTATTGATTAAAGAAATGTTTAATGTCTATAAAATCCGTTTCTTTTTTTCATTTTTTACCCGGCTATGGCGAAGTAAGAGAAATGACAATGAATTTGAAATCGATGTATGTATACATTTATATAAGTAAGTGTTTACGAATGTATGTATGTATATTTGGGTGTTCGATCGTGGCGTTGAAACTACTGCATCGAATTCAAAAAATGAGGTATCAATCGATTTTTCTCAATCGTACGAATGGTTTACGCTATTTCAAATTACGTTGCAACCAATATGATTAGCACGAGGAGAAAATTTGTAAAAACCCAAAATAGAAATTCGAGGTAAATATATGGTGTTCGGTATAAGATTGAACATCATAAATACGCATTTCAGAAAAAGTAAACCACCAACGATTTTGAAATAGAACAGCTTAAAAAACTAAATTGCGATTACGGCTAAAATCCTCCGTTGACCAAAAATCTAGAAAAAGACCGTTATTTGTAACCCGTTAATTACAATTTGGTAACTAAAGTGTAATTATGATTTGGTAACTAACTTTTAGCTACTATTGACTTCACAATTAAATGAAACTATGTGATGTATTATTTCTACTTTCTTTAAGTTCTTTACCACGAACTAGGTTTCGTTGTATTACAACATTTTCAGGTGGGCTAAGATTTGAAGATGTTTTAATACAACGAAACCTAGGTCGTGGTAAATAAATTAAAGAAAGTAGAAATAATACTACATCACGTAATTTCATTTAATTGTGAATAATGCATTTCTACAAAATAAACGCCAAATGTATTCAATACTGTTGACTTACTTATATTATAATATTTGTTAAATGAATATGTTAATGTTGGAATAGTGTACTCAAAAACTATAGGTAATATCGAAAATGATTGAGATACGAAAGGACAGTTGTTTATAATATCTTATTTTTTATAAGATTATTATATTGCTCACGATAATTTTGTAGCAGTGACAAACTAACATGTATATATTTGTTTATATATAAATAAATACACGCGTAAAGAAAAAATATTCAAAAAATGTCAGTTTTTAATTATGTTAGTCCAGTAATAGCTGTGATACTATGTTATGTACGCTACGATATCAATTTAAAGAAGAAATTGCGGAAATAACAGAAATGTACTGAGAGATCCGATTATTGACTATATGCCGGATACGTCGCCGTACCGTGGCGTTATCGCCAATTTACTATACCATATGTTATGTACGCTACGATATCATTTTAAAGAAGAAATTGCGGAAATAACGAAAATAACGGCAACGTACTAAGAGATCCGATTATTGACTACATGCCGGATACGTCGCCGTACCGTGGCGTTATCGCCAATTTACTATACCATATGTTATGTACGCTACGATATCAATTTAAAGAAGAAATTGCGGAAATAACGGAAACGTGCTGAGAGATCCGATTATTGACTATATGCCGGATACGTCGCCGTACCGTGGCGCTATCGCCAATTTACTATACCATATGTTATGTACGCTACGATGTCAATTTAAAGAAGAAATTGCGGAAATAACGGAAACGTACTGAGAGATCCGATTATTGACTATATGCCGGATACGTCTCCGTACCGTGGCGCTATCGCCAATTTACTATACCATATGTTATGTACGCTACGATATCAATTTAAAGAAGAAATTGCGGAAATAACGGAAACGTACTGAGAGATCCGATTATTGACTATATAATAATAATAATATAGTTTATTTGTGGATATAAAATACAACAGGTAAAGTAATAGACATGCACAGAAATTTTTTTAGGGCTAATGACAAAATTAGAGTTAAAAATTAAGTTACACGCCTTAACCTAAATTTTATTCAATATTTTATCCACAAAAAGGTTACTAGCTCGGCTTGTGCAGTTACGCTATAAGCAAAACCGACACGGCCAGTTTACAGCTAGTACCTGTTGATATACATACATATACAAACAAATACTCATATATACATATACACACATATACATATACAGTTTACACGCATACACGCACAGATACACAATATATAATATTATTAATAATTATTTTTAATACAGGTATTATATACAGACATATAACTACATACACATTATTACCCAAAGAGAAAATATAGCACAAAGAAAATATAATTTATATGAAATGATTTCGAAGATAGAAGCCGATATTTTCCGTTTATTCCGTTTGCCTTTTGCTAGGTCAAAAGCCACTTACGGATTGACCTTTTACAAGTAGTCATGGATACAGCAGTTTTCAGGGGCGGAGGGAGGTCATTCCAACCGGTTGTGCGATGTTCCGGGACTAAGAGAAGTCGGTCTCTGGCGCGCGTCACGTGGCTATGAGCACTGCCGGACCAGTTTAATATGTCGTAGAAATATTTCGGCTCTTTTGCTGTGAAAAGTCTATGCAAAAAACAAAGAGTGTGATAACTGCGACAATTGTGCATTCGGAGCATTCCATGCTCATGTAAATACGGTGATACACGGGATCGCGCGGATTTTGTATTCTTTGGATTGAATTGGCTGTTTTTGAAAGTCAAACGCGGGCCGTATACGATATCACCATAATCGAGTACAGGAAGAATGAGGCTTTCAACTAGAATTTTCCTAACGGGAACAGAGAGATAAGGACGGTATCTGTATAGCGTTTTGAGACGCATAAAGCAACATTTAATTTTTGTGGTTATGTGTTCATGAAATCTCAGCTGTGAGTCCATTATAATGCCTAGATTTTTGGCGTGTTTCACAATAGGAATGGATTGCCCGTTTATGGCGAGCTTCAGTCTTCCTGATGTTGCTACCTAAGCCCTACTTCCCGTAATTAGAAAACAGGATTTGGAAGGGTTTAACAATAAGGCATGTTTACATGACCAATTCCACATTTTCATAAGATCTTCATTAACTTTTTCACACACTCTGTCTTCATCTCCCACACGAAAAGATTTGTACAGCTGTGTATCATCAGCATAAAAATGAGTTTTTACATGCTTTAAATTGCTCGAAATATCTGACGTGAACAGAGTGAAAAGTAGCGGCCCTAGGATTGACCCTTGTGGTACACCTCTAGAAATGGCATGAACTTTCGAGGTAAGAGTTTTACTACCATCGAATACTTTGACATACTGACACCGTCGCTTAAAATAGTTTTTAAACCATTCACACGCGCATTCCGATAAGCCGTAATATTGTAATTTAGCCATTAAAATTGGCAAACTTAGGCAATCAAAAGCACGTGAATAATCCAAAAGAACGACAGCAATAGCCTCCCCTTTATCAGCTGAGGATAGGATATCATTAGTAATGGATAGAAGTGCTGTGGATATACTGTGTTGACCACGGAAACCTGATTGAGTAAGGGGGAGCGCTTTGATGGATTCTAAAAATCTTTTAAGCTGATTGCAGACAATTTTTTCTATGATTTTAGACATTGCTGGTAGAATACTTATGGGGCGAAGATCGCTTAAAGATTGAACGCTACTTTTCTTGCCAATTGGGATAACAACAGTTTTTTTCCATATCTCCGGATAGGTAGAAGAAGTGAGCGACAGATTCACAATTTTGGTAATCACGGTAAGGGTCTACGGTAGTGTTAGTTTCAGCATCCGTGCAGAGATACCATCCACACCGATAGCTTCGGACTTTAAAGAATACACAATATTCGCCACAATATCTTCACTCACCTTCTGAAAACGCATTTTTGTCTCAGAAAAACAATGGGTATCATAAAAAGAAATAAGATCAGCGTCCGCACTTTCGGCGCAAGGTAACATTGCAAAGTGATCGATAATCTGATCTGGATCGCAGAGATGGCGTGGCAGGCTATTTTCTCTACTTTTACCGATGGGATATATTGTTTGCAAGCCTTTCCACAGATGTTTGCTATCTCCACGATGTGCATTTACATAAAAAGTAAAATATGCTTTTCTCTCTCGTCTCAAAGCTGTGATGACTAGATTTCTCAGCGATTTATAATAATCTAAATGTGTGTCTTTCTTTGATTTAATAGCTTTAGAGCGGACTCGATCACGCAGACGCATCATGAGACGGATCGTGTCCGTTATCGACGGTTTGGATGAAAGGATGCGCGTTGTTTGCTCCCTCACTGGTGCATAGGCTTCGAAAATTGACAACACACTAGTATTAAAATTATTAACAATTTTGTCGATATCGTCGCCCACTGCCACATTGTTCCACCGAAATTTTGATACCGCTGAAACGAACAACTCCATATCCATTTTATAAAGACAACGGGAACGGAATTTGCGATCAGGTATTGTAGGTTTTATGATATTGAGTCTACCGACCAAGAGAGCGTGGTCACTTAAATCTTGATTGTGATGAATCAGTATATTAAAATTAATATCACACGGACTGCAACAAAATAAATCAATTAACGTTTCCGAGTGTTCAGTTATCCTGGTCGCCTCAGATACGAGTTGTTTGAAACCAAACATCTCCAGCCAGTTAATAGTCTTGGAGGTGCTTGAATCGGCCTGTTTCAGTAAATCTGTATTAAGGTCACCGGTGAAGAAAAAGTATTCAGCGGTGCAGTTAAGGCTGGTCATCGCCTCGCTCAGGCAATCGAGCGCTAAATCTAGAGACATAGTTGGCGGTCGGTATGCAGTACCCACAATCACGCTGACGCGACCGATCTCTAAGCGAATCCAAAGTTGTTCAAGCTCTGTGTTCGGGATGGTCATCTCGTGGTACCGTATGCCTTGGCGTACATAAAAAGCTACATCTCCTCCGCGGCCGACAGTGCGATCGCGGTGCGCAAACGAGTAGCCAGGCACGGCGAGGGTGCACGTGTTCCTTCATTTATAGCCATTATGTCTAGATCATGCTCTATTATCGCTGCGTATAACTCATCGTGACCCTTCCACAAAGACCGAGCATTTAAATGACCCAGGGTAAGACAACTTTTTCTAAAACAGACTACTGTAGCCATTGGTCCAACAGATGTGTAGGCCTTATTATTACCACCACAGGAGATATTTCATTTATCATAAAATGAGTGGAAAATCCGTTATAATTGATAGGGAATATTTTTCCGAAGTATTCCAATTTAAAGAAAAAAAAGAAATATAAGATGTACATATACATATATACAGGATACAAATACATATACATACACATACAAATATATACATATATACGCACACATATACATATACGTACACACATACAAACATATATACATACACATACCAATATACATACATATATACACACACATATACATATATATGATGAATACCTCCCTATATGCCGGATACGTCGCCGTACCGTGGCGTTATCGCCAATTTACTATACCATATGTACTTTTTTCGAAATGAGGCACACCGTAAAAAGTTCACAGAGATCATCTCTGCTCTCTGTCCATTTGTTTGTCTATTATTAGCAAGTAGTTAAATACACAATTTTATTATTTTATTTCATTTGTAATGTAAATTTAAAAGCTTGATTTCTAATGTACTCATTTAGTTATTTATTGCGAATAAGTAGGTACCTATTTTGAGTTAATTAGTTTGTACTTTTAATACCTACTTCTTCTGAAGTTTTTTTTTAAATATTTCATTTTAGAATTTTTAGTGATTAACAGTATTAATCATAACACTATATCTAACATTCAATTATTTGTCTTAGAATATAGCATAACTATTAAGATTCACGGACAAAAACAGTATAAAGATAATTTCCTCTTTGTCTAAATTTGGTTAATAACAACATACAGAATCTAAATGACACCGCTAGTAGTTAGCTGCTAGCCGTTGAGGAATTCCATTTTCTATATCCGAAGTCCAATGTTAGATTTTGAGTAGCAAATATTTTGAATCACGGTTCATTTACTACCATCCGAGAAGGAATTATATTGTTCATCCTCAGAGCGCATCATCAGATTCTGACCTGGTCGATGGTGTAGTTATTTTGCAAAATAATAACTACGGGTAGCAAATATCTTGAACCATGTTTAATTTACTAACATCCGTTAAGGAGTTCCATTGTGCATCTCTACAACTAATCCTCGGATCATGACCTAGTGAATGGTCTAGTTTTTTTTCAAAATGACAACTATCCGCAGAAGGTATCTTGCAACATGATTGATTTCCTGCCATTCGTTAAGGAGTTCCATTGTTAATTTCCGGACCTCATCATCATATCGTGACCATATTTATATGGGACCACCCCTCAATTTCCCTCTTTCCAATAAAAAAATAAGCATTAAAATCTACTAGGTAAAAAATTATTGCAGCACATAAATAAACAATTCTGACGAAGTGAGAACCTCCTCCTCTTCTTAGAGTCGATTAGGAATTAATGGTCAACATATTTTATATATAATAAGATAAATAAACAATAATACATATTATTAAGCATACTATACTCTAGAACTTAAGTGAAATTTTTGTGGTTCGTTGTCGATAACATTCTTGTATGCGCCTATTCTTTAGACCACATCGGGTTCACATAAATGGTATCGGGTTCGCATAATAACTATAAAACTTTAAAAAATGATATTTAATAGAATTTATTCAATCGATCAAAATATAATTCTAAAACAACAAACCAACTAAACAAAGAGTATTTACAATATGAACTGTCAAAACATATATTTTCATGAGACTTAAGCCATTTTGTGCCAGACTATTTATATACCGCACGACTTTATTTCGCAACTTCGCAATTTTTTTTTCTTATATTAAATTTGTTCCCGCAAAATCAAATATACACAATTGACGGTAAATGTAATCACTAAAAAATTTTTTTTGGCATTTATAAAGAGACGTAATCTTTAAATTAACGAAGGTAATTTCGAGGGAAAGTAGTTTCAAAATCTTTAAATGTAATTGTCAAATTGTATAAATTTTTTTTCTGTTATTACATTTTGTCAAGACGTTTCATTTCTATAATTTGTGGGAAGTTATAATAAATAAAAATATTATTTTTAACATTTATTTGATGAATGTCTAATATAGAGAAATACACCAACGCCACTGGTGGACTCTTTGTTGTTTTAGGTAAAATATGAAAATATTAAAACCGGTAGTGAAACAATTATAAAAAGTGATTAAAAATAATTATCAACTTCTGAATGTATACTTATGTCATTCGTTCTCGCAGAAAATACAGTGAGCTCTTTAAAAATAACAACAATACAGTATTGCTTTTCATGTTTAAAAATTAAGTTCAAATCTTCATAACTTCATAATTTTTTAAGATTTTCCAAAATTTTTTTCATTGCTTCTCAATTTCTAACTTGAAAATATGAATAATAAAGGAAAAAAGTCAACTAACTCGTTATTCTCATTATAGTTTCTGAGAAATTCATAATATTTCTGAATGATATACTACACAATATGTATATGAACATGACAAAAAACCATTAATATTAGTACATACTTAAATACAAAAACTATGTATCCTTAAATATTTATATGTGCCTAAGTATTAACAGGCTTTATTACTGTCACCGTTCGATGCTCTTTTGTTCGAAAACTAAACGTAACACATCAAATTTTATCGGAATGTTTCATCTTTGCAGTAATAGTTTCGATTCCATCACGGAAATGTGTACTTAATGATTTTTTTTTATACTCGATCTCAATGTCACGAACTAAACACACAACAATTTTAAAGGCTCTTCAAAAGTGTTGATTCCACCGTATCATTAAATTTAAGAATTAAAACTCATTACCATACTACATAACCGACGATATATAATTGTCAATATTACATTATGTACTGTCAGTCGTGGATATTTTGAAATCTTTGTATTATTTACTGCCAGTCATTTATCTTCATTTGCCTCGCCCTTCCTCTTAAGTGAGCAGTTTAAACAAACTTATTTAACTATTCTACTTATACTACCTAATCTTACTTGCTAATGAGAACATTCCGAGCTAATCATAAGCTAAATCCAAATCTTTTATAATTCTAAACGAATCTCAGCTACTTCCAAACAACTATTCTGATTTCACGCACTGAGATTGCACGCGCTCAGTTACGGCTCGACTCTCGAAACGACAACATGACGGCACCCGACATGGAAGCAAGCAGCGTCGATGATCTGATTCACGAGCTTGGTTTTGGCAAATACCAATTATTGGCTTCAATATTTGTTGTGACCACCATGTACATCAATAGGGTAGCAACATCGGCCTTCATCTTCACCGCTCGTGATACTCAGTACCGCTGCCGAGTCCCAGGCTGCGACCCTGTCGATATAGATGCCCCTTACCAAGTTAGATGGCTTACCGATGCTATTCCAATAGAAGAAGACGTATTTAGTAAATGTTCACGCAATAGAATTAAAGACGAAGTTAATGGAACATTGTATTTCACGAATGTGACATGTAATAAGATTTTTTTCGATTCTTCAAATCAGGAAATATGTTCAGACTGGGTTTATGGAGAAGGATTTTCGATAGTGCGAGAGTTTAATATTAATTGTAAACAATGGATGGCAGCTTTAGTTGGCACTTTAAATGGTGCAGGGCAATTTATATGTCTGATGTACCTCGGTTCCATATCAGATAAATATGGAAGAAGAAACACGATGCTCGTTACGAGCATAATAAGTGGGATCATCGGATATGCACAGTCCTTTATGCCAGGATATTGGAGTTTCGCTGTCCTTGATTTCTTAAACACGTCCCTCTCATCTGGCAATTACAGTGTCGCTTTCGTCATGGCAGTTGAACTGTTTTCGGCCCGTAGGAATGTAGTTGGGACTTGTATCATAACCGCCATTTCAAATGTGACGATAGTTATGTTTGGCGTGATGGCATGGCAAGTGCCTTACTGGCGAAATTTCATGCGAGTCTCTTACTCTCCGGTTATTTTCCTTATAATTTTTGCTTGGATTATGCCTGAAAGTATAAGATGGCTCATAGCAAAAGGTCATAATAAGAGATCAGTTGAATCAATCAAGAAAGCGGTGCAATGGAACAACGTAGAGTTAAGCGAAGGCTCTCTTAAATTATTAGAAAGTTTAGAATTTGGTGAATCGGCGGAGAGAATTAAAAGCGTTGTAGAAAACCAAGACTCCGTACCTTTATTATCATTGCTACGTTCGAGATGTCTCCTCATTAGGCTTGTAGTGTGTGCTTTCGTTTGGATTGTGCACTTCTTCGTTTACTACGGGTTGACAATAAACTCGGTGTCACTACCATCGATTAATATCTACATGAATTACATTCTAACTGTAGCAGTGGAGTGTCCATCACTAATACCTTATTATTACCTGCCAATCAGATTTGGTCGTCGCGCGTCATTATGTGCTGGACTGGTCTCTTGCAGTATTTTTTGCTTAATTTTTTTGTTTATTAGACATGAACATAAAATAGGAGCACTTATCGTTTATCTAATAGCTAAAATGCTTATAGCTTTTTCTTTTAACTTGATCCACTTCTATACGTCGGAGATGTTTCCAACAACATTGCGTCACTCTTGTCTAGGATGCTGCTCGATGTTGGGAAAGCTGGGTACTATGATGGCTGCGCAAGTAATGGTGTTACAAAGTTGGAATGCAAATCTCCCTATGATTTTGTATAGTGTCGTGGCATTAGTAGCGGCCGGTGCGTCGCTCGCTTTTCCGGAGACGTTGAACACTGTACTCCCAGAAAACATAGCAGAAGCCGAACACATAGGGATGAAAGTTAAAGAAGCTGCTTCTTAATCCAATTGGTGGGCGAAATCGATTATTCATAGCATTTTAGTAACATTGAATGAGCTGATTAGACAAAAAAAATGTCATGGTTTAATTTTCAAAATATGGAAAAACGGGAATTTTACGATTTTTTATATTTACTCATGAAAATATTTTATTTACTAGCATTAGAAAAACTACCTATTATATTTTAAATAATTTTAACGACAATTGTTTTTACATAATACGTACGTTACAAATGTAATGAATTTATAATTTAATTTATCATAATATAAATAATAAATAGAGATATCTAACTTTATTAACCTTTATTTAAATTATTTACAGTCTAATATACACTTTTATGGATATATGTGTTGGCATGCATATATCATTGGAGAAAAGGATGCCAATGATTTGTTAAATAAACAAATAATATCCAAAAAATTGTTAATTATATAATGGAATGCAGTGATATGAACATTGGCGCCATGAACGTAGAATGAATAAATAAGGTCATTTTATTTTATATGCTTTACCTTTATTTAAATTGTTTACAATCTAATAGATACTTTTATGGGTAGATGTGTGTTGGTAGCTGGGATGCATATATCGTTGAAGAAAATAATGCCTATGGTTTGTTAAATAAAAAAAATTATATCCAAAAAAGTATAAATGATATAATGGAATGCAGTGATATGAACACTGGAAGCATAAACGTAGAATGAATAAATAAGGTCATATTATTTTAGATTCTTTATTTATAATTGATCGAAAATGAAATTTTAATTTTTATATATGTAACAAGACAGCAAGATGTAACAAAATATAGAAGATAAGATGAATGGAGAACTAATATAATAGTGAAATTACAACAATATCGAAAAAAGCATATTCATATTTAGAATTCAATTTTTGGGTAATACGAGGAAAATTAAATTGTATATCAAGGTCGATGAATGAATAAAAAATTATATCAAAAATTTTTAAATACAGATTGAGACTGATTGATCGAAGACGTACAATAAGAATGTGGGAAGAAAGAGTGTGAAATTAGAAATCTGGAAATGTTCTTTGAAATAGTTGTACCCGTTACTTTCTGGAATTTTTTTGACATTTCAAAAAAGTGTAGTGAAACATACGTATGTAAGAAAATACATTGGAAATTTGAGGAAGAGAAAATGTTTGAATAATTTAAAAATTTAAACTGGCCAATAAAAAGTTTTGAAAAGTGTTACTATTTTAAGTGTGCATTTGTTGAAAATATCCTTTAAATCAATTCAAACAAACAAACGTACTGTTTACCTTTGTTTTAATATTATTATGATACACTTCATTTTCTGGTTAAACGTAAAAAGAAAACTTTTAATAATTTATATCAACTTTGGGGACTTGCTATACATTATTAACAATTTCCTTTTGGTGTTTTATCAATATTAATAATTTTTTTTTTGTCGAATAAATTTACTAAACATTTATTATCACGTGGCAGTTTAAATGTATATATATTCATCGAATTTTTACGTTTATAACACTTGAAAAATATTTAGAAATAAATTTTTCGAAGCAAGAATAAAATACTTAAAAATATTTATTCCACTTTTATTATAAATTAATGAAAATTTTGGTTATCACGACTAAACTGCTCGAACAAAATTACGTAAAGCTTGTGTAAACATAGTCCTTCATTATAATTAACATATAAACTTTTTACCCATAGAAATAATACTATTTCTGTTATTTCTGTATTTGAACTCGGTGTTTTTTAATCAATGTATCAATAAAATGGGAAAGGTATATTAAATATGCAAAAGGTTTACCATTCTTATAGAGATATCGCAATAGTACCTCTAGAAGTCTTTACCAATATCTTCATAATTATCTCATATAAAACAAAATTTTTAGGATACTAAAAGTTCAATTATTTCATTTGCCTCTCCTAATTTTTTTGGTGCTAACTATAGATAAATACATGTATATCAGTGAATATTATTTTTATTATGCCAAATCTTTAGTTTCTACATCAAATATTTATGAAAAAAAAACAGCCATGGCAGATAGACGAACGAACATGTGAGTGATTTTGTAATATATCTATTTTTTTCCTAAGGAAGAATTGAAACCTTGAAGATTACGTTCTGTTTTTTGCTTACTCTTTTGACCTCTTATATATCCTGTAATTTTTTCCTAGTTTTATCTACTAACATCCCAGTAAAAAATTAGATTAAATACACGAAAAATTACAAAATATAAAAAAAATATGTTAGTAAAAGAAAGGAAATATGAAAAAATAGTAATATACTATTTCCATTACTACCCATTTCGCTGCCCAAGAAGATGGCACTTCGGTATAAAGGTACTTATATTTTAGCCCTAATTAAACTTTCTTGTTATATTACTAAGCAGAAAATTATGCTTTTTTACTATTTTTAATAAATTACAATCTTATGGATTTATTATTTCATTTGCAAAAATATCCCTGTTTTCATTAGATCCAAGCATATTTCTATTGTTTCGTTACAGACCTTAATAACTACCCACCTATTACGAAGACTATGTACAGAGTAAGCTTGTTAATCTCTAGATAAACCCTCTTATGAAGTTTTTTTTATCATTTTCACGTAGCTATCTTTTGTTTTTTATTTGTTACTCGTTCTCTGTGACCAAATTATTGGAACGAAGACAGCAGAGCGAACTGACAGAAATCGTCACCTAAGGAAAAAGTGTTATGATCCCTCCAGATGACCTTTCCGTCTCTTTCTCTCTGCCTTTTTCTCTTTGTATTATTTAGGATTGTATGTGTGTGTGTGTGTGTTCGTGTGCTTATCGATATTCGAACAGCAAGCATTGTGCGCGATCAGCCGTATAACCTCAATTCTAAACACGTGTAAATATTATTTAAACTTATTTTTTTTTGTTCTATTGGCTTTTATTGTAAGCCAATTATCTGCCAGACCGTTTTCAATTTGGTATGTATTTCTTTGCATTATAAATTAGAAATTATTGAGATATCATTTATTAAATGTTAAAAATTTATAAATTAAAAAAAAAATTTGGCAAATTCATTTATTTTCATTAATTAATTAAACTTTATTTAGATTATTTCAGTAAAGTTAACAATTCATTTTGTTCATTTAAATTTTTGAAATTTAAAATTAAATGATTAAAATTAAAATAAATAAGTTTTAATTCTTAATGTTACTAAATTTAATTCTAAAAGTAATTTTAAATTTGATTAACTTATTTAGAAAATTAGAATAACTAACCTTAAAAAAATATAAATAATGAAATTTTAATTTTTAAAATAATTAAATTTAAACTTAAAATTAAGTTTAAATTTAATTTGATCGATTTAATAATAAAAATTAAAATTAGAAAAAAATTAATTGGTAGAATAATATAATTTAATGTTAAAATTAATTTCAAATTTAATTCAATTTTGAAATAATTAAAATAATTACTCAAATTGTTGCAGGAGGAAAAGAACTTTTTACTTAATCCGTTTTTTTGTCAAATATCTTTCAAGTTATATGGTACTAGTAAAAGACTTGGATTACGGATCATTTCAGTTCATTAAAAAAAAAGTTAACACAGATGCAAATCAAACAACCTCAATTTTTAAGAAAAGGATAGTGGAGTATTAGAAGACTTCGAAAAGATCAAAACAATTCAAATGCCTTAGATGACTTGTAGAGCCAAAATAGCAGCGCTTCCATGCGTCAATTCTAGCCTTCGGAACTGAAGGTTAGACTAGTAGTATGCTGTTACTTTTGCTTCCGAAACCGCCTTCGATCTTTGGTAATTACAAACTACCTAACACTTTTAGTACATACAATCATTAACAGTATGTAACTTTATATGGTGCGGAAACTTGGAAAAAAGATGAAATTTACTGACCACATGGTAGTAGACATCATAATATAGACCTATAACGTAACTTGTGAAAATTGGTTATGGATATTTGGAAGAGAGAAATTTACAACTTCTAAAAAAACAACATTCAAAGTAGGAATACAGAAATTTTCAACTTCCGCGAAAAAATAAAATCCAAATGTTTATTTTAATCTTTATTTATTACTTTCATCAATATGTTATAAACCCTACAATAATCAAGGTCTTATGTGTATGTACAAGAAAGATTTCGAGATTCAGATGGCTGGGTTATTAACCATGAATGGGTGGCCAACAGGTGCTTAAGTACTAACTTGGACGCAACCGCCCATCAGGACGTTCAATAAAATCTTGAATCAATGACATAGATAATACCTATGGGTACTAGGTAACTAAAATTAGTGAACACTGGCAGTATCCACGAACCTACGACTCTTCATGGGTAGCGCTTTATAAATAAGTAAGAAAAATAAATAATTTTTTTTGAAATTTGTCCTTATTTTATATTATAGTGTCGAGGAATTTATAAATTTTGTGTTGATTATATAGTCGTTGTATCGTTACATATATTTTTGACAGAAAATACATAATTGTAATGTCTTTGTGATTATCTGTGAATAGATCTATGCATATAATAATAGTAGCGAGGTCATATATATATATATATATATATATATATATATATATATATATATATATCTTTATATATATATATATATATATATATACACTCTTGCATAAAAAACGGGCGGTTTTGATTTTGTCATATTATTAACAAAATATCATTTATTAAGAGGTTGTATTAATTATAATTGTTACTGGCAGATATAGTGTATTCTGGTACATAAAAACGAACGTTCTAAATTTGAAATTTATTCTTTTTAAATGAAAATTCTCTTTCACTGACAAAAACGTATTTTTTGGCGGTAAATGAAATCCAACTCTTATTAAGTACTTTTTCATTTGTTACGTTTTTTATTTTAACGAATAAATTTTACTTAAATTCTGCTATTTCCTGCATTAGTTCACTTCTGTTTGCTGTTCACAGAATGGTTGAAAAAACGATAAGAGCTAGTAAAATTATTGCGCTGCTTGAAGAAAGTTGTACCTAGTGTTATGTGTCTCAGCAGTATAATGTGATCCGTTCCATCGTCCAAACAATCTGGTAACGATACCACGAAACAGGCTCCGTCAGTAGAAGGCCCGGTTCTGAAACGGTGCACTGAGCCACGGGACGACTGCTTCATATTCAGTCAAGCGCCACGAAATCGTCAAGTTATGTACGTGGATCTCAAATAGAACCTCGAAGACATCAGAGGTACACGAGTAAGCCTATGGACAGTCAGAAAGAGACTTCAGACCGTCAATATCCGTAGCTATCGCCCAACTCGGGGCTCTACATTGCTCCGTGAGCATCAAGTTGAGTTTCGCTCAAAATGTTTCGTTATGGACTCAACAAGACTGGAATAGTGTTTTATTTTCCGATGAAATTCGTATATCGATTAGTGGTGAGGATCGACGTCGGCGAGTATTACGAAAACCTGGAAAATGCTTCGCAGAAGTATGCTTTTGGGTAATCACCCCTTACAGTGGACGCTCCGTAATGTTTTGGGCTGGCATTAACTCAGATGACCGTAACGAGCTAGTTTTTATTGAAAATGGCACACTTAATGCGCAAAGGTACATAACAGAGGTTCTTATTTCTCATGCCCAACCCGCATTAACAGCAGTTGGAGTCGAGTCCATTATGGACGACAACGCTCGCGCCCACCGCTCTAGAGACGTTGATGCGTATATGCAGGAGGCCGGAATTCGTTGGTCAGGCTGGCCATCTAGAAGTTCCGACCTCAATTCGATAGAACACATATGGAATAATCTCAAACGATGCGTCAGAGCCGTAAAACCAGCTTCAGAAAATATACAGGTCCTTAAAAATGTGATAGTCGCTGAATGGGAACGTATTCCTCATTAAATGATAAAAATGTCGTCGAAAGCATGCCTAGTAGATTAAGCGCATTGATTTTAGCTAGAGGAGGCCATACTCGTTACTAAATTTCCAAATTTTATGTTAAATGAAAAATAAAATATTCGAAAATGAACTTTAGCCATTTATAATGTACCAGTATGAAAACGCTCGTCTGTGGACCCCAGCATTTATTTCTAAATATGAATATAGCACTTGTTTTGTTTGATATCGGTCTCATTTCACTATTACATTAGTTCTCCATTCATCTTATCTTCCACATCTATTTAATAGTTAATTAATAGATTATTCCTTAATTATTCCATAGCGATACCCATTTAAAAACAAATGACAACCGATATAATGGTTGTATATTCTCACCAGATGTTAATATTTATTTTATTTCAAATAAAAGTTATTTTATTTACTCTATTATATACTATTAATTTTATTACCAATAAATTATGTTTTAATTACCAATAAATTGTGTTCAACCATTATCTAAGCTATACAAGATATTGCTAAATTCGGTCCAAAAAATCGAACTTGCGACAAGTTTCTGAATATTATGAAAACAGTTTTAAATTTTCTCAACTTAATTCAAATCTAAATGATAAATTACACTAATGAACCAGCGCATAACGTTTAGAAAGATGTGCCGATTTCGCTGTAATTTTTGCATTTAATAAGCAATTCTACACATGCACTAATTTAAGCAACTTTGCAGAAGTAAATAATGTGTTAAATAAGCGTTACTTTTAAGATAGTCGCAGATTATTTCACATGGCTTTAAAAAATGATTGAGGGCGGGTGCAAATTATCAACTACCTTAAAGCTAAAAGAGAAACGCCAAAAGAAAAAAAGGCAAATAATACAAATTTTACTTTAAAACATCAATGCAATTAAATGCATTCAACGGGGTACACGAAAAAGAAATTTTAAATATTTGTCTACACGATTTTTAAATGTTTGTCTCTCTTTCACATGTATTATTTATTTATTTATTTATCTACTTTAATGTATCTAATTGATACATATGGCAAACTTATTGCTACAAGAGCAATATCTTACAGCCAACCACAACACCAGTCCAGCCCCGTTCGACGAACGGCCGGGAATCGAACCCGGGCGCCGCGATGCGTCGCATCGTCAAAGGCCGTATGCCTTGTGATCAACCCAACACACCACGGCGACGACCTATGAAAAAAAAGTTAACAATTTTGCTACATATTAATTGAAAACACTATTTTTCCAGGATCAGTTTGCAATATTTCATGTGGATAGATATAAAATTGAAGAAAATGTGAGGCTCTGAGAGGTGTCTGTTGCATGATACTGATATCTGCACTTGCATGAGGCGATAGTCTATCTAATTGTCTCTAGGAGTATCGTTCAAACCAGAAATGTGTAATGTATTCTTCTTGAATGTAGCGGGAAAATTTCGAAGTAAATAAACTGTCATTAGCGGACTACCACCAGTTTCAATTCTGGTATCCAAGTCTAGCTGCTATTAATACCAAGATTCAATTTTATAATTTCTGTTATGAAAGTTGCATGCTAACCTATTTCATTTCAAATTTTATTCTACGTGTAAAATATCCAAATATGTATTTATCTAACTTTAATTAGTTTTTAGTCCGTTATATATATATATATATATATATATATATATATATAAATACATATGCCATTGATTTCGTCGCGGTATTCCTCATGGCGGTTTATACAAGGAATACATGAATATAAGGAAAAAATACTTAAAAAAATAAGTTTCTAACAGGTAAAAATCCATATACGGTAACAACACTATCTGCGTGCTTTATATAGACGTTTTTATATTTGTCCCATAACTCTTTCTGATAAATTCGATTTTGATTGATTTTCTATTATTATTCCAAACTTTCATACAAAACATGTGTTTTTGAAGTGCTCTTTTGAAGCCATTTTATTTATGCTTGTGGAATAAATAATTATTTTCTCGATTTTCTCGGGATTTTCACGGAATATTAAGTGTAAATTTAAGATAGAAAGTCAATATTAAAAAGTTAAATGATTCCAACGATACCTTATTTGTCAAAATCGGATTTTCCATTCAGGTGCTAGAGGTTTACATCTGGTACATCTGATACATCTGCAACATTCATAGGCTGATAAATACAATAACTTAATGGTCATGCTGCAGTCAGGTAAAAATACAAGTAACTTATGTCTACATTGAAAACGTTCAAAATATCTCTAGGTTAAATGAAACTGTACATTAAAAAAAATCAATTAATTAAAAAACTCCATTTTCGAGTGTACTTGTTATAAAAAATATTTAATTTTACGTTTATATCCGGCAGCAAGAGAATCTGGAAAAAATGAAACATATTTACCATTGCATTTCAAACGTGATATTATTTTTTGGATATACATGCACTTTAGTACCAGAAATATCTTGAAATGTTTTTTTGAAATCATGTAAAAGAATACACATTAAAAAGAGATATTAAAAAAATATGCAGCTGAAAAAATGTTATACGTGATGATTTTGTTTGCGAGGGATGATATTTTAATCTTTTTTCTAGTTATTTCACTTTTTTATCACTAAGCACTTATTGCACTATTAAAAGCATAATTTCTTCTAAATTATTAAGTATTAATAATAAAAATATATGTAACTTTTTTAACCTGTCAATTTCAACAATTACCTATTAGTTATATGGTACCAACATTCAGGAAATAATAGTCTACGGCTTATTTTTTTATATATATTTTATTGCTTTCATTCCACATTGTGTTGTCTAATTTTTTAATATATTTTAAATTCACCTATTTAATTTTTTTATTATTATCATTTTATTGTCAATTTAATAAAAAATTTAATACTGATAATAGTTATTGTTGTTTTTTAAATTTTAGCCCAGGCTAGCCCTGGACTGGATTGGGTTGGATTAGACTACGCTGAGCAGGGCTGAGCTGAGCTGAACTGGGATTTGGGTTATTCATTTATCATACTTTTTTTGGAAAAATAAACTTATGTGGAAGTTATTTTTTAAATTAATAGTTTAATACATTAATTCCGGATAAAAATAGTTTTTTTAAAAATAGTGTTGTTTTTTTAATACACAGTATATTATGAATTTACATTATAAAAATTAATTACCATAATCATGTTACTTGAAATTTTGTAGTAATAGCAAATGCAAAAGTTGATAGTAAAAAAATTTAAAAAAAATAATTACCATAAATTAAAGATAGTGAAATATATTACTGACAATATTTTATTTGACCTTTAAGAAGTGGTTAGGAATCTTATTTTTTTAACGTAATGTAAATGTTTGTTTTCAATTTATTTAATTCCGTTAATTTACTTTTATCGCTTCATATGTGTTAAGTGTGTAATGACCAACGATAAGTTCATTATGAATTTAGTGAAAAATAGGCTAGGCATATACAAATTTGAACATATTTCTTGTGAGTATTTTTTCCAATTAATTTTTTAATATGAATGATCATTAGTTGCAGAATATTATTTAAATATGTCGTTTTTAATATGTATTCTTTCATACCATTTCAAGAAAATTTTTAAAATACTCCTGGTATTAAACTGCATTTGTTCCATTTTTTCGAAACTAAAAATTATTTAAATATTCTTACGAAGCTTTAATTTTAAAATTGACTCATTTCTAAAAATTACATACAAAATTATTGCAATGTTGTTTTATTTTACTTACGGAATTTTTCTGACAAATTCATTTGACGTTCGCCCATTGCCCACTTTTCTTATTTATTGTGAATGCAGCTTTAGTCAGTGTGATAATATCTCTTTGAGTTATCTTTTAGCGACAAGTGAAAGGAATTGGATATTTCGATATAATATTAGTTTTTATTTTTACGAGTATTATTATTAAACAATATTGACTAAATTTAAAGTAAATTGTCTGTATCGTGTACGTTTTAACAAAAGTAAATTTTTCAATTTCTTGTTTAGTATTTAGTTGGAAAACTGATAAAACGAAGCACTAATAATGCCACTTCAGTGTCCGTCCATCAGTATATTACTTACAATTTTCTTAAAAACTATTCGACGTAAAAATTGGATATTTAGCAGAGAGATAGAGTATAGAAGTTCAGTTACAGAGGTGAAGTATAAAAGTGTAATTTTAATTCTAGGTGTTAATTTCAGGACGTGAATTGGAAAACTAAAAATAAAATAAAATATACAATAAGAATTCAAAAATAATAATGGAAAATTTCGTAAATACACATTTATTGTACTTTTAATGCGTAAAAATATGTTTTACTGCGTGAGAATTAGCATTCATAAATAAAGATAACACTAGACGGAAACCTAATGGAGTATAACTCCAAATTTAACTATAGTCGGTCAATATCGACTGATGCAATGAAGTGCTTTTTAAATGTGTTGACATTGACAAAACGAATTAAATGAAAACTGATAAACGTCATTCGTATAATGCACTAAATGCAAATGCATAATGTTATATATAAATATATATATATATATATATATATATATATATATATATATATATATATATATATATATATCATTTGTATATTATAACAGAAAATAAAGCACTTTTGAAAAAAAAAATGAAAATTTCTCATTTTTCTGATTATTTATTTAAATAACTGTTTTGAGGATTGTTATTTTCATTTGATTTTACAATTGTGTCATTTTTATTTATACTAGTGTTGGGCCAATGGTTAAAATTCAACCGTAATTTATTATTTTTTTAAGTTTCAATGTTATTTGTTTGCGTGAAACCCGTTCAATAATCTGACATTTAATAATTATTTGGCTACAATTTGACCACAACTCTTTGACCACAGACTATTATGTGTCTGACATTGACAGCATGAACGTAAACAATGACTCTTTTAATGTGTTTGTAATATATAATATAATATTAATATGTGTTACAAATAATAAAATGTATTTGTAACACATATTATATATAAAACTCAGCTTTCTGCATTTATTCTCCTTATAAATTTTCATTAAATCTTACACTCCTCCGTACGCGCAATATGCTTAAAAAGGGGTCCAAAGTTTTTTCCTCGTGTATTAAAATGTAGTTTAATAACATTAACGACTAAACATTTTTGGACGGTGTTATTTCATTTAGAATTTATTCTCCTTCTGCTTTCATTCTACTTCGTGCAATTCACGTGATTCCTTCATATTCATTTTGCAAATGAAATTATTGTATCGTTTTGAAAATTCTCGAATACACCAAACGATGTAAATTGTCCATTTCATTCAACAAATTGGAAATAACTTTGAAACATTTAGAACTCAAAGATCCAGAGTTGAACTCAACTCTGGAGAGTTTAAAATAAAGAAAATTTATCTGAAATTAAAGAGAAGTTTGTTCTTCATTATACAATGGAATAATAAACGCCTCCAGTGCAATATTATTTGTTTTCTTTATAAAAGTATCAGATAACGCTTTTACAGTAAGAACAATGAATAATACTGTTCAAACAATAATTATTGAATGACAGAATGACGGAGCAAGTCATTAAATGTTTTCTTTATAAAATCAGGTAATTCTCTTACAGAGAACAATGATTAATAATTTTGAAACAATAATTATGAATGACGGTATGACTTAAAAAAATATTATCTGGAATTTTGAGAGTCTGCAGCAAATGCAAAGGACACGATGAAGCCGCTATAATCGATGGACTATAGCTACGTTTCTTTTATGAATTTCTAAATAAAACTTCAATTGAATTTAAATTTCTCAACCTTTGTATTTAAGACATAATAGAAATAAAATGTAAAAAATATAGTAAGTGAAAAAGATTTCTCGAGTTGCCATTAAAACAATTTTTCCTATCGTTTTTTTAACTTGTGAATCTTTTATAAACATTCTAAATGTTTTATAAATTTTTTTATGTCAAAAAAACATACACACTTGACTTTCTACTTATTATACTCCCACGTATTTTAATTGTTTTCTATACATTTTATTATTAATGCTCGTATATAATTTTATTAAAAAACAACGCAACCGCAAAATCCAAGCAAATAGCGAAAATCATTTCAAAAACTTTATTTTACTTAGATTATGTAATGAACGTTTTATAATCATGTACGAAATTTTAAATTCTTTTGATGACGTGACTAGTATGATAAGTCGTTGGTAGTCAAAACAAGTGAACAAAGACGCACCGTATGCCTCACGGACTAGTAAGTTATTTAATTAGCTTTATCGAAAATCCAATATTTTTAAACTTGAGAAGCTGTTTGAAGCCAATTTTTTTTTAAATTGATTGCTGAAACACTAAATGGAAATATTATAATTCCATCGCATATTAACAGATTCACGCGCAAGATGAAATTTCGTATTCACATTTTATATGTTAAATACTTAATTGATAACGATGATTTAGAACATTTTCTGAAATATCGTAGAAAAAAATTAAAGTCTAATGATAATCCATAATATTTCAGTTACGATCCTCCGTAATAAAAAGAACATTTTATGTTTTTATTACCGTACTATTATTTAAAACTGAACGATAATTCTTTAAAACTGAGATTATAACTTCACGTGGAAATAAATGTCCAATGAAGGTACTTTTAGGTTCTTGCATGCAAATTTATATCTATTTCCTAATTGGTGACGGAATTGGCTGACGATGTCACTATATATTTATATGCTTAACAACTATGTTCAAATTAAGAGCTCACAATAGTGATTGAATATTTCTTTGTGGTAATTTTTCCTTTCTGATGTTAACTGGTGATATAAATTTAGTATTCTGATATGAAAACTAGTCTTTTAGGATTACAAATATTTCTTGTTAAATTTTCCGATGTTAATATCATATAAAATTTGTTTCATTCAAGGGTAAATATTGAATGATCTCCGACTAAATAACTCCTAAATTCTCAAATTTACTTATTGCAGCTAGATTAAATACACTATTTAACCCATAAGTCAGTTTTTAAAGGTACCATCAGACAGCTTCTTATCATCGGTGAAAATTTTTCAAGGACCTCTCGGCCAAGTCGACTTTCAATTATAAATTATATTTATCATAATAAAATAATTTTAATATACTGTTATACTTTACGAAAAAGGTATATCTTAATATAATAACAAATGTTTATTATTGCCATCGGCACCAACAAATTGAAAAATAAAACAAGAGAACTTATTTTGAGATTTATGTGACTGATTTTCCTAGAATAAAATTGTTTATTTGAATATACATCATAATGTACCTATATATCATAATGTACCTATCATAATTTCAATGCCAAGAAACAAAAAGTCAGTCGGAAATATAAATCAATCACTAAAATATGAAATATGTTTCACTTTGTTTTTTATTTCAACTATATCATTTTGTTAAAGTTCGTTATATAAATTTGTGATATGTAAAAATGATCATTGAAGCTAACTTCATTGATATATGATATGCTGATATAAATCGGAACAATTATTTAATGCAACCAAATATAAAATGATATTTTCTGTCTTATTTCTAATAAAATGCTCTCTTTCTCTGAGTGACAGCACCTAATTCAAGAAGGTCAGCGTCCGAAATATTCAATTCCAAAAGGTTCAGTGTACTCTAATAATATTTCACGGGTAGACGTGTCTATATATTCAAATAATATATTGTAGGTAACCATTTTTTTTGTCGAGTTAATTTGGGAAAAATCATTTGGATGTTTTTCTCAAACCAAATTCATAGCCATATTTTTATTTAAAACGGAAAGAATAGATTTTGCATTATTTTAACATTTGCTTAACTTAATTAATTTTTTATAAAATCAATTTAAATTTTTAAATCCTTTCTGTACACGGTGTAATCCACGTTTAGCTGTTATTTTACATATTATCTATAACCAATGAGAACGTTCGAAGACAATGATCGATCATTTCCAATAGTTGTTGACTCTGTACGACTGTGAGACGACGCCGTATGAAAGCGCCAATTGAGGCGCCGAGATAGCGTGCACTCAGTGGCAAGCAGGCTCTCGCGACGTCAACATGGCGGCTTTCGACACGGAAGGAAGCTCCATGGATAGTCTCATCGACGAGCTCGGTTTTGGTAAATACCAACTATTGACCACCGCCTTCATCCTGATCACAATGTACATTAACGGGGTAGCCACATCCGCTTTCTATTTCACTGCCCGCGATACTGAGTACCGCTGCCGCGTGGCCGGCTGTGACCCTGTTACTGCGGACAGCCCCTATCAAGTGGAATGGCTCACCAACGCTATTCCAACAGAAGAAGACCGATTGAGCAAGTGTGCGCGTAACACATTTAAACTTGGACACAATGGGACATTGTATTATACAAACTCCTCTTGTGAAAAAGATGCGTTCGAGTCTTCGCATCAGGAAAAATGTAAAGACTGGATTTATGGTGAAGGATATTCGATAGTGCGCGAGTTCAACATTAACTGTAAACAGTGGATGGTAGCTTTAGTGGGCACGCTTAACGGAGCAGGTCAATTGGTGAACTTAATATATCTCGGCTCCTTATCGGATAAATATGGCAGAAGAAATACAATGCTCTTTACGAGTATTATAAGTGGAATATTTGGATTCGTACAGTCTTTTGCGCCAGAATACTGGAGCTTTGTCATTCTAGACTTCCTGAATACAGCTCTCTCATCTGGAAACTTTAGCGTCGCGTTCGTGATGGGAGTGGAATTATTTTCGGCTCGTAAGAACGTAGTGGGGACGTGCGCTCTAAATGTACTTTCGAATGTTTTAATTGTCACGATCGGTGTAACAGCCTGGCAAGTGCCTTATTGGCGTAATATGCTGCGAATTTCTTATTCTCCAGCTATTTTGCTCGTAATCTTCGCTTGGATTATGCCCGAAAGTATAAGGTGGCTCGTAGCCAAAGGTCACAGTCAAAAGTCGATTAAAACCATCAAAACGGCAGCACGGTGGAACAATGTTAAGTTGAGTGAGAAGTCTCTCAAATTTCTAGAAGGGTTAGAATCTGACAGCTCCACGGAGAAGACTAAAAACATGATAGAAAACCAGGAGTTGGTACCGTTAGCATCAGTACTGCGTTCCAGACGTCTTCTTATGAGGCTCGTAATTTGCGCCTTCGTTTGGATTGTCAATTTTTTTGTTTACTACGGGCTGACAGTGAACTCGGTTGCGTTGCCTATAGTGAACGTATACTTGAACTATATTCTCTCGATGGCGATCGAATGGCCGTCACTTATCCTGTACTATTATCTCCCAAATAAAATTGGCCGCCGATGGTCGTTATGCGTTGGGCTTATCACCTGTGGCATATTTTGTTTCATGTTCCCGTTTGTCAGGCGAGAAGATGAGATCAGTTCCCTGATCGTGTTTCTGATAGCTAAAATGTTCTTATCTTTTTCATTTACCCTGATCCACTTCTACACCTCAGAGATGTTTCCGACGACATTGCGTCATTCTTGTTTGGGATGCTGCTCCATGGTTGGACGACTGGGGAATATGGTGGCTCCACAAGTAATGCTTTTAAATAGATGGCACGCGGACTTGCCCATGATACTGTATGGCATCACTGCGTTGGCAGCCGGTGGAGCATCTTTCGCTTTTCCAGAAACTCTGAATACGGTGCTACCTGAAAACATAGCAGAAGCCGAAAATATTGGAATGAAAGTTAAAAAAAATGCGATATAATTGAAACGGTAACTTTGATGAAAAGACATCGTTATAGGGTAAGATTGTTTTGAATGTCAAGCTTTAAAAAATTATTAAAAATAATATTTTATACCGTAATATTATATATAGTTATTTCATTTTAAAAAAAATATGAAAAAACATTTCTGTTGTAATAGTTACTTTATATTATATTGTTATGACTTTTAAGTAATGACGTTCCTAAGGTCATCATTAAATAGGCATTAATATAATTACGAGAAATTATAAATGTGATAATTTTTAATTTAATTAACTGCAAAGCAGTGTAGATTGCGAATTATGTTATCGGGTTTCATTTAGCGTCTATAATGAAATTATTTATAGACGCTAATAATAACACACATTTTAAGATATTGTAAGTCATTTATATTATTACGTCATTAGTATCATTTCAACAAACTATATATTATTTAAAATGAATGTAATTCGTAAGAAAGTATATAAATTCAAAACTGAATATGAATAATCTACTAAATTGGTGTCGGTGTACGTGGATAAAGAGACGCATTGACCGGTTTTAATTCTATTGCCTGATTGAAACAGGGCCAACTACATTTTTGTTTGTTACTACAAAAGCCTTTTTTTATCTGAATGTTTTTTTTTATAATATTTGTAAAATTTCATTTTTCTATATATGTTTATCAGTTACTTGCTCGTTATTTTTTCTATATGTCTAAGTATACCAATAAAATGGCCTAATTTTCTTAATCACTTTATATACTCATTTATTAGTACAAGTCGCTAAACTGGCATGCTAAATGGATTTACTTGGATTCTAAATGGATTTACTTAGTCATGAAGAAGCAGATGCTGTTATAGGACCAGGTAAATGACATTACGCTACTTTCTATAATTTGTCATACAATAATTGTACAAATTAAAACATAATACACGCTGATCAATATTCATATTAAAAATAATATAGAAAATAAATTACGCACCTTGATAGTAAAAAGAACCTACAACGACAACAAAGAATTTCGAAAACAAATCCAAAGAAATTTGGTCACTAGTCATTATTCTATTATTTATTTCTTCATCAGTTTTATAGGTATTTTTGAATTTGATTTTATAAACTATTTCTTTAATAAATAATTCTTTTAATATATTTTCATAGATGTTTATTGAATATATTTGGCGTTAATTTTATAGAAATTCATTATTCACAATTAAATGAAACTACGTGAAGTAGTATTATTTCCACTTTCTTTAATTTCTTTACAACGACCTAGGTTTCATTGTATTACAACATCTTCAGGTGGGCTATTAGCAAAGATACTTGCTAATAGCCCACCTGAAGATGTTGTAATACAACGAAACCTGGGTCGTGGTAAAGAAATTAAAGAAAGTAGAAATAATACTATATCACGTAGTTTGATATAGTTGTGAATACTATTATTACCAACGATGCCGGAGCAGGAACAGAAAGATCTTTGATAATTTCGGAAATGTTACTTACGTTGTCGATTCCAGTTTCATTTTTATATGGTACTCTAACTTTTTCTTGCTCAACATTAAATCGATTTTTTAAAGTTATAAAATTTATTTAAATATTTCGTTAGGCTTAACGTCAACCGTAACTTTTTTACTACGTTCCACACTCGAGTCTTCTCAATCTTCAGGTCTTTCAAATCTCTCTAATTTGTGTATGGCATTCATGCAAAATACAATTTTTTTCCAGATTATTTCATTAATTAAGGAATGCTAACTAACGATTTAAGGTTGACAAGTAGATTTTGAATACCAACATTACCGATTAGCCGGAAGCCAAGTTATAAGCAATATTATTGGATGAGTTTTTTAACATGTTTTATTAGTACATCTTTTCGCTTATACAACATATTAGAATTTTTTATAAATTTGTTCATTGAGGCCTTTTGTTTTTTTTTTGGACGAAGTGGTGACTCTTAGTTACCATATAGCGCGAATCGTAACGTCACGTACCTAATGACATCCGTGCTTAATCATCATAATCTGATAATCTGAACATTTAAGATCATAACGATATATTATATATATATATACTGATATAGACTGACATAGACTGTTAAATACAACGCACTTCTCGGCATGACAGAGTAGTAAAAAAGAGCAACGATATTTCAAACTAATAGCTTGATAATTATAGCTAATTATGGTAAATTATAGAAAATTCCATTATTTGAGATCAGTTAGTTCGAGGATTATTTACTTGTACATATTATTTATTCTACAATGATTTTGAATTAAGTCGCAGAATTTATTTCATCGTGCCAAATGTTAAACTAATATTTTTCCTTAGTTTTCCTTGTAAACAATCAGAAAGATAAATAAAATGAAGAATAACCGTGATCTCAAAAATATTGTACAAACTTTCTGGAAAAACATTTCATAAAATCTAACAAAATGTTGGGCTTAGAATATGTAGACAGATCAAGGCGAAATGAGTTTTTGTTTTTTAGCTTCGTGAATTATTAATTTTACCCTCTAAGCGCTAAATGTAAATTGTAACTAATTTACTTTAACTGGAGATTTAGACTACCTACCTTTTTCTGAACATCATCCCCTTTCATGTCCTTAAATCTTTCTAGACCCATGATCTTAATTTTAATCTTATATACTTGAGTATAGATTTGGAGATATGTGACCGTCCCATTGTATTTGATGATAACCGCAGGTTTTGATGTTTCAGTGCACTTAGGTTTTTACCAGTTGGTGTGAATAAAATTGCTTTTCCATTCAGCGTCAAAAAAAGCCAAATCGAACAACTTATCTATTCACGCCCTACCATACTGTTATGTGAAAATATTTCATCTGATCTAAATTAAAAGCTTGAAGGATGAAATTTATGCTATTTCTATACAAACCCATAGATAATAAAAATTCCTCTGACAAAATTTGCATACTCATCTTTATTTTTCATAGCATGACATTACGGTTATAAGCGATTAGTTTTCTATATTTTTATGCTAACAGGCTTACCTTAATTTACATAATATGTTAATCACATGGATAACTTCGTCTGTATGTTTATTACTATGTACGAAAAATTATTCGACCAAGTTTTAAATAATTTGTATGGTCGACTTGTTTTTCAAGGATTTAACGCTATTTTATATTACGTTTGAAAAGGAAAACTAGACCAATGGCAGGTTCTAACCGGAAATATATTTATATTTCTCTAATTATTACTAATGCTACGACAAATATCTCAAACTGACTATGGAGCCGGTCAGTGATATGCTGATTTATAAATAACATGAGAAAGTTTATGCTAGATGAGTTGTTTTCCAATAATAAAGTTTTTCCACCCTTAACCAAGATAATCATAACATATACTTTTGACACTTTAAGATGAATGGCTGTAACAGTCTCAACAAATTCTATTCATCAGTCCTTAAGCTACAATATTTGATCTAATAAATTATGGCCTAAATTTTAATCCGACTATTTTCTATGACACAAATGAAATTCCGATTTAATTGGATCTAGTAGTTTCTATCGTAATGGTCTAACAAACAAACAAACAAAAAATAGATAAAAAGATGGATAAATATTAGATCGGGACTAAAAGTACCTTAACATATTTATTAGATCGGGACTAAAAGTAGCCCACATTGTAATATCATTTAACCAAGCATTAAAACTTTGCTGCAAACTTAGGAGACTAAGTATACAGTGGAAAATACATTGCCTCAAAAGCAATCCCCTGGAGAAAATTACATTGAATTTGGTAAGAAAACAAGACTTGTGGTAAATTATATATAATGGGCGAAAGTTAATCAACTAGACTTACGAAACAAAATACCTAAGGATATTTACATAAAGATAGATATGAAAAATACAATATCAATATATTATTAGGGTAGGGAAGGAATAAGTATATAAGACCAGGTAGGTAATGTAAATTTAGGTGACTATGAAACAAATATATTGATGGTGAAATGTGGGATGTGGGTTGAAATAATTCCTTTAACGCTAATCATAATACCTTTAGTAATTTAAGTCAGTCATAATCCTTCAAACTGACCCAGTACTTTTTGCATACTGTTGTGACAAAAATTAAGGAAATATTCATTATATATTCATTTCTTTAAAACTAATATGTTATTTATCAGACTGCGACGCTACGTATGAGTATATATTTATAATAACGACTATATTTATAATAACGAAGATTACAAAAACTATGAATTTTTAATCTGTTCTATATTTAAGAGATTATCTATATAAGAAATTCAAACCTACTGCATAAATTGTATTAGTAGGGTTACATAACCAAAGGAAAAAAAGTCAGTAATTGAATGAGTAACAGAATATAAATATATTGAATATTTGTATCCCGTTACTCATTATATACTGTTACACTGTTACTGTATTCTCTTAAATTGTATTCAGTTATTTATTATATACTGTTACACTGTTACTGTATTCTCTTAAATTGTATTCTGTTATTTATTATATACTGTTACACTGTTACTGTATTCTCTTACATTGTATTCTGTTACACTGTTACTGTATTCTCTTAAATTGTATTCTGTTACTTTTTATATAGTGTTACACTGTTACTGTATTCTCTTAAATTGTATTCTGTTATTATATACTGTTACACTGTTACTGTATTATCTTGCATTGTATTCTGTTTCTCATACAACATTAGTTTCTTTTTAATAATTTTCTAATTAAACCTAGATGCTGTCTATCAAAATATAATAGTGAAAAAAATACTAACTAAGATCAGCGCAAATACATACAATGAAGTTATATTCATTTTGAATATACACAGCGTACTGCAAATATGAAAGTAAATTTGGTATTTAATAAATTTTGTTTCTACATTGTAATAATTAAACTGTTTTATGTTGACATTGTGGGGGAAATCCTCTTCGAACTATTTTATTCCCCTTATTTAATTTATAAATATTTAAATACCGTAATCCGATAAATAACCAGAATTTATAAAAATAACTAGTATTGATGTAATTTTTGTAGTGTGTCCTGATATCGTATTGACTGTACATAAATCAAATCATTGAGTAAAATAAAATCGAGACAAGGAAAATAAGCTCAAACAGAATACGCAAGCAGTTTCAATTTCGAGGATTTCTCTTACTTACCTTCGATCTCCTTTATTTATTATTGTATCCATCTTGTTTTGTTAATCCTACTTTTAGAAACTATTCGTTAATACCAAAAGATTAGTTTAAATATGGATTTCCTTTATATACTTTCATATTATGTTATCTTAAGGGCTCAAAGTTACAACAATATGGTATTTTCAACATAATTAACATTTATTATCTTATCTTACTTGCTAATAACAACAATTAGAACCAGCTGTCAAATAATTTTAAACCTTTTTCAGCTGTTTATAAAATTTAAATGTAGCGGAATAACTAATTTGACGGCCGAAATATCGAACGCTCAGTGATGGCCTGACTCTCGCAACAGCAACATGGCAGGTCTCGAAGCAAATCGCGGCTCCATAGACGACCTTATTGACGAGCTCGGCTTTGGCAAATATCAACTTCTGGCCACCTTGTTCATCCTTACTACTATGCATATCAATAAAGTAGCGACCTACGCGTTCATCTTTACCGCCCGCGACACAGAGTACCGCTGCCGCGTGCCCGGTTGTGACTCCACCGATGCAGATGCCCCCTACCACGTAAAATGGCTCACGGACGCCGTTCCAATAGAGGCAGATAAATTGAGTAAGTGCTCATATAATAGGATGAACATAGAACTCAATAAGACATTGTACTATACGAATGTAACATGTGACAAATTTGCATTCGACTCTTCACATCAAATTACCTGTGAAGACTGGATTTATGGTGAAGGATACTCGATAGTACGGGAGTTCAATATTAACTGTAAACAGTGGATGGTGGCTTTAGTGGGCACGCTTAACGGTGCGGGGCAATTAATTAACTTGATTTACATCGGCTCCTTATCGGATAAATATGGCAGAAAGAATACAATGCTGGTTACGAGTATCATAAGTGGAATTATCGGATTTATACAGTCTTTTATGACAAAATATTGGAGTTTTGCTATTCTTGATTTTTTGAACACAGCTCTCACGTCTGGTAACTACAGCGTTGCTTTTGTTATGGCAGTGGAACTTTTTTCTTCCCGTAGAAATGTAGCCGGAACTTGTATTCTCACCGTATTTGTGCACGTTTTGTATGTCGTTTTCGGCTTAGTGGTCTGGCAAATACCTTATTGGCGAGACACGTTACGAGTTTTATACTCACCAGTTATCGTACTTGTAATTTTTGCTTGGATAATGCCCGAAAGCATGAGATGGCTTGTAGTAAAAGGCCACAACAAGAGGTCAATTGAGACTATCAAGAAAGCAGCGCAATGGAATAGTGTAGAGTTAAGTGAAAAATCACGTAAATTCGTAGAAGGTTTAGAGTCTAATGAATTTATGGAGAAAACTAAGAGTATATCGGAAAACCAGGTCTCAGTGCCGTTAGCTTCAGTGATTCGTTCTAGGCGTCTCCTTATCAGACTCATAATTTGTGCCTTCGTTTGGATCGTCAGCTTTTTCGTTTACTATGGATTAACGCTAAACTCAGTATCACTATCAGCAATTAACGTGTATTTGAGTTTTATTCTAAACACAGCAGTGGAATTTCCATCTCTATTTCTATATTATTATCTGCCGACCAGATTCGGTCGCCGAGCATCATTATGTGCCGGGTTTATCTCCAGTGGTGTTTTTTGCTTCATTTTTCCTTTTGTCAGAGGAAACCATGCAACAGTTGCTTTTATCGTGTTTCTGGTAGCTAAATTGCTCATGTCTTTCGCGTTTAACTTTATGCATTTCTATACCTCTGAGATGTTTCCGACGACACTGCGACACTCTTGTTTGGGGTTCTGCTCGATGTTGGGTAGGCTGGGCATTATGGTAGCTGCGCAGATGGTGCTTTTGGAAAAGTGGAATATGAATCTTCCGATGGTGATATATGGCATTGCATCTTTAATAGCCGGCGGCGCATCACTTGCATTTCCAGAGACGCTGAATTCAATGCTGCCTGAAAGCATAGCGGAAGCTGAAAATATTGGAATGAAAATGAAAGAAAGTTCTAGTTAACTAAATAAGGAAAACGGTCATTAGTTTCTTTTCAATGGTATTGTACGTGACGAGTAGAATCACAATAAGTAAAGTCGAGTTCGATTGATTTCTGACAAGATAATTGCAACAATTACATAAAAATAATTATATAATTAATTTCATTAAATAATATTAAATTAAACAAATAAAATAAGTAAAATATTTCAATAAAATCATAAAATCAGTTTTTATTTATCATTATGATCAAATGTACTCTTTAATTTGTTATAAAGGATTGGATTTTATTTAAATTTATCTAGCCAACGACCAGATTAGATATTTATTTATGAGAATATTATATAAGTATATCATATTAAATTAGACACATCATCTGTTTTACTTTTTCTCTATAATATATTATTTTGCGCAGCCAGTGTTTCGGTTTTTTTTATTATTTAAGTCTCAAATTTATAATTAACGATTTTCTTTTTTAGCATCAAACTAATATCCTCATGTCTGTTTCTTTCTATTCTAGTTTTTATTTTAACTTTTTGTAATGTCTTTCTATAAAAATTATTTATAAGATGGTATCTTCCAAATTGACAACTATCTTTTCCATATTATTTATTAATATATTTGCTTCATACTCGCTTACATATTATATCTAAATAAATTTATTATAAATTTCCATTTTTATTTCGAATATTCGTAAAAATGTCCAATTAAGAGAAAACAAGTACATTTTAGCAAAATTTAATTTTCACAGTTTTAAAAAAGAAAGAAAACTTATATCAAACGTTTTATTGAATAGTTTTAAAGGTAGTATTCATTATTTAAAAAATTGAGTTAATAAAATCATTTTCATCATTATGTTTTTGTGACGAATAATTTTTATGGTTTTCACCTTAATTCGCATTTTTGTCACTTAACACTAATGTACAAGTAAGTATAAAAAATGAACACTACATTACATAAACAAATATTAAGAATAAAAAATTAACACTACGTTACGTAAACAAATATTTTTGTAATTTGACATTTATTCCATTTGTCAAAATTATAGGCAGTTTTTAAATCGATTTCTTATTTTTTGTATTATAAATGAGCGAATTTTATAACTATTAAATACATCGCTTGTTAAATATTATAAATATCTCTTGTTATTATAATATATTAAGCTTTCGCTTAAGTGTACTTGTAACGCACAAAAACGTAAATATACCTATAAGATATTGTCAATAAAACATTAACTTGCGTTAGGGAAATTTTTGAACGCACATCGCTTGTAGTAGTGATGGTTTTTCAGTGTGATTATCCATCTAAGTACTGATGTAGCTCGGTTGTATACATTTGGTAATCGAAAATTATTCGAATAATTTCATCGTAATGCACTACAAAAGAGCAAAGGGGATGAATAAAATATATTTAATAAACAATGTATAGAAGTAGGGTATATAAATAGACCAAAATAATTAAGTTAAAACTCGAAAATTTTTAATACAATCCGTAGTTTTCAAGATGGAGTAATTTTTATTATGAAAGTAGGAGCTTAAAAGTTTACTATTTTATTTTATTAGAAGATTATTAACATTATGTCATGTTTTTGTTATAACTTCTCTAAATATTATATTAAATTTTATTAGTGAAAAACCTCCAAAAAATTTTGATTGAAACTTGTAAAGTCTTCATTGTAATTTCAATGACATAGAGCCTATATCAATTATGTTACCCCGATTAAAAAGGATTGTTTGATTCTTTCATAAAAAGTCAGCAAAGCTATTTTGAAAAGTGGTTGTTAAAAGGTAAGATGCCAAGAAAACAAAAACATTACATTCCAACTAAAATAAATAAAAATAATGAGGCCCCGACAGTGATTCAGTTAATTTACAATTTAAGTAGCAATTGGTCTCAAGGTAAATGCTTAGTAGCGTAAGACGAGACTATTTGAATAATCTTATGTATAAGGTACCTGCGTCAAATAAGGGCTAGTATTGCAGAAAACTTGTTTAAAATAGTATTATTAGTTTTATACTTCATCAAAGTGAAAAAATATAGATAATAGTTATATAATTTGCAACAGTGGTCGCATGTTGCTTCACTAACATTTGTTTATATACTAGATTGCTTGTAGTTAGGAGACAATGAAAATGACGTCACTGTAAGCTCTGTTACATAAATGCATACTGAAATTGTATGATAGATCATGTCCTATTTTCGTGCTTGCCTTTTCGTTATATATATATATATATATATAAATATATATATATATATATATATATATATATATATATATATTTGTTTTATTTATTTATTGACTTTTATGTAATTAATTAATATATATGGAGGACTTATTGCCGCGAGAGCAATCTCTTACAGCCAACCACAACACTCGTCCCAGTCCCGCTCGACGAACGGCCGGCGAACCCGGGTGTCTGCGATACGCCGCGTCCTCAAAGACCGTATTCCTTGTGATCATTCCAACATACCACGGCGACGACACTATATCCTGGTACATATTTTACTATGTCACCACTTTGTTTACTACAACTGCCTATGTCCGACTGTTTAAAGATGGCTGTTATATTCCAATAAGAATTGACGATTATTAATTAGTTATTATTTTTTATCGACACTGAGTTTCATAATCAAAATTGTATTTTGAAAAGATATATTTTTGAAAAGATGTTCAAAAAATAATGAACAATCGATTTTGAATTTGAAACGAAACATGTATGTAAACAAAACTGATAATCATTTTTTTATTAATATAGGTGAAGTAATAAAATTAAAAAATTATTTATGTTCTACGCATAAGTATAGTACCATCACACAGACCTGCAAATTTGACCTTTTTCTCTCTCTAAGATTTGATGACTGATTTTGAGGTATTTTGGAGCGCTAATTACGAATATGTAATTAGTTTTCTCCTGTAGTAACTGTGAAAAATAGACAAAAAAAGACACTTTGATGTAGTAAAAATTGTACATTTAAAAAAATACTTATATCTATCAGTCGAATATAATTAAAATACAAAGGAGTTAAATCTCTTAACATATTTACATAACAAAAATCTTAGTGGTATCTTGCCCTTTTCTGCTCGAGGCTTCTATTCAGAGATTTTTTTCTTAAAATCGTTGTTTAGATTGTCTCGCTTCAGCAATTACCAACATGCTTCCAGTATTTTACCAACATGCTTCTATTCTACTTTTCTTGATATCTATGTTCTATTTATTTCAAGTCTTGATGAAATCTTTCACCTTGCTCTTCACTAATAGCTCCTAGATTTCCCGGAAAGTAATCAATGTGCGAATTCATGAAGTGAAGCTTAATGCTCATTGAACTTCCCTTTTTACCAAAATTTTCTATCATTTTAGCCACAATTACCACAATATAATCAGGACACTTGTTCCCTAAAAAGTTCTTAACCACTTCCTTAATAGAAGCCCATGCTTGTAACTCGGCTTCGCACATTGCACAAACTTTGTGAGGTGTTCACAACTTGTCCTGGTTACTGATGAGTAGGTCAAAATACATGTTGTCAACATTTTTTACAAAGTCTGTTATAGTCCTTTGTTGTTTTGTCAATATGAATATCCCACAAATGTAAAAAAAAAACTGTTCGGTGAGATTAAACAACTTCGCGACGACATTTTTCAATTAAGGTATCAAATTGTACAATGTAACTGGTATACTTTAAAATCGGTTCAAGTATTTATATGTTTTTTTATTACTTCTTACCCTCAGTAACTTTCTTCTAATGAATCAAAGTGAAAAAGAATTGTAATAGAAATTTAATCAGCAATTAGTGGTATTATTTCCAATTGGTCTTTTCTGGCGTGTAAATCAGGCATTAATCGTGTACCTATCAGTTAATAAGGTAGTAATTAGCAAATTATGAAGTAGAATGTATTCTCTTGTACTAATGACAACCATCCACATAACATTTAACTTACTAATAGAAGCCATCTACATATCACTTTTCATTATGTATTATCGAGTTTGAAAGCAAACACAGAGGGTAATTTTGGGAAAAATCAATATTGCAATATATAAAAAAAATGTGACGTGTTGGATTTTTTTCATTTTTTCCCGTAATTAGCATCTCTAAAACTACAGGAAATCACATTCAAACTTCAGAGAGGAAAGTCATTGTAGGCCTGTGTTATTAATCGATGAATGATGTAAGTAATATTCGACTAAATTGCCTTGGATTTTTTTAAACCTGAACTATAACACCTAACCTTGAATGTGGATGTTTAACCGTTATGTAACCCTTATATATCCAGTTGAAATAATCTTATTCAATAGCCGGGGTACCTAAATACCCTTTTGGTATTTTTATTTAACAAAAGGAATTGATGGCGGGGCATTTTTACATTTAAATCCTTTTTCTCGGAAGTCACAGTGGGAAAATCCACTACCCAAGAAAGAATTGAGTGAGAGTAAAATTTAACCGATTGAGACTGTTTTAATTAACAATGACAGCCGATCACAGCCGATGACAACCTTTACAGACAAAGATAAAACTATTTGGTTTAAAACACCACCAATTCAACATTTAACTCTTACTCAACATATTGTTTGCCAAAAATCTGAACCCCATCGAAGTACGGAGATTTTTTCAATCGAGGAAACATTCAAAAGAGTTTTCACTACTGAAATAGTCGACCTAATTTTTGTCATACCGACAAGAAGACGAATACGGTGTATAAAGCACACGATGAAGAAAATTCTACAAAAAAGCAAATGACATTGAAAAATGTTAATGTTCAAGAATTTTACGCATTCATGGGAATTATCATAACGTCAGGTGCAAATAATTCTAATACTAACCATCATTGGATATGTGGAAGTCAACTTCTCATCTTATCATGGGCATCAATAGGTTTTGGTATATAAGAAAATTTTTCGGTTTCATAATACGAATACTCTTAAAGTTCGTATCAAAAAAGAAAAAGCAGTAACTACCCGCGATATGTATCTCCACCGGTTGACTCCCTTTAGTTGGAAGTCCTTTTGAATGTCATCTAACCAAAGTGTCGGTGGTCGTCCTTTTCACCTAGTCCCCTTCTTAATCTTCGAAAAAGTCACTTTTTTGGCAGGAAAAATATCAGCATATCTGTAAAGATGTCCAAGCCACCTAATATGGGATGCTTTTATGGTTTTCACAATATCGGTTCCGCCGTCCATATATATATATATATATATATATATATATATATATATATATATACATATATATATGGATATTCGACTTTATGTATACAAAATGACTCAAATAACAAGGATCTGAATGAATTTTATGATCTTTCGTTAAATACGTGACATGTGTAAGTAAAAACATGCAAAAGGGTATCCGGAACCCGAGTATTGACACAAAGATTAATTGTTTATTGTTTCAGAAGAGTATTTCTATGTAAAGGTATAGTTGACACAAAGTTTTAAAGCAAAGAAGTGAACGACTTAATAAATGAAGTCGTTGATTGGCGTTTATAAAGAGGTAACCTACTCAAATGCCACATATCAAGTCATTTTACTTAAAAAGCATCATCGAGGGAAAGTTCTTGCTCGAGTGTGGGACGTAGTAAAAAAGTTACGGTTGACGTTAAGCCTAACGCAATATTTAAATAAATTTTATAACTTTGAAAAATCGATTTAATATTGAGCAAGCAAAAGTCAGAGTCTCATACAAAAGTGAAACTGGAATCGACATTGTAAGTAACATTTCCGAAATTATCAAAGATATTTCTGTTCCTGCCCCGGCACCGTTGGTGATAATAGTATTCACAACTATATCAAACTCGTGATGTAGTATTATTTCTACTTTCTTTAAGTTCTTTACCACGACCTAGGTTTCGTTGTATTACAACATCTTCAGGTGGGCTATTAGCAAAGATCTCTTTTTTCTCTGATGAATCTTTGCTAATAGCCCACCTGAAGATGTTGTAATACAACGAAACCTAGGTCGTGGTAAAGAACTTAAAGAAAGTAGAAATAATACTACATCACGTAGTTTCATTTAATTGTCAATAATGAATTTCAACAAAATTAACGCCAAATATAATCAATAATAGTATTACTTTAAAACAAATTAAAGTCATCAATTTTTAGGGTTTATTACACAATGCTTTCACGAATATCGTACAAATATTGTAACACTGTCCATCCATTAGTGCTCCTCTTTGACTCTACTTCCTGGAGTTTTTTATATACTGAGAATTATAGCTCGTAAGAGAGTTATTTTTCGCACACAAGTAATGATATTTATTGAGCTACTGCGAGCGGTTTTACATATCATGGATAAAAAATAAATGAATCTATGTAAAGAATAAACATTGAAGCATTGACCCAATCATTACGTCACTTAATACCACATTTACTTTAATGAAATGAAAAAAAATTAAAATAAATGACTTAGTAGATTTTAAGATTACATCTAAAAAAATTATCACGTATAATTTATAATATAGATGTAGAAAACTGTATGAAAGTCTGTTAATATTATGTATATTTTCAGATATATTCACCAACTTTCTGGTGTTATTCGAAATTATAATTTTGGAAGCATATATTAAACCCTGCAAGAGTCCGAAGAAATTGCAGAAAACCAGATTCACAACAGGTATTCTAAGACATCGGAATAAGAATTAAAACAGTTTTATATTTGGACATCAATCCTGATCATTTTTAAGGATACTACGAGCTCTGTAATATAAGGTAATAGTTCGAAAGAGTGCAATAAATAAAGTTGGTGTAAGGATTATGTAAGAAATAAAATTTGGTTGAGTGTTAGTTTATTTAATGTAATTAAAAAAAGGAATTGATCAGGTCTTGCATACACAGCACTACATTGTCAGCAGTCGCTGGAAATATAGAAAACGCAAGCGGGCTCGTTTGCGGAAGCATATGGGCGCACTTGTTGTCAATATATTTTTTCAGTATTATTTGTGTTTAAATATATATATTTTTATAAAGATATATTTAATAAAAAGTCATTAAGAAATATACATAGGTATACGTATTGTCTTAAACGTGGCATTAATATTGACACATAATGCACGCGCGTTCACAAAATTTTAAACGTTTTTTTCATAAGTTGTTCAGCATTTTGAAGGTTCCAATGAACGGAATCCACCGATCATGCACCACTTCTTTCACGTGGAAGATGGATAGTGTATATATTTCGACCCTGAAAATGGCATGTAGCGTGTAGATACCCCACAGTAGACCACTTTACTACCAAACATTGCGCTGTGATGATGAAGTTTCATTATATTATACATGTTATAAGCAGCAAGGCATTTTTAACCACCGAAGATTTGAAATTCCTGTGGAAGGTAATTTAGGTGCGTTCAAATCCTTGATAGACTTACACTGTAACCTTTAACAATGTAAAATTACTTACGTTTCCTTTTACAAAAATTGCGAGTACCTAATTTTTCCGAAAATGGTCAAAGATGTGTCTCGCCCCACTTTTCCTAGCATGACACTTGCTTGATGACAATAAGCATTATGATGATGCTCTCGCTGAAACTTGCAGCAGTGACAATCTTTTTCAGCATTTGTTTTCAGTAAAGTTATTTTTTTTTGTGATTTTACGGATGCTAGTGGTGGCAAAAATATTAAGACCAAGATCAAGACTTCCCGGAAGACAACTTTCAAGGTATATAGCGCACTATTACAGGCGGCGGTGAAATAAATTATATAAAACCTAAAAGCATTTTCATTCGCTGCTTTAATGATGTTCATGATACAGGTATATTTCTGTCTATTGGTGTTCATCCTCTATCATATTATGAATTACCCGAACCATCCTATGTATACAGCTGAGATAAACTATAATTTTGTTGAGTTTTCTGAAATCCTCTGGGATGTTATTCCAGCTCTTACAGAAAAAGAAAAGCTGATCTTCCAAAGCGTATGTGAAAACACTAGAAATTTTTGCGCCAAATACTTTTCCCAGACGTACCCGGTCACAACGGAAAAACAATTCTTGATCGATTTGCCCTGTTGCAGCTATGATACCAGAGTAAATCAGCACTAGCTGATGCCTCTTGTAAAATAGCGGACACAGTTTTATCCGGTGGGAATATTGTCAAATATTATGTTTAAAGCATTTTGCATCGACTGGGAATTTGATATCAGCACCGCCTAGTGTCCAAAATTTTAAAGACGCGCCAATTTTATTTCTACGTCTCAAATTAACGGTTCTGGTAAATTTTTATGTGAATAATATAAAAATAACAAATACATCAATTGTGACTTATGTTACACGCGTTTTTTTCTTTATATTGTGTTAACTAAATATCAATTGTTCCTTTGTTATTTATGTCAGAGGAGAGTGTTATTAGTGTTTTAAATAAAATCAGGTTAAGTTATATTAGATTATTTGCCTTGTTATTTACTGTAGAGAGAAATATTTTTAAAAAATCTTTTATTAACGAATAGTAACAAAATTTTAATTGTCCTTAACCAGATATATCATCCTTTTGATTTCAGATTAGAAAAATGAGTACAAAAATAAATTTATTACACATACACACACACACACACACACACACACACATATATATATATATATATATATATATATATATACACATATAGATAGACTGCTAAACATGACAGAGTCATACAAAAGAGCAACGATATTTCAAACTAACAGCTTGATAATTATAGGTAATTTTAGTAAATTATAGCCATTTCCAAATGGAATTTTGTAAAATTTAAATTTGCTGTTAAGTATTTTTACAATTTACGATGCAATAACTATCGTATCACATTTTCAAAATTCGCATTTATTGCATAAAAATGTGGTATAAGGTATAATCTAAATAGGTACACCAAAAATAGTCATTAAAGTGGTTTTTTAAATTAAAGTATATACATACAAATTAATGTATTTAAAAAAATAGGACTCAATCGTGATTATTTAGTTATTTTATTATAAAAACGCCCTCACAATGACTATCTGTTTTTTTTATTATTGAAGTATTTTTCACTTTAAATTAGTAAATAATTGCCACACACTCAACAAATATCCAAACAGAATTGTCAATAATAATATTTAAACAATAGAAAAATTAAAATTTACAGGATACTAAAAGAATAAATAATTATGATATTTAAATAGGATAAATAATTATGATATTTAAATATGTAGTTTGCGGTACATCATTTTTTATGATTTCATGGATCTTCTTTATTACTTTAGATCGCGTGATTTTTGGAACGAAAAACAATGACATTTTCATTACTGCTAAAATGAATTTGTCGTATATAACACATAATTTAATGTAAACTAATAATTGAGATTATTAGTTTATTGAATGAAAAACTCCATGAAATAAAAATTTAATAATAAATTTTAAGGTTGGTAGAATACAATGTTTTTATTAATATTAAGTGAGATAAGCTTAAGTGATATAGCTTTTTTGAAAGTTTCATTAATCACTTATTTAATTTTTTCCCTTATTATCACCATCAATATTTATGTTTATGAAATATATAATAATCAATTTACCATATATAAAAATTATACATTATTAAAAAGAACTTTTAAAATATGCCTAAATGTTTACTTATTGATTTATTGGGAAGGAACAATCAGCCCTGAAAGACTTACGCTATCTACATAAAATGTCATTTCATATACATCCTGTAACCTATTTGTGCATTTGACATAGCCTTTTTGCATGTAATATAACGTCAACATGCTTTGGGCGTCCGATATATGAATCTAGATTGGAAAACTGAGTCCACCACCTCTATCTTACCCTGATGATCACAGAAACATGCGTTGGGCGTCCGATATATGAATCTAGATTGGAAAACTGAGTCCACCACCTCTATCTTACCCTGCTGATCACAGAAACATGCGTTGGGCGTCCGATATATGAATCTAGATTGGAAAACTGAGTCCACCACCTCCATCTTACCCTGCTGATCACAGAAACATAAAAAATTATAAAAATGGACATCAGTTTACTCTATTTTGGTCCTATTGAATATTTCCATAATTTCACTCGATTTTATTGCAAAATTATTGTGGCGCTATTGCGGCAAACAATACAATTTACAAATTTTATGTTTAGCCTTGTATGACATCCGCTTTGTGGTTTATCATGCGACGTTGCCACACAGTACAGTTTATGTTCATCTGCCTACGTTTCTCTCCAGTTTGTGAGAGATGGTTTGTCATTATTTTGTTTAGTATTCGGGATGCATCTGTACACCTGGCATAATATTAGACGTCCGTTATTTAATCTAGTAAAATCACGAATAAAGGCAGTCGTAGTGACAAATAATTGTGTTAGCAGGATTGATGGGTAAGTTTTCAATATCTAGACTTATTTCGTATTAGTTTTGCCTGCTGTATGCTGACAGTGACTGACCAGCATTAAAGCTAATGTAGATATCTACTATCTAGTTAGCTATTATACAGATTATCTTGTAGCGCTACATATTAATTGTTAGACAGCAATTAAATGAAAAAATTTAAGAAAGGTAGATCGGTCGCGATGAGACCACTGTGTGGTCAGCACGGTCCTTAAACCCTATCGATTTTTGTATCGGATCACTATAATAAATTAGTGTAGGACAAAGAAATATGAAACTTGAGAAAATTATGAATATAACTGAAAAAAAGCAAAAGAACTAGTAAAGAACAACAGAACGACTACACTATATTTGAAGATTAGTGAAAATAAAACGATCCACTAAGCTTAAAATACCGCCAGGTTCACCGGATAGAAATATTTTTCATAAATTTGAATTGTAAATATAGCTGGTTAGCTTTTGCGTCAAGTTTATTAAAACCTGGAATTTATTCTGACCTGCATAGCATCTAACACCAAATAATTTAATAACCAAAAAAAATTGGTGTGGATGTATCATGGACACGGCCGTGTGTTGTAAGTAAATACGTCTATGTAACGGGTTATATTTTTTAAATAAAATATTTTTATTTATGTATTTAAGATAAAAGCAAGGAAACATATAATTATTGTGTTACAATAGTGTATAGGCTGACATTATATATTTTTGATAATATTTTTTTATTCTAACACCTTATTATATTTACTGTCACTACTTTAAACTAATGTTTTATATACAATCGCTAGATTTTGACAACAGATGACGATTAAAACTTAAACGAACATCGTAGCTTTTCCGAATCAAAAGTTATCCTAATTGCAAATCTCGGCGCTTCCCCCTCCACCGCGCGATGCGTCACTGTTCTCATTTATCGTAATGAATTCTTTGATCCTTTAGTTATCCAGTGGTATAATTTAATTTTTTACGTCGAGGATAAATTCCAAACTGCCATGCCAAACTGTATCCCTCGATTTTGTTATATGTAATTTCATAATTAATTTTACGAAATGTGTTAAGCCTATGGAAAAAGTAACGTTTATCGACACACCGATTATTTGTTCTGTCAAAAATCTTAATTTTTTATTCTAGACGGCAATCATAGAAACATAAATAGATATGTCACCCATCATCCGAAACTTCAAATACCCAAATTGAAGCGCAAAATTTCATATTACGTTACCCCATTGTAGGCAATGTGCTGAAACTAAAAGTGATTCTTAAAATTATACCAGACTTCGTACCCTTGGAAGCCAAAAAGACGCATTACTCACAAGTTTAAAATAAGTTATTCAGATTTTTGATTGAAACTTTAAATACGATGCTTTGAGTCAAGCGTGCAGTGACATAAAAAGATGGAAGGAAATGGAATAAAATAACGATAGTTCCTCTAGCATACGATTTATTAATTCTTAAAAATAATCTGTGTGAGCTGCTGTAACTGAAAAAAATTATTTCAAACTAAAGAAAATTATATAGAATAAAAATTATGAGAAATTAGCATAAACATTCAAATTTCATAGTATTATACTTCCGTATATGAACTTGTCGCTAACCGATACAATTCTCTTAAACTTTATGTTTAGTTTCCGAGTGCGCAAAGTACAATCCAGTAGATATTGTGAAATATAAGTTAATTAAAAATCAGTCTTGAAAAAAAATCAAAAATTGATTGAAAATAAGCCAGTTATAGGCTACTAAATTTAAAGATACGGATAGGGTTGGGTATATCCTTGTCTCTTTTCCTCTTGTAGAATATAATGTGCAATATTACAAATGACCTCACAACACAGTATTGCCGCCCTTGTCTAAAGCTTAAATTTAAACTTTTATGACTAGGTCAAATTTTAAGATTATTTAAAAAAATTTTCACTCTTCATCAGCTTGTAGCTTGAAATTATGATTAATGAAATAAAAAAAATTAGTCAAATACCCAATTTAAGTTTAACAATGTCTTTTTGCAAATACTGTCAATATTGTCCTAGATATGATTATATTTTAACACATAGCTACACATATAGATGCTAAATTGAACGACTGTATATTAAGTATTATTTACATGTTAAGAATTGTATTGATTAGAAATAATCAATACAATCCTGTTATTTTTTACATTTAGTTTCCTAGTGCATAAAGTACAATTTAAGCATAATTATATCTTAATGCAAAGACTTGTAATTATATACTAAACATAACTACGTTATCACAGTCAGCTACGTATATGGATACCAAATTAGCTTAAAACATTCATATTGCACGGCAGTGAACGTCCGTATATAAAAACCTATCTATAATCAATACAATTCTATTAAATTTCGGCTTCCCTACGTGAAATTAATTACCAATTAATCAAATAAAAAATGCTCAAACACCCTTACCAGATGGCCTGTGAGTACGTTACCACTGAGTAAGGATATTCAAGCATTTGTTATTAAATCAATCGGTAATCAGTTTAACGTAGAAAATCTGAATTTTCGCAGACAGGCACATACATGTATGCCAAATAAGTGTGAAACATTCATACTGTAAAATATTAAAGGTCCACATATAAACCTATTGCGAAACCATACAGTCCTTAAATAATATTGTTGATTTATTCTCTAGTGAACTAAGTACAGTGTATCTTTAGGTAAAGACTGTTGATTTTACCTCAGATACAAGTATGTTTTTCACAAACATCTACATAAAATATATTATATGGACGTTAAGTAAGCATATATCATTGTCATTGTAGTACGTTTTTACATTATGGCATTTAATTTGACATTCGTATATGCGTCTATCCTTCAACAACACAATCCTCAATTATTTGCTTTGTTTAAGTTAAACGTATTTTCAATGAATACTAAGTATATCCATCTCATTTAATATATACGCTGGATATACGTTTTTAAATTATGGCATTTAATTTGACATTCGTATATGCGTCTACCCTTCAACAATACAATCCTCTATTATTTGCTTTGTTTAATTTAAACATATTTTCAATGGATACTAAGTATATTCATCTCATTTTATATATACGCTGGATATACGTTTTTAAATTATGGCATTTAATTTGACATTCGTATATGCGTCTACCCTTCAACAATACAATCCTCTATTATTTGCTTTGTTTAATTTAAACATATTTTCAATGGATACTAAGTATATTCATCTCATTATAGATGTACGCTGGATTCGTACTACATTTTTAGTGAAAACCTAGATGCTAGATACTGTACTACATTTTCAGTGAAAACAAGGGACGTACGTACTTCCATACACATTTTTAATTGTTTGCAATAAGTAACTGTTGAGTTTATTATTTGCTTTATTTTTTAAGTTAAAATAAAACGCCCAACGATCACATACATACAAGTAACTATCCTTTCGTCCTTGCCTTTGATCTATGTCTCCTATATATATATCTATCTACCTATGTTACATTATTTTAAGAAAATTGACAACCTCATATCTTACAGGAGACAGAATAGACGGGAAAGTTAACATAAGTAAATTATTATACACGAGAAGTCTGATAATTAGAAAGATGGAAGAGAAGCCTGTTTGCACTGTGCTTGGCAGTAAACGCATATTTGTACAAGTATATTAACATAACATATTTTTTAAGAAAAATAAATAAGACAGTATTATTCCAAATGGGAAATGAAAGGAAGCTTAGTGGGTATCTAAGGGCATATATATATATATATATATATATATATATATATATATATATATATATATATATATATATATGTACCTGTATATATATATATATATATACAGGTATATATATATATATATATATATATATATATATATATATACCTGGTAATGCACCTGGTAACCGCTTCCTTACAATCACCTACCGCCTTCCATTCACGGTTATAGTTATTTGTCTCCCATCGATTCTAATAGAATGCAGTAGCAGTAGCTCTACCTGGGTTAGAAACGGAATCTTTACTAAGAATGTATCCTTCTAGAAAGTTTCACGTTATCTATAAGGTTAAACAATGTGCTGGAAAGTCGTAGTTTTCTCATACTAACTCGCATTTCTTAACCCTCCATCTTTATCTCCCTCACCCCGTCCCCTCACTCACGGATACAGAATATTCATTGACAATCGAACTAGCAAGCTGTCTCTAGGCTTCATAGTCAACTGTGACAGAGATCTGGTGAACGTTGAATGCTCCAATCCAACAACAATCACGGGCGGGGCACTGACTACTGGCTGCCGTCCAGCACAAATATAGAAAGTTGTACAATTTTTTAAAAAGTACCACGACGTCCCGGAACGTTGTAGATTTCTCGCGAAAACCTGCCTTCGTCACCCCCATCCACAACCCTCTACCCACTTACACTACCCATCTCGCCAGAGGATACCGAATGGCAAGGAAAAGGAATGAATCAAAGAGATTAAGAAGCAAAAGTCAAAAGGAAATTTTTAGTTTTTTTTATTGTTATATATCTTTTTGAGTTCTGTAATACTTATCGCCATAATGTAAAACCGTAATACAATGTTTACACAATCAAGCAAAATCGCTAAGTGGGAGAAGGTACAGAGAAAAGATATAAAATAAGATAGAGGAAAGAGACTTACAAGAATTTGACCAACAATGCGTCGAATAAGAGAAAAGTATAGTGAAAAACAACGTGAAAATATTAGAGAAAGAATAATAGTAAACGTATTAAACTCAGGAAAGATGGGTAATTCAGCTAGTTAATTAACGGGTATTTATTTTTTCGTATGACATAAGCAAGTGTACCACCTAAACTAGAAAGGAAGTAGATAATGCTGTCTAAAAAATTAACCTTTTATCAAGTTTTTACTAGAAGATGAAATAGAAGAAGCTATGTTATTTATATATTAAAATAAATTGAAGTTAAAAAAAATGATTAAATTTTACTTGTAGTGAATAAAAGACGTTCTGCTTTACATTCATTATTGTATTTTTCATGGTTTTTTCCCAAATCACAGTGCTAATACAACAGGTGGTTTTCAGAAGATTTAAACGCAAAATATTTTTCACTTGCATACTGTTTTTTATTATTAATATTTTCTTAACAATGTAAACAATAAAAGCAAACGAGTATTTGTTCCATTTTCTTTATGTAAAATTTAATGTTTAAAATGTAAATAAAGCCTTTATAACACAAGTGCTGATCGGGGGGGGGGGTGAATTCATGGAATTGCTTGCCACTCGCCATTGACTTTATTTACATTTTATGCAGAGAGTTTCTTATAAGGAAAATGATACAAATATTGAATGATTTATTAAATTCCGCAATACCCTGTATATATATTTCTTCACATTTTACTATTATATTCTACAAAGTATAATTAAAAAATGTTTCGCAGCCAGTTTTACAATAATTTAATACAAATATAGTATGGATTTTGAAACTTAAAAACGGAATCAGACCGTGAAGTTTTAATTAAATATCGATAGACTAATTAAACACATAGACAGTCAACGACTATATTGTGCGCTCTAATTATATTTAATCATCATTGCACATTTAACTACAAAGTTATTTTAAAATTAAATGTAATACGTATAGAGATTTATGGAGGAAAATTGAATTTAAAAAAAAATAGTATTTTGTGTTTGGCCTGAAGATACTAAAAGTATCGTATAAATATAAAAAAATGAAGTATTTTTTGAGGAAAATATTATTATTTATGCTTACTTTTGAGCAAAATATGTTGGATCTCAACATTGCCTTATCATATGATCTAGAAACTTTTTTTAATCTTTGCACTATTTCGAGATGTAATGCTTAGTTATGTAGTAAACGCCCTTTTTCTGGCATATTTTGTTATTTTTACATTTAAGGTAACTTAGGTTTAATCCTAGAACCAACAAATTTGTATATGACATTTATCTGGACATAGTTCATAATCATGCAGCCACTTAGTTAAAACATACTCGAACTAACTATAGACTTTATATAAAGACTTTTAGAAAATGTTATTAACTATAAGATCAATACTTGTAACGCCATTCATTATTATAATTATAAAATAAAACTTGTTTCAGCAAGTGCACGTTGTTTTGAAACCGATGCACCTATGAGCCAATCCCAGGCCCAACAAAATTCACCAGTGAAAAATTCACCGAAATCTCTTCATCTGTTCTTTCGTGATGCCTGCGTTTATAAGTATACTAGCAAATAAATAGACCACAAGTTCAAAAACAATATTTTATTGTTCTGTTATTTTGTTGTATTCTTCTAAATAATTTTTCCCCAAATATATAGATAGAAAATGACAACAAAAGATGAAACAACTAAATTTGTATGCAAAATCGAAAAAAAATTATGCGCGGAAGACGACCGACAACGACGCCTGCCCCCATTCGTTTTCCCGCAATCAATCTATGTCCGGGTGGAAAATTTTATTGCTTGAATTAAAATATACATGACGCCATCTGTTGATATACATGGGTACACTATGCATTTATTTAGTTACTACACGTCTAGTAACTAGACACTTATTTGTCTTTGTTGTGCTAATGCAATATAAACATTTTTTTATAAATATTAAAATAATATATTTAGTGAACAGATTGCGATGAAACAAAAACTAAATGTTATTTCAAGCTTGTTCCTAAATTCTGCTAAATCTAGTCTAATCTTTTCACTTCTAAGTTGAAAAAATTTATTTATCTTAAATTTTAGAATTCGTATATCTTAAAACCTTACTCTATCATCATTAAAATTCCTATATTTAGGGCAATGTAGCGTACGAAAAGCGACAAAATTCTTGGGGATTTCTCTCATTTTCATAAAATATTCTAACACGCGAAATTGGCTTCTCACGCTTTAAAATTGTGTTATGAAAGTGAGTTTACTATATGAATTACAATGTGAGTTACAATGTCACGAAATTGATTTTCAGTTGAACTAACATATAAGAATATAATAATAGAATACAATCATATGAAAGAGTAATTATATTTTACAAAAACATAGCAATGAAGTTTTCAATTATTACAAACGAGTGACAAAATTAAAGAATTTTCTTAATCACGTTATTTACAAGTAGGCTGTGTCATAAAAAAGCCTATTCAAATGTGTCTCACACTTAAAGTAATGACATCATTAATCAAAGGGCTCATCAAACTGTCAAATTACAAGTGATGAAATATTATAGATAATTACAGAATTTTGAATTCTTAGAATTTTGTACTTCAAGATTTAGATTACTCGTGAACACTATTTATAGTTTTATGCCAAATATACGAATAGAATATATATATATATATTTTTTTTCTTTGTTTTTTGTAATTAATGCATACATTCATTTTTTGACGAAGTTATTGCTGCAATACTGACCTTTTATAGTTAACCAAAAAACAACAACTCACGAACACACACACAAACACGCGCAAACACAAGCATGCGTTCCGAAACGGTCATAAAAGATTTAACTTAAAAAAACTTTATAACTTTAAACGAAGGTAAGTCTTGCACAGGCAAATCAGAACTTTATATGTCAGATATTTTTTTCCAAATATTTCTACAAACAAGTGCCTTATTAAGTTTTTACAGATAGATTTTTGCACAGCATACAGTTTCATATGCAGTTTTGATCTAACCCACCATTGCTCTACATGTAAGTTTTATGTCATTAATTTAAAAAAAAAAACAAATAAGAAAATGAAATACTCAACGCTCATAATTCTTCGTCCCTCACTTAACAAATACAACGTCGTTTTAACTCACTACATATTCTTTAGTGGCAGAATTTTCAAGTTTATGAAGTTCGACGCCATTCAAAATAATACTTCCATGTGTAATGTATACATAGGGTGAACATGTGGCTTTAAAGTCAACTTCTTGAAACTCAGCAATGATAACGTAACGGAGCTAAATAAATACCATACATTCTTAAAGTCAAATATTTCGAATGATTATTGTTTTGAAATTAGAAAAACGTGAAATTTGTGAATAAATTATAAAAATACACGAAAAAAAATAACATAATAACTTAAATTCACGACGTTTTGTCAAAACGAAATTATTAAAGATAATTGCTGCAACCGATCCCAATGATGAATTTGACGTCGCTGAAATATAATGAATAAAATCGTAGACGAACGGCACGAATAGCCGTTCGTTATATCACATTGTTTTGTCCCATATTTTATGAGTGAGAAGAGAAACACGATATGGAAATACAAATGAAAAAAATGTAATATGGAGTTAGGTTAACAATTTTTGTATGTCATGCAAAATACTAGCTGTAGAAACATTTTGCGTATATTAATAAAAAACTACATATTATAGAGTCGACTTATTCAAAAAAATTATCTATGTACGTTATACAGTGAGTGTTCATGAAATGACGTATTATATAAGAAAATGAGGACAGTGAGGAAGTTTTCAGAATATAATCCGAGCGCACAAACATCTAGGACCATAAGTCAGAAACTAAAGTATTTTTATATAAGAAAATGAATTATTAGGATTATTTGTCATAATAAATAACTAAAAACTACTTTAATAAAACAAAAAATAGTTTTACTGCGCCTGTCATCTTTCTTTGTCTAGTTGAGCCACGGTGTATAGTCAAAATCGTGGGGAAATTTTCTGAATTGAAAGATATAGCAGTTACACAAATTTTGAAGACTATTTACAACGAGAACAATAGATTTTAATGGAAAGAAAATTCGATATTATATTATTTTCCCTTAATATAATAAATTCTACACTACACGGGTGAAAATAGTTCTAAATTCTTTTATTTTTTATTTCATCCAAGAGAAGCGTTAATGTCTATGAGTTGGATAGTATGTTAAATTACTGGTCTTACTTTCAGCAGTTATAATTTACTAAAAATATTTTTGTATTTATTGTCACACGATTTGATGATTTTATACACCACAAAAAAATTATTATTTTATTTGCTCCCTCATAAAATATCTTTATAAATATTTTTGAATATATGGAAATATACGTGCGATAATACACTTTACCACTATGTAGAGTTTCAAGTTTCTACGTCAAACGGTTTCTGTATAAAAAACGACATGGATATATTCAGTAACATTTCTGGGCATTATGTAAAAGTCTGAAATAAATAAATAGTATTTAAGACTTAATACCTTTTTTCCAAATAATAATTCCACATGGCATATGAAAGTAAAAACAAAAATTCGATTACTTCATTTGCCCGCTTTGCAATTTCTGTACAAATATTTTTGAACATTAACTTTTAAAATACACATCGTGCTTCATTGCCATGCTAAATATCATGTTTATACATCGAAGAGTTAGTAAGAAAAACATATTCTACATATCGTGAATGATCTTATAAGGGTCTGTTTTTTTTTTCTTTTGAGGTAAGAAACCCTAAAAAACTTAAATAAGACAATAACTTGGGTTGGCCATAAAATATTCAGCAATTGAATTTAATCGATACATCTATAACTGCATTACTAAATGGAATATGCAAGAGATAAATAAGAAAAACTCAAATAACAATCGTAAAGGGACAATTTTGCTATAAAACAAGCTTTACGAAAAGAATAAATTATTTAGATAATTTATTAAATGGCTAAACGAAAACATGGAACTCACTGGGAAAGATGGAAAAAATACGACAATATAAGAATGTAGATACCTTTTTAAAGACGATGTCATATTTTATCTCATCCTTCCATCTGTGATTGTAAATAAACAAAAAGAAATAAAACCTTTTTTTCCACTTTACTTAGTCGTATACCCAATTTCAAATGTTACTATATTTTATAATTTTATTAAATTGTTATTTCGCATTTCATTTGTAAATTTATATATTTGTATTTATTATATTAAAGTGAATCTTTAGTATGCTTATTTAACTATATACGTATTATGTTTAATATACACATACATATATCAAGCTTATAGCTACAGTAGTAATATTTTCCAATAAACCAAAGCATCAAGGAATGAAATATACTGTGCATTGTGGAAGTCTGCAATTAATTGTGAATACGATCTAAAACAAACACTTAAAGCAATAATAAATGCACCTGTAAGCTAAGAAAAAATTACGTATAATAAGTAATTTATAAAAAATATTATTGGCAATTATTATTGGCAAAGTATTCCTCCAGCTATTTTCACTGGCTCCTATCTCGCTTTACCTCTTTTCTGCTCGGTCGTGACACCATTTCTCATGTAGTATTTACTTACCAATTTGTCCCCTTTGTCTTGGCCGTTACATACATACAGGATACAGACCACCTGCATTTTTTTCAGTTCACCCCTATTTTATAAGAACATCCCCTATTTTATTCTAGCTCTTTTATCTTTTTACTTTGTCTTTCATCTGTATTTCTATCACGCTTGTTTAAATTTTCTGTTGACATTGAAGCCATAAGGCTCCGATGTACTTACTTAGTGATTAACTTAATAAAATTCAGCAAGGATAAATAAATTTTATTCAGATTATCTTTCCGTATTACAATTTATTATTAATAACAGAGACTTGTGTATTCAACATTTGTCTATTTGTCGATGTTTAATACGCAAACGTATTGCAGACTCTTCGAATCAGGAATCTCAAACCATCTGAATCAAAACAAGTTTGTAATGGAATAGTAAAAAAACATAAAAAAGAATCACGGAAATAGACATTAAGAATTTGCAATTATGGGAAACAGGCCGAACAAGTTTAACTAATTTATTTTTATCTCAAAGCTATGCAACTCTTTGGTCGAAGCCGAGTAGTGATAATGATGAATTTCAAACACTTACAGTACAGACAATAAAAAATATTGGTTAAAAAATTTATGTAACTAACTTTATCAAATTTTAACATATTTTTTTAAAAAAGATATCGTGTCCCAAAAATGAAAATTCCATGCAAATCAGACTACAAAACAAATTTGAATAAAATAGATGTCACATAAAGGGATAATGGAACACTTTAAATTAAAACTGAAAAGTTTACCCAATATTACTCACCTATTGACAACATTACTTTGTACTGCCATAAATATGTAGAATATGATGCAAGAAAATTGCCAATTTTTGTAACTGGGTCATTGAAAATGGAATCAAATAAAGAATGTAATAAGTTTGAATAAGAAATTGGACAATGAAATAAACCAATTAACGAGACCACCTAAACAATGTTAATTACCAATATATAAGGCAACTTAAAAAGAAACAATTCATACCGTCTTATTTTTTTGTGTTCTGCAATACGTACTTAAATGATGCAATATTACTTTTAAATAATCTAATTTTTTTTGTCAATAATATCCAATGCGATTTGTCATAGATTACACCCACTTACGTGGAAACTCAGTTTCTCAACCAAATTTTTCATACCCTTCCCTTGCAGTGGAAACTTAATTTGGCTGTACGACGATTCCTCTATGACAATGCAATAAATACATTATTTCAATAATTAATCAATGTTGCCATAATTGATTTTTTTATAAAAAAAAAGATTAAAAATAAATTGAAATATAAAAACCGTGATGGCGTGTCGAAATGCCGATCTGAATATGCTATTTGGGTCGCCCGTCTGTCTAATATATAGAAAGGGCATTAATGGCTTGTTTTAATGATGAATTTTGAAAATGGATTTTTTTTTAATTTATTTAGACACCTTCTTATCCAAAGTGTAATAAATGATGTATTTCTAAAATCATAATTTTATTACCTTTTTGTTTAATGTAAATTTTAAATAACTTTACAATGTCTCTACGTTGACTAAAGACATAAAATGTCTATTGCCAAGAAATGTATGCAGATTTTCATGACCCCACTGTATCACTAAGCAAGTATTTATTGTGTTCCCTTTTCTGAATACTACTTTTCGAAAGTATCCATGGAACGACACAATTTTTCATAAATTCTTTTAATAATTGTTTAATGATTTCCAGGCACATATTTTTTTAAATTAATGGCTATCAAATTATGCCCTATGTGCCTAAATAATAAAAAAAAACTTCAAATTTAATTGCTTTTTAATTCAGATCTATCGTGGGTCTATAATTAATGTAATCAAACCGAATTTCAGTTTTATAGGTAAAATGGATTGGCTTTCAGGAAGTTATCAAAAACAGATATATGGACACTTCAACCTTTATTCTATGAGTTTTTTAACTCCGGTTACATGACGTCATTCGTTTTTCGACAATAATGGGAAGAAATAGAACATGTGATGTTTCAGACTTTAATGCAGATGTCCCATAAAAGTCGATCTTATAAAATATCGCAATTGAGACCAAATTTTGCGGTACGAAAATAACGAGTAAAAACACGCTAACGGAAAAAGGGATAGAACATACGATTAAACATGTGCTGACGGATATAAGAGATATTTACTCGTAGTGCACACCTCTTGACGCATGCGTTGAGTCAATGGAAAATTAGCCACCGATCTTCTCCGACAAAAGTCGGTAGGTGTCAACCGTTCACTTATTTCATACAAATGTTGGACGTATACGCTGTGCATTATCCACACTGCAGGTGATTAGCTGCGAAAGTATACGAAACTTGTTTGAAAAGCACCAACGCTGCAATGCGAAAGAATGTAAACGCATTGCGACACGGCATTTTATTTAAGAAAAAACGCAAACAATGCGTAAAGCTACTCATATATTTAGTAATTTATTCAATTGAAGTCAGTTTATTTTCAATATGTTAAAACTAATTTATTATGGTCTCAATCAAACCTTTTACCCGTGCACCTTACTTTGTCTTTTATCTAAATATAGTGCTATCATGCTTCTTTTCATTTCCTGTTAATATTTGAGCCATTTGTTAATTTAATAAAATTCAGCAAAGAAATATAACTTTTGTTCAATCTACTTCCTCAAAAGCTGAACAAAGGGAAGTTCATATTTAGTAAAAAATTGTTTCAATGGAAATCACCAAATTTGTATAATGAATTTACGTTTTCATTGCTTACCAGATGTTGATAAGACTTAGATTAAAACGGTGCATAATTATGTCGATTTCTTTGTGACATTTAGATTTTAAAATAATTTTTAAGCATATTTTTAATTTCCGGATTAAACATATTATTAGGAGTTAAAAGCTATTTAATCAATCCAATATATATATATATATATATATATATATATATATATTGGTTAACAAAAGATAATTCAAAAATTTATTTAAACCAAAATATTCCAATTTTTTAAACGGTGTACATAGTACATCAACTCATAGTTGATAAATCTCATATCGACATTATTAACAAAACATCCTAAATGGGCGTATTACTTTATCTCAGTTTCATTTTTATTCATGACGTCACATAATCGAGTATCAGTTCTGCGTAAACAGAATAAAATTAGGTACGATTTTACTATTATTCCATATACCGATAAGGACTAATATATTGAATAAACTTCGATGTTAATCGTCATTTTTGTAAACTTTGCACAATAATTACATAAAGCTGCATCATACGTTTATGTGTAATTCGTTTGCTCTTTACTCGTAAATATCCCATTCAATTTATTCTCCGCAATAACACGGCGTCGTTTATTCTTATTTGAATTCCTATGTTAATGCCGCAGCAGTAAACATTTTATGATCATTACTAATAAAAAGTATTGGGACTATTACATCTGAGGAACTATCTTGTTTCTATGGACAAATATGGGAGAGATATACTTTGATCACTTGATGAGATTTATGACCCTAAAGGAGAGAAAGTTAGCGACGCGCTTGTGTCTTCTAGGGTATAGTGTCTATGTATGTTTGTACCCATACCCTCACATAAATTAAAGAGCTTTGAAAGACAATATTAAAACATATATATCTTGCATGAAAATGTTTTATAAAAGCAAAAATTTTAATTGAATAATTTATCTGGATCCATCATAAAAGGTATTAAAGAAATATGACTTTAAGAAACAAATTCAAAAATATTTATATAAAAACAATGTAGAAAAAATAATAGAATTGTAATTAGTGACAAAATTTGTTTCGAATTTTCTTTCTGAGTTTCTATGTTATTGTAATCGAGGTTTTTACTGTTACGAGATGTAGCTTTTTAGTAAGATTTTCAAACAACTTTTACCAGAAACAGGCGGCGTTTTTAATTGAAACAAAAACTAGATTAATTTGATATTTGAAATAATTGGTTTACTTTTCGTTATGATTATACAGACACTAAAGTATCCGTAAGAGTTGAAAATTTTCCCGAAACAATAAAGACCACAAAATTTCTAAAAATATTTCTTTTAGAGAACATCTGATAATCATGGAATCCCTTCAATATTATTTTCTACACTCATAAAAAATAATTGTTTTCTTTCCCATGTTTATTTAAATTTAAGTAATATTACTGTTTTTTATTGTTTTAATGAGTTTTAAATAAATAATTTCCAAGTTTTAAAACGAGATCAAACATATAATAAAATTAATTAAAGTTGATAATTCCTCAATCGTTCTCATAGTTAAATAAATAATCAAAAATATTTTTAATAAACGGATTATCGTTGAGAACTTATTTGTTTTTTTTATTTAAGTAAACCAAGTAATTTTTTTAATTTTGCATATCTTTGTTGTCATCAGTTACCAGGAAAGCCCAGGTAACTAATTACTAAATGTCTTGAATAGAAAAAAATAAATTAAATTTTAAAAAGTATTATTTTTAAGTTTTTCGACAAATTTTTACACGCAATAAACATTGTATAGGTAAGTATAGTAATTTAAGACACCTCCTATTTTTTATAAATATGATAAATACTAACGTAAGCTGCGTTAGTAACTAACAGAGCCAACAGACCTTTCATTTCACAAAATCCTCACGCATTTCGTATGTAAGCAAAAATAATGTTCGCCTAAATTTTAATAAAAATTATAAAGGCATTATATGAATATACCTGTCATGTTTTATGTGTTCGTATTACATTAATAAAACACGAACGATACACGCGAACTTTTTGGTGCTAATTGCACTCGTGAGACGAAAGATCTACATTCTATATTATAAAACAGTAATTATATATATATATATATATATATATATATATATATATATATATATATATACATACATATATATATATATATATATATATATATATATGTATATATATATATATATATATATATACATAAATCAATTACAGATACTGGTTGACATTGAAGAGTTTCTTATCAATATATTTCCGATCCATCATTGGACCCTGACTGCTGGTTGGGGTCAAGGGATTTGTGACGACAAATCAAACAAGCCCGAATACTCATTTGACTTATCTTCATGGATCCTTTGATACAAAATTTAAAAAAAGAATGACAAAAATCAGTCAAGCCTTATTCGAATTACGGCTATACAAAGAATAAAAAAATCCTCCTTTTTTTAAATCGGTTAATAACGTCTTTTATTAGGTTGCAACAGGTTTCGAGTTATGTGTCCACATTTTGCTACAAAAGTTCGTGGATATATTTTTTAATATTTATTTTTAATTGACAAACAGGAAAAGTGAACATCGAAAGAACGACCTCGCTATTTCAAAAAACTATCGTCCTCGCTCAACTGCATTACATTTGTTTTTTTATTTTGTAAATTAAGTTGTAATTTTATGATTGCAAAGGAAAGAAAAATACTTATATGTGTTGCTTATACAAGTTTGTTTATATATAAACATAATATTACTGGAATAATGGAATTTAAAACCTATGCTTCCGAAAAACTAAACGCCTTCCAAATAACTTTTCTTTAAAAAAATAACGATAAAGTACCTCTCATGTCCATTTTCTTAAAAAAATAACCATACCTGCACCATTCCGTCGTCCAGCATTTAGTTGCTCGAATATCTTCCAAGAAATCTCTTCATACATAAAGTTGCGACTCAGGTTCAACGAGTCCAGGTATTTGCGTGTAACGAATAAGATATACTGGTATGAGCAGGACAACATTAGCAAGGAGGTTGAAAGACATTTTGTACGAAAAGTTTGGTTGTTGGAAGGAATAAAATATCTCGTAATGAAGTAAATAAAATGATTACATATAGAGTCATTAAATTCGGTTTTGATTATACAAGGTTTCCTGAAAACTCAGAAATTTGGCAGTTTCGTAATATACTAGTGGTCATCCAATGACCACTCGTATGTTACTATAATATATATATATATATATATATATATATATATATATATATATATATATATATATATATATATATAAAGCCGCAAAGCATTAACTCTTGTGAAGCTAAAAGAGTGAACTGTCACTTATATTCGTATGTATGTTCGCATACACGTATATATGTACGCATTTATGACTATGTTCATGTTTATATAAAATAATAAAAATATTAGTATATAGGTGGTTCTTTTGCAGTACAATTAATAGCCTATTTTTAGAAATTTTTGGAGTCGATGTCAAATCGAATGTGACGCTCATGTATCTGTGTATTGTGGGTATATACATTAGAGAGAGGGCGAGGTTCGACGTCTATATGTCGAAATGACAACTTTATTATTATCTGTATTTAATTAAAAATATCAAAAGAGCAGGGGAACAGTAACGAATATATGAAAAGACGTATATAACCAACAAATAACCCACTTAAATTACAATTCCTTTAACGCACGTAATCATCATTAAAATGTTGGCACATGTTATGCATATGTAATTGTGGTATTCTTGCCGAATACGTAAAACTCCATAAATAATATAAATACATGTATCATCACGCACAGGGTAACATCTTATCGACGATCGTTCTTATGAAATAAAAGGTCCGCACAAATGTCACAGTTTATAATTCTCGCGAACACTTCGCAATTATAATTCTCAAATTATCATTCGAATATCAACATGCATTTTGTCAAATATCATATAGATAATATTAACCCGTATATTCTGCAGTATACGGGTTAATATTATAAATATGATATTTGGCGACATGCTCAAAAATTTATAATATGGGTTAATATTATCTATATGATATTTGACAATGTGCTCAAAAATTTATAATATATGTTAATATTATCTATAAAATATTTGACAATATGCTCAATAAAAGATATACTCAAATTTTTGAAATAATTATATCGTCATTGTAGAAAAGTCATAACCAACACGTTAATCAATTTATTTTAGTTTTGAGTATGTACGTTTGATAAGTTAAGTAATATCAAGAGTATTCTTGTAAATAAATATTTGTAACAAAATGTGCAAAAGTGCCTTAAACCCCCCATTCTCCCCTTCAATATGCGAAACTACTGGACCTAAAATTATGAAAAAAAGAAAATCGGTAGAAACTGGCTAGAAAATTATTGAAGAGTTTTAAAGAAATTCATAACATTTTACACTCGTAAAAGATATACTTAATATGTTGAAAAATATATCAGTAAGGTGAGAAATAATAGGTATTAACATTTATGGATAGTTTAAAAGAAATTCTTCACACCCTTAAAAGTTTAAATATTTGTTATTCAACTTACAGTAGGATTTCTACTCGTCCTTAACAAGTTTTTTTATGTTCACTAATTTTTAAATATGTGCATACGACAAATTAATCGATGCCACATTTTGTATTTCTTTTTTAAATTTGAAATATCTAGTCATCATGAAGCTCTCAATATGTATAACTAAATTTTACTACTCCTTCATCAATCTTCTGTAAAACCGAAAATTCCCATAAAAAAGGGATTTATTATTATTTATGGGTAGGTTTAGTAAAACAGTAAACGTTAAAGTTACATTGAAAAAAATAACAGTAACAATAAGTTCGCAAAGAAGGTTACAATGAGGATTAGAAAAAGAATAGACTACAATAGAGGATTAATAATAAATTTAGCACAATGGAGAATTAGGAATAAATGGATTACAAATAAAAGATTACCCTCGTATGCACCCACACACGGTCAGGACTCTTTGTCGGACGTATTGACAGTTAAAACCGTATTTCGTATGGTAGACTCTTGGTCCAACTCGGACTGACTGATAGTTAAGGGAAACAGAAATAGATCTTTAACTGTCTTCAAGCCCGACTAACAGTCCTTACAATGTGTAGTGCATATGGGCATTAGACATTTCGACTATTTATTCACTTTTGAATTTGCTTTTGTATTCCTCAAAGACTGATACATAATATAATGCATTAATATTGTACATTTACAGACAGTAGGTCCTTGCGTATATTAATATGATTATTTACTTGTTTGTACTGGCATCAAATAAAAATATTGAACAAATTTAAATTGATATTTTATTATAATGTTGACTAATAAAAAATATAAGTTTAATAACGTTTATGACATGATTAACAATTCACTACAAATCACTGTCGCAAGCTAATCGTGCATAAATTGAACGATTTTACTGCACACCATAAAGCGCAAATTAATATAAAACAAGAGATTTATTGTAATAAATAATCGTTCAAAATCTGACAAGTGTCTACTTCAATGAAATGGACACTTGTCAGAGACATCGAAGATAGAGACAGAGCTCTGTGTTCTGCTCTGATTGCTTATGCCTCGAAGCGTGTCCTCGTTCAGATTATTATAATTAATATCACGTACTTACTTAGCTAACTGCTGGAGAGACTTATTTATAAACGATAATTAGCCATTGTAATAGTCATTTATTATCATAATCTTAAGTTACTTATAATCATCATAATCTTTAGGTTACTTATTTTCATTGTGATAAAGTAAACTGGTACAAGGCTGAGAATTTTTGCATCATAGTCGCGATGTAAAGTGTGAAAAAATATTTTTGGCGCCTTTATTAAAAAATCGCTTTCTTTCTTTCTGTATAGCATCTTATATTTTGAGGTGAATAATGATAAAAACTGAAAATCTGCCGAATGCAAAATTTCTACCAGCTCACTTTATATAGCCACGCACGAAACTACACACATGTAATCTTACGCGCACGCACATACACACTCAGGTACACATTTTTAATTTGTTTACCATATATTTTTAATTTTAAATTTGTCTATTATGTTAGGTGCATAATCGAACTTTAAATGTTCGAACTGTACTTTAAATGTTCGAACGAACACGTTTTTTCTCCTTGCGTCGCGTCACTTAAAGTTAAAAGGAAGCACAAAAATTGCTATCTTTAAAGTACATGCTTTCCAAGACCTTCATGATTTACCCGATAATCATGAGAAAAAAGTATTGTTTGAGTCCTTTTCCAGTTGCTAATCTTCTTTTTAAAAAAATAACTTAAAAATAATTTCTCTATTTAATTTTTGCTTTTGGCGTTTGGTTTATGGCGTATGCTCCTTAAAAACATTCATAAGCATGTATGAATTTATATATTTCAAAAATAAATAGAAAAAATACATTAAAACAAACTATATATAAAAGAAAAAAGTAACATTATTTTTATTAACTACTTTTGATTTGATAAAACGTATAATTATGTCTTTTGTTCAGTTTTACTGTCTCTGGTGCCTTAGTCCTTTAATTAATCACAATTAAATGAAACTAAGTGATGTAGTATTATTTCTACTTTCTTTAATTTCTTTACCACGACCTAGGTTTCGTTGTATTACAACATCTTCAGGTGGGATATTAGCAAAGATTATATCTATCTTTGCTAATATCCCACCTGAAGATGTTGTAATACAACGAAACCTAGGTCGTGGTAAAGAAATTAAAGAAAGTAGAAATAATACTACATCACGTAGTTTCATTTAATTGCGAATAATGAATTTCTACAAAATTAACGCCAAATATATTCAATCCTTTAATTAAATTTATTCCGAAATATATACTACATTTATTAAAACTTGTTCGCAATATGAGGAATAAATTATACCTAACATATGAACTGCTCTGTCAATATTAATGTTCAAGCTTCCTTACAGATAAGATATACCTTTTAAAATTCTTTACAAAAAGGTTTAGCTCTTTCTTTTTCCTCTCATTGACGTCATGACATTCCTATACGAATACATGTTTGTATGCATGCATTTATGTATAGATGTATACATCCATGTAGATATTTATAATATGTATAATAGCATTTGTTTTACCGTGTCTTTATATAATTTTAAGCAGATTGCATGTCTACATGTTCTTCTTCCTGTTACCTTCGCTTGCGTGATCCATTTCAGTCTATGATATGACTATTTATTTTTTTATTGATCTAGAATTATATCCTGTAGAGTACTCATACCATTGTAAACACATTGAGCGTACAGATCAATGAGCTTAATCGAATTCTAGTTGGTTTGGCGATGAAAAAGTCCTGAAGGGTCATAGACGGTAATAAATGCAAAAATAAAAGTGAAAAGTTATTTAGGAAAATGAAAACATTGAGTAACAAGAAAATGGTCATATTTATGCTGAGAAATTAATCTAGAAATAAGCGACATTTTGATATTGAAAGAGTGGTGTCTCGCAGATAGTCAAGAATTTTATTTTATATCATAGCATTGAGAGATGTATCTCGTGGTCACACCGATATGCAAAAGAAATTTGAATTCGAATTATATTATTATGTGATTCGCATTATAATATAAATATAAATAGAAGCGTAATGTCTCCTTGTCTTCGACATTTTCATCATAAAATAATGTACTACTAATAGAGCGCTATTATTATAGTTTCGTGAAAATATGTGAACTGTTAGTTTGCACTAAAGTAATGCATATCTTTGAAAAAATATTATTATTTTTTAAAAGTTCTTTACCACGACCTACACCCTATTAGCAAAGAGCCCATCTGAAGATGTTGTAATACAACGAAACCTAGGTCGTGGTAAAAAACTAAAAGAAAGTAGAAATAATATTACATCACGTAGTTTCATTTAATTGTGAATAATGAATTTCTACAAAATTTACGTCGAATATATTCAATAGTAGGTACCAACGCTAAGAAATAAGTCAAAATAATTTTGTTAGGTTTTATAATATTCTTAGCGACAAAGGTTCGAAAGAAGACATAAGGATTTCTTCGGTAATATGATGATACACACCACCATTTTCAAATAAGAGTATTTTTGAACCAAGAACGAGAAAAGATTCAAGCATAAAATTTTTTTCTTATATATTTGATACATCACTTTTAAAATTAAAATAAAACTGTAGAGGGAAATTTGTGCCTTTTGTTTTCGGATGCTGTTGTCTAGAAACTGTGGCACAAGTACCAAATGTAAGGTAGAAAATTGTCTTTTAAAAAAATAACCTTTATGTAAAATTAAATACAGCTTTATTTTTGTTAACTTTTATTTTGTTTTTTTTTCTTTATTGTGACTTATTTAATCATATTATTTAATCATGTTTGAAACTCCCTTAGACGAAAGCGCAAAACGGTACACGTAATAAGATCAAACTCCAAGTCCATTTAGAGGAAACGTCGTAAAATTTGGCGGAATACTTCCTTTTTAAATGAATTCGAAAAAGGAGGACGTTCTCAATTCGACGGTATTTTTGAAATGTTTTTCTGTATGTTATCTCATATCTCTGACATTAATCAAGCAATATGTTTGATTGTTTTGTTTATTTATCCTCCTTGTGTACCTCCAGTGTGATATTATAAGCAGCATCATCTGTGTGTATCAACTTGATAACTATTCCAAAAATCTCTAACACTAGTAGTGTTTTGTAAATTTATTTCTGTTTGAAAACCATATTGTACCGTAAACTTTTCTTTCGGAGTACTCGTATTTTAATTATTTTATACTTCATCAGTGCGTTTCTTAGTCGATCGTTAAGTGATATAGATTCAGTTTGGTTTGTAAAAAAATATTTGCGCACTATACGAGACAAACGATCAGTTTATCGCTCTGCTTTGATAACTTACACTGAACTGAAAGCCTGCTTTCGTAAAAGTAATATCCGGTTATTACGATTCGTTTACCTAATATAATTCTTATTGTCGTTTCATTCCTATGCAGAAAAAACAGTTACGGTGTAGGCGGAACACCTACACTGTAACTGTTTGTTTACTTATATGTTACTTTATATTTCCATTGGCACACTTCTGCTTTTTATGTTTCCTTATTATAGACATTCTTCAAACTGGTTCTGTAACATTATAACTAGTTCTTTTTTTCTTGTAATTGACATATATTTTTACTTTTTTAGTTTTATCTGATCAAATTATATTATTATAGTGAATTTTTAACATAATATGATGAGAAATAAGTAGTAATTTGCATTCAATTTCGACGAACAATATCCTAGATTTTTACAGTTATGGCTAATAGGTAAACTTATAACAACTATTACATGAGCCATCAAGTGAGGCTTCTATTAATTTTTTTTTATATTTTCATTCTCTCATAAAATATTATAGATTTTAAGATTTTTTCAATATTTTTTTTAAATAATCAATTAAGTGCGTATTGAGACACACATGTTATGCCAATCAGAACTGCTCGCCCTGCATCTTGCATTCTCAGTATTCAGACAGCAGGATGATCATTTCACGTAATATAAACACTTTCATCAGAATCTACAGAATTGCCACCCAAACACCAACATCCTAGCCGAGGATATAAAAGACACCCAATACTTGAACTGACAGCTTTGGTCATCACTCGACCATGAGCTATTTGCCGCATATATCTGCATACATATATTTAATTCAGTTCATTATTATAATTATATTTATATCTAATGATAAAGTATTAAAATGAATCATTTATTATTTAAAGTATTCACTAACCGTAAAACATTATATTGCTAATTAATTAAAGTAATTAAAGTTATTTTGGACTCTCCGGGCTCATCGGTATTATTTCATGCCTTTTTCAAAAAGCTCCCCATTGCACGGGTGTACATAAAACGCATAAAGCGGGCTGCCGCAATTGTTCACTTTTCCTTCACATACTCAATAAATAGAAGAAATAGGGTGACTATTTTTAGATGAAAAATCTTACAAGAATTTTTACCACAAATAGTGAGTACTATATCAATCTTTGTGAATAGTGGATCTGTACATCTTTGAAATCTAACTAAGTGGAATACACTGAATAATGATAATATTTTTATGTTACTATTATTCAAGATAAATTCTAATATTTTTATAATCATTAGTTAAAATTGAATTAACGTTTCTATTTTTTCCATTTCCTTGCAATTGTCTGTTAAATATGAATTAAATTAATAAAATAACCATATTTTTTTCAGTAAATTTTATAAGGGCTGACATGATTTACTAGAACTTTATCATTCAAAGTTTTGCAATAAATAAATTAGGTTGATTTTATAATTACAGTTATTTAAATGAAGATTATAAAAAAGTCGCAAAGCTGGTGGCAAGGATGAATATCGGCAAGAACACAATAGTCAACTTGGAGTCAGGGTACTGGACACAGTCATTTTTATCGGCTAGTGAAATCTACATGACAACATCCAATTTCAGCGTGACTAGAGAATATCGAGTGAAAGCTAATTAAAATTAATTTGATTGAAAATTCTAACAAAATAATTAGTTGTCCTGTATTTTAGAATAGAGTTGCCCATATGAGATAGATATATATCGTCTAATGTCAGGACTGGCTTCCCATGTGTAATACGGAGTGGCTGCTTCAGACGCCCGAGTAGAGGTAGCGCCAAAACCTACCAAGAAATACTAAAATGATATTTTATATTTTCAAATCAGATTTAATAAACGTATTTTCCGACTAAATTAAAGTAGAAATTTTTTATTAGTTTTATCGTCAATATAAGTAAAAATTTATTTTTAATAAATTATATTTATTAAATGAAATTATATCTATTAAATAAGAAAGTGTCGTCTTTACGCAAAGTAGCCAATTTAGAATTTCGATTCATCTTGAAAACAAACTAGTACTGTCGCTGGTTCAACTCTCTAGCTTCCACAGAAAAGTGGCTGTAATATATGAAGAATTAATAAGAACAGAGTTTTCCGTTTTTTTTTCTGAGACTTGGAATCACTATTGAAATTTTATGAAATGCGCTCCCGTTTTATGATGACTCAATATACAAACTTTTAGCTCTACCGTGGCGAATTACGTCTTGTTTGCTTGACAAGTTACACGTTGGATCCTCGTGGAATGAACGAATCTATATTTGCATATTCATTCATCTGGTTCACTTTGTTTGTATCATTTGAAGGTCGTCAAATTTAAAACGCAGTTGAATTCGATTAAACGTCGCGGCCAGCGTTATAAACCTGTTGGTCTTTACACGTGGGAATGTTTCGTCTACATTCATTACTCTTTTTTAATCTGCATATATTACTCGTTTCAAACCATTATTTGCATGCGACGAACCGCGTTTTAAGATCCCTATAAGTAATGAGCCCTTTCCTCGCTTATAAACCTGTTGGTCTTTACACGTGCGACTATTTCGGTCTACATACATTACTCGTTTCAAACCGTTATTCGCATGCGGCGAACTGCGTTTCAAGCTCCACATAATTACTGAGTCCTTTCTTCTCTTATAAACCTTTTGGTTTTTACACGGGGAAGTATGTTGGTCTACTTATATTACTCTTTTCTTACTGAATCCTTTCCTCCCTTATAAAGCTTTTGGTCTTTACATGTGGGATTATGTCGATCTACTTACATTACTCTTTTCAAACCGTTATTCGCATGCGACGAACTGCGTTTCAAGCTCCCTATAGTTGCTGAGCCCTTTCCTCACCTGAAGTAATACAGCCAGCTTTCTCCGCTTCGAGGAACAAGCCGATTTCAACGTGGAACCAGACGCGAAACCGGTCAGCTTCGGTGCAAAAACGCATCGGCTGCGCAGCCGGTTCATAATTGATGCACCGGTCGCGTGTCTGGCGATAAAAGAAAGAGAGAGCGTATCCTAGCGGGGTCATTGCATTGGCGGTTTCGCATCCGTTTATTGGCGCGTCCGTTGCGTGATGATGGCGGGCCAAGGTACATGGTAAGTACATATATAGTGGCCCCATTCGTAAAGTGGCATAATGTATGTATGTATATATATTTACTTTGATGGGCTTTGACCTTTCGTAACATGTAACCAATATATTTAATATACACATTGCGCCATCTATTGACATGGTGCAGTATAATATTGTTGGTATTTAATGAAAAACCGATCTTCATCCTACATAAATTATACTATTAGTGTGGTTAAAAAGTAAACATACATCCAAACGTATTTTTCATGATACGACTAATTTACGCGAACAAAGCCGTGGGTTACTCAAACGAATGGACTAAATATACATAACATTTAGTATCTTACCATTGATTTGTCGCAGAAAGCGCTTTCATATTTGTAATATTAACCAGAATACTTCGTAATTACAGATATATCAAGCTGGCAATAAAAACAAAGAGTATATTAATAATGAGTTTTAGGCAAGGTATTCGTCAAACACGAAAGTCAAGACAGAAGATTTATAAAAAAAGTTAAAACAAGAGGAAGAAAGTCTAAGTGAGCTTATAAAATAATAATTGATCAACAATGATAACATTTCTGGTAGTATACAAAATGTTACTATTCTCGTTCGTATCATGTCATATTTTTATTCTTAACTTTTGTTATTGTTTTATTACTTCTTGTGTTAATAAAAGAAACAATTGAAACATGTAGCGTAATGCATATAGCATATGCATTAACTACTAATGTGACACTTCGTCACAAGTTTCAACAATGTTTCTTTTACTTTGTATTATTTTTTATATATTAATTTTCTATTATCTACAATGTTTCTTTTATTTATCACCTCAAAAGTGTCACAAAAGTTCACATCCATCCGCAAGGGTGCTTCAAAGTTTAATAAGTAATGATGATATTATAGCTACTTTTATTTAATACAAATACATTTTTAAATTGAAAAGAATTTACCAAAGTAAAATAAATATCGCCATTTAGTGGATGATTGTAAAACTACATTCTAATGTACTGAGATTACGATGGTTGCTTATAAAAGTAGAAACTTCAATAGTTAAACAATAATTAATCTGTTATTTAATTAAGTAGTGTTAAGTTATAATTATTTTTATTAACAAAATAATGAACATAGCATAATGGAATGAGTTTAAATTTTATTTTATATTATCGAAATATGAGTACAGTCAAATTGACAATTTTTTTGGTAAAGTTATATTTACAGATTTTTTTTCTGTGCAGTCTAATAAAATCGGTAATGTATCGTTTTTGGATTGACGAAACTTAGGGGTGATTAAATCTTAGGTAGGTATTAGCCTGGAACTCCAACTATGACTGTCCTAAATGTCATTTCAATGCATTCAATAGTTTTTTTACATAACAGGTATTCAGAAAGATGGTGCGACTGATGCTTTAAAATTGTTACTTTTTCTTCTGTTTTTCTTACCTATAATCCTTAAATCATCTTCATAAGTATGTTCAATATACCTATTAGACCTTGCTTATGATTTAATTGTATTAATGAATTTAATTACACATATCAATTTAAACATGTATGTTACTCTAGGTTTCGTCTGCCTTGATGAAAAGCTATGGTCAACTTGTGAACTGCAAGCGGCAACTAGTAATCTCAGAACAAATAACTATGTATTACTGAATTTATCATTTTCTCTGTCATAAACCCATAGATGCCATATTCCATGTTATTTTATTCCATATTATGGTATTCCATTCTGAACAAAAATATACTATAATATATCTTCGAAAAATATACTATAAAATATATTTACATAGTGAAAAACAACATTAATATTTATTAACAGTTTAATCCAAATATTTCGGTCATTGAAATATACATTTTAACAGTTCGCGTTGTAAATATTGTTTTTGTAATTATTTAGTCGCTTAGAATGATATTTTCATTTTGTTCAATATATTTTTTGGAATACCATTGTTAAAAGGTCTAACCGTTATTGTCCAAACCCGAAACGAGTTAACAGTGCAGTCCGAAAACGGTCAATATTTAAAATTCATCAAAAATAAAACTCTCAAAACTATGACGTTAGTGTTGAGTATAGTATGTTTAATAATACGCATTATTGTTTATTTCATTTATAAGTAATACATAGTTACGGTAAATATTACATATATTATTTTTATTTCTCATATTAGTGTTCATTACATCTGTCAATGTAATATTGACAAAGGCATATCCCAAATCGAGTAAATGTATCAGAGTCGTATGAGTGGTTCGATATTTCAAGCAATATTGAAAAAATAGCGACAATGTCAATGACCATTATTTCCATTACAATTGTACAATATAATTCGAATAATATAATTCGAATATGGAATAATTTTTAAAAAAATAATATAATTCGAATATGGAATAATTTTTGTAAGATACAGAGCATTCTTGAAGGAATTTCTGTTACATTCCTTTTTTAAATAACAAAATTGTCTTTTATTTTTACGCGTTCTTTTAGAAAAAAATTCCATTCAGTCTTTTCGAAACCTTCCACAACATTGTTAATCATTTTTCTGTTGCTTTCGAGTTCTCATCGGGCATGGATAATTGTTTTTTTGGAATTGTTTTTTTTTTATTTCAATATATCGTTTGAATATAAGGAAATAAAATAAATTTTATTGAGCATTCCCTTCTGATAGGATAAGTATATATAGTAATTATAATAGGAATGTTTACAAAAGGTTGGATTTGGTATGAAAGTGAATATCATTTTAAAGACATTTTAGTCATATACGTTGTATTCTGCTAAAGGCTCAAAGACAGACGTAATTTATATGAGATATTAATCGATTAATAGACGAGGAATTTTACAATTCTATATAAAGGGACGACAGTATCTTTTAAAGATAGCAGTAATTAATCATTTAATTTGAAAATAGAAACATTAGTTTTATTCTGCTGAAGGCTTAATGGCAGACGTAATTTATATGAGATATTAATCGATTAATAGACTGAGAATTTTACAATTCTATATAATGAGACGACAGTGTCTTTTAAAGATAGCAGTAATTAACCATTTAATTTGAAAATAGAAACAAATCACTGAACTATCAATGATAATGGCTTGCATTTTTAATTTTTTTGAAGACATTTCAGACAAATATATTTTATTCTTCTGAAGGCTCAAAGACAGACTTAATTTAAATGAGATGTTAATCGATTTATGGACCAGCAATTTTACAATTCTATATATAGGGACGACAGTGTCTTTGAAAGATAATAGTAATAAATCATTTAACTTGAAATTAGAAACAAATCCCTGAACTATCAATGATAATGGCTTACATTTTATATTTTTGAAAACATTTCAAACATATACGTTGTATTCTGCTGAAGGCTCAAAGACAGACGTAATTTATATGAGATATTAATCGATTAATAGACCGAGAATTTTACAATTCTATATAATGGGACGATAGTGTCTTTTAAAGATATAGAAACAAATCACTGAACTATCAATGATAATGGCTTGAGTCTTTTTTAGACTCAGTGGAACATGCATATTTCTTATAAATATTTACATGCCAGGTAAATAAGGAAAGCCTATTTCAGACTTTTTTAAGGTTGCGTATCTCAAACTAATTAACGGTACATTTGTAAGATCATTCACATGTCTGTCTACCTGTTTATCACGGTCGATTTGTTAAGAAACCATGCAATGTAGAGACATGAAATTTGGCACATTTTATTAACCCGGATATTCTTCACTTGTTAACTTTATTAAAATATCCCTATAAGAATTGAATAAGGGGTAAGTAATGTATTCAACATGTTGTTTTTAATTGTTTATGTCGTGTGGGGTATTACTGGCTTGTTATGAGGAATACTAGAATCCTTTCATAGTTTTAAATTGCATACTTGAAAAGTTATTTTAAAAAATTTGGAAAAATATAGTAAAGCACTCTCGTATTTCCGAAATTTATGAACCAAAAATAAGGAAAGAAAGGGTTGGTAAAATCTGACTAGAATCTTACAGAAAAACTGTAATGATTATCCTACATCTTATAATTTTTGAAAATATGCGCCATGTTTTAACGCCTGTGAAAGATAAAGTAGACAATATACAGGTATTTACGTAGAGAAAAACTAATATTGTAAATAGTTTAGTACAATTATGATGTACTCAAAAATCTTATAAGAACCTGTGTACGGAATCCTCTCGGATATTGGAACTTCTACTCAAGCCTGACAGGTTATTGATTCGAAACCCGTTGTGACGATAATGATGTTGGTATTACATGAGAATCAAACATTTGTTAAGCGTACAATTTTAAATTTGATGTACTTATATGTACGGTCTTGTAGGTCAAGAACTGTTTCTCGACTGACCTTAGTGGTAATTACTAAATAACTTAAACTCGACCTCGCGCTAAATCACTATGCGCAGTATAGAGAGAACGTATTAAATATAAAGTTTATGTATCATAATGGAGTATTAAATGGTAAAGGTCATCAATTATCTCTATTAAAATAGATACGGACCATGCTTTTGAACACGCGTTAGTATGAAAGATGATTAGTTAATTTATTTCTCTTATGGTTATTAATTATAAAATAAACATGCCAGAGATTTGTAAAATTACTGAGATCAAATTTTTCATCTCTTTCCTGTTTTATTTTTTTTTGTTTCAAAACTTCTTAATGTACGTGACGTTGATCTAACAAAAATCTTCGAACATTTTGTCATAAATTTTTTTTTTAAAAAGTTTATCACGCATATTGGAGCATCTTGCCTAATAGAAAGGCAAGAATAAAATGTTTTTTATGAGAAATGGAATGAACAACCAAAAATACATCAGAAAAAATAGCGAGAGCTTTACTCTTTGAAACTAGAGTCTAAAATTAATATTATTTGAAGATTTGGTAAATTAAAAAATTTTGGTTTTAATTTGGTTTTTCTTAAAATTATTATATGACAAGGGTGACGTTTTTCTAAGAAAATCGAACTCAAACATTTCTATAATATGTTTACCATATAAAACTAATCAGGCAAGTAATATTATTAAATACTCAAGGATTTTATTATTTTGTATATTTTTTAATTGACATTTTTCTTCGTTTGTTGATATATAACTTCCAGTACGGACAAAAATTCCAAATTTAAACAAAAAAATTAAAATTTCTTAAGTTAATTTAAGTTGCTCGATCGTATATCTATACTTAAAAAACTCCCAAATAAAATAGTTCTTAAAGTAACTAATTTATTTAAAAGTAATATATAATTTGAGAATACTTGTAAAATTTTCATTTACGTTTATTTTTTACTATGAACTCATCGTCGCAACACGGCCTTTTACAGATGTTATGCTTTAGGCGATCACACTATATTTGTATATATACAGATAACCCAAAAACTAATATCAAGCGGAAATAGTGTTAGAGAATATATTCTGGGAGGACTGTCCAGAACACCCCTAAGTATATTTAGCTATTTTTTATAGTTTCGAAATTTTTTATAGTTTTTTATATTCTAGAGCTATTTTTATAATTTTATTAAAAAATGTGTAACTCACACATTTTTGTGTTTTTTATAGCCGAACTTATAGATTGGAGACAAAACGTTTCTTTTTAAAATGATTAATTGTGATAAAAAATTACCTTTTTATCAATTATTTGACCAAATGACCTGTTTGAAATAAAAACATTTATGTACATACATTTTAAAAACGTTTACATAACTTTTTCCCCGAATATACTTCAAAAGCCCCCTTATTTCATAAGCTTTTTGGAAAAGAAATTTGACATAGTTACCTTTACACAGTGACCTCAGTGACCTTAAAAATGCAACCACAGTTTAGTAAGTGAAAACAATAATTTTTGTGATTTAATAGAGAAGTGAAAATTGAAGATGAAAATGACAAAATAGTTAATACAATATTATTACTTGTACCGGCCAAACTAAAGTAGTAATACACTGGTCTGCATACTCTTGTACTTACTGTTGCTCTAAATATTTTTATGGGTTATTTTCTCTAACTGCTTTTCGATGTTTTGAAATCCATAACAACCTGGATTGATGTTATTATATAAATTGAATATGTTAGTAAGATTAACGGATTATTGAACAATTCCCACACATTCACGTCACATTTTTATCGGAGTGATCATAATTTTTTACCAATAGAATATGCATAAATGCATTACTATTATGAGGACGTAAGATGGAACCACTTGCAAGCAGCAAAATAGAAAAAAATACACAGAACGTAGAGATGGACCTCAGCCTGAGTGGTTTTCTTACCATCGTATGATCTTAAGAGATACTCGACGATAAGTGCCAAAGTAGCAAAACGCCAAACCGGAGCACCAAATTCTGAAATAGATAACATACTCCGGTGAGAGGGACGTCACTCATATTTCTTAACTAAAGTTCAATGACTGCAATATGAATATTGTGACGGCTGGCTGACGGCACAATGTTAAACATAAATTCATGGCTGACTTAACCAATGGTGATCGTGTTAAAAGTAGTAAAGAACAAAAGTGAAAGAGGTAAATGCTGTAATAATTAAACGTAATGGTGAATTAAAATTTAATAACTTATATAAAACACAAAATGAGATTTAAAAAGAAATGTTGATGTTAATATTTAATCATATTGTGAAAACAAAGGGTATTGGGTATGATTCGTTTTTACTGAACGAATGAAAGGAAAAATTGGCAAATACATATGTATATATATATATATATATAAATATATATAAATATATATATATATATATATATATATATATATATATATATATGTATATAAGTGATAACAAAAACGTATGTATTATCCATATTGGTATGAAAATAAGTTGAGAATGTTAAGAAACCATGTGATAATTCTCAATCGTCACAGGAACTATAAAAGTTCCAATTCCAACAAAAAATTACATTTTGTTACAGCTGAAATACGCTTCAAATATATTCAATTGGATACATATTACCACATAACATATAACCATATTAATGAATAATATACATATAACATATAACCATATTAATGAATAATATACCTGTATATTTGAAGAAGTTAATGAAAGGGTGCAAGTCCGAAGAAGAATTGTAGGTGGAACAAACTGGGTAAAGTCGAGAATTAGATATGGATGTAAGGAGCTACAAAGAAGAAGTAGGACTACATAAATAAGAAAGAATAAAGCGAAGGAGTAATCAGTACAGAAAAAAAAGACTTTCCCTTTAATATTTCGTTGCATTTTTTACCCTAGATAAATCGAAGACAGAAAAGTTTGAAAGGGAGTATTCATTGAAACTTTCAGTTGCATATACTAAAACCATATTTCCCCTATTAAATCTTGTCAAAATACCTGTTATAATTGTTACATTTTTCTATTTTATTTGAGTTTCTCAGCGAATATCTTTTATGTAATATCTGATAATAAATCAATCGATAGTGTAAAATTGACTACACTACTTTCTTATATTATTTGTTGAAAAGTACCTACTTTAATAGTTACATTTTTCTATTTTATTCGAGTTTCTATGTAATATATTATAATACATCAATCGATAGTGTAAAATTGACTACACTACTTTCTTCTATTATTTGTTGAAAAATACCTATTTTAATTGTTACATTTTTCTATTTTATTTGAGTTTCTATGTAATATATTATAATACATCAATCGATAGTGTAAAATTTACTACACTACTTTCTTCTATTATTTGTTGAAAAATACCTATTTTAATTGTTACATTTTAAAACTTTATTTTAGTTTCTCAGCTGATATCTTTTATATAATATATCTGATAATAATATAGATCGAAAGTGTAGAATTGATTACACCACTTCTCCCTTTATAAATTATATCAAATATGATATGATCAAAATTATCTAAATTATGCCTCCTAAATAAAATTAAAAAATAATCTATCAAACCCGAGTAGAATTCGCATTACGAAGATTCTCTACACGTTTACGTACTTATAAACATTTATCCATATACCCACACAGCATTTTTATTAAATTATTTGCCTATTTCAATATTTCGCCAGCATTTTTATTAAATTATTTGCCTATTTTAATTTTTCGCAACATGTGTACATTGCCTACTATATCCTTCACAGGCGCAAAACATTTTGCACATTTAAACACTTGCAAGCACTAAAATAATCACCATCGTTTTCGGGTAATCTTCTAGTCAAGTTCTACTGATCCTGTTTTTTCTAATTATTTGTTGAAAGATAGTTTCGGAAATAAAAGAAGCGTGATTCTATATTTCCGATTATTTTCCGGAATATTTCTTTAAATATTCAATAACAGATTATGAAAAATATATGATATTTTTATATTCCAAATGACGATAATATACCATATAATTTATGAAATTAAAAAATAGGAACTTTGTTTAACCCCTCTTTAATTCTTAAGTGAATATTTTTAAAAAGTTATCTAATGTAAAATTTGTGGATTAATTCTATTAGCCCATAAATTTTGCACTAGGTAAGTTATTACTTTACGGTATTATTGAAGTTTCCACGTCGCATGGTTTGTGAGAAAATGGATGGTGAATAGAAAAAAACATAAACACATTGCTTACTCAATTTTTCCAAGGCATAGTGTACTAAGCGGAAAATAATATAATAATTGTTATTTTATTATTAATTTAATAATATAATATTTTTCTGATAAGAAAACATGTATCTACGTTTGTGTTTCGTACAAGTAGTTTAAAAAATAATATATTTATGTAAATGGCTGCGGAAAATGAAATGTTTACCTCATCTTAAAATCTTCGACAAATAATTAAATATTTATTTCATATTGATATACCTATATTAATTTTTATACTACTCGAATAATCTGAAAAACGTTTGAATGGATATTAGAAAGAGAGGAAATGTAATACCCAGTTTTATGGTCAATACACCTTGAGACTTAGTTAATAATATTATTTTGACACCGTACTTTCATTCGACTTTCAAAAAATAATCAGTTTATCAGATAAAAATGCCGATTTGTGCTAATGAATTTTGCCGGACAATAAACTTTATAAGTATATCTGGTAAAATTAACTACTAACTTGTACTTGGTACATATTTAAACAATTATGTGACATCCAGAATCATCGCTATAGTTTTTCTATAACCTTTCCATGGGCTTTTAATTTCCCCGTATTTTTTTCATAATTTTAGTTTTAGTAGGAATTAGAGAGGAAAATATATCTTTTGCACATTCCGCCGTACATCGCTGAAGATATAACAACTATAATAAAATTAATATTTTTGAGACCCTTCTAACTAACCCTTTCAAACGATACCCCACATTATACGTGGAATTTAAATTTTTTTTGAGTAATTAATCTGCGCACATTAACATTTTGAAATGATTTTTTTAAATTTTAACTATTATTACTATGCCAAATGTTTTATTACTATGCCAAATTCAAGTTTCTACATCAAACGGTTTCAGAGAAAAACGGGTGTGACGGACGAATGTTCTGTACATTGAGTGGTTTTATAAGAGTTCCCCTTTGCCTTTTGCAGTCCAGAACCCTAAAAATAATACTTTCTTAAACTACATATATGTAGTCTGTAAGTATTATAAGAGATATGGAAATTCAACATATTAAAAAACTATGTATTATATAATACCATATGTCCGTGGGTTGCCATTATAGCCATAAAATATGGGTGATTCTATAACATTGTGATTGAATACAAATTTATTACCGAGAAAGAGGATTGTAAAATACGGAACAGAGGAAACAATGAAATTACTTCTTTTTAATTTAATAAAGAATGTATGTCAAATTAGGGAAACAAAAATGTGCATTCTTTCTCATTATACCAATAAAAGGAAGTATTGTTTGTTCATTTATTTCTTTGTTATTTTAGAATTTAGTACAAACACCTCTCTTTTCTTTGACATGAAACTTTCACCATCAAAGAGTTCATGAGCTCTAATGGATATGTATACATATATATATATATATATATATGTGTGTGTGTATATATATATATATATATATATATATATATATGTATATACTTTTTTTTATATTTAAAAATAGTCATAATTCATTAACATGAAAATGCATAAACCTATATCTTATATTCCGATAAACGTAAGAAATGTGGCAATATTGCATGATTACTCTTCTTAGCGATCGGTGGTGAATTTGACTCGTCTATCTCTTTCATTTGCATAATTTTACTGTTAAAAGAATAAAAAAAGAAAAGGATAACAAAATTAATTTCAAAGCTGTTTACATTTCCTAAATAAAAATTATTGCCATTTAAAAATCTTTAACATTCATTCTTTATTCCCTCAAATAAAAAGATTATAGCAAATATTATTATCGATTTTTAAAATAAACTATTAATATGATATTTTTTCATTTGTCGTTTAGACAAATTGTTATTCGCTTCTTATTGATGAAATAATATTAATTTTAATCGTTTATTTCAAATTGAATATTTATGGATTATTTAATGTGGCAACCCTTAGAATATTTTTAAAGTTTAGTTTGACATATATATATATATAGAAATATTGTAAGATTACACATGATTAACGGGACAAGTATTTGAAGTGACAAAGTTTCCTTTATATACATACTGTATTTAAGTGAAGAGAGTCGAAATATGCCGAATGCGGAACATACAAACAAATGTGAAATTAATAGTATTAAACTAATCAATATTAATTTCATTTATAGTACAGAGATTATTATTTTATTCAATAAGAGATTATTATTTATTCAATCGAGATAACGGGAACACGGAACTGCTCCGATTAAATCGGATGAATGACCACATTTCCATAATTAATGCACGATATGACAGTTGTATTCGATGAATTATTTATTTAAACCATGAGTGTAAATTGAATCATGCATTGTATGGAATTCATTTTTAATTTATTAGCACTATGTTGTTACTAAGTAATAATATTAATATTTAATCTATTAACTCTATCTTGTTAGTTAGTAATAATATTGTTGTTAATAGCTGTTTCTATAAAATAAGCCGTAATATGACATGTGGTAGGGTATCCTCTATTCCTTCTCGTTTTTAAGGTTTCGTATACAAATAGCACACATGGAATCCAAAAAATTCGTCATGCCCACCTGCTGGTCTGTATATCATGGCATTAAACTCTTCCAGTATAAGACAGATTGTGTTGAAATTTTATAGGAAAATATAGTGACGTGACACATGGATCCATCGAAAAATATTGTTTTTAATTTTTAATTTATGTACCTTCCCGTATATTGAATCTGGACACATCAACTTTTTCGTCGTTGAAAAATTATTTTGAAATGATAATATTTGATAATATTTTTATACAAATAAAAGTGGTGCACATAACTCGTATCCTCAATTTTTTTAATCGCGTTTTAAATACTTTGATGCAAAATGATTTAAATTAACTTTTAAAAAATTAAAGATATACAGACATTCGCAGATAATAGGCTACACATAAACATTAGAATAAAGTATTAGGAAGGTTACTGCCATGAATAACTTGACCATTTTACACTAATTGTGCCTAGCCTTACCATAGTATATCTAGTTATAAATCGTCCAATTATCTACGAACACAATTCCCACAGAACGCTAAGCCGCTAAGCAAATGCTTCTTTAACAGGGGCTAGTCTGGTATTTATATAATCAAGTGGCCTCGAAATGCGTTCCAATAACCAGAACAACCTCGTTATACATCAGCACTGAAGAAAATTTAATGATGAATCCTGCATTGTCAATCCAACCAGATTATAGAATTGGTATTCATAATGTGATTTTAATATCAACATTTGAAAGTCTTCTAAAATTACTTTGTCTTCCATGAACTGGTTATCTTATAGGGTAGTTCATGTACCGATCTTCATATGTACTGTTATTTTCTAACTTTTTTATCCATTTCTCTTCACATATTCCTTTTTACCTAACTATCAATTCGCTTCCATATACACCGTTTCTTTCTACCTAATTTTCCATTCCCTTGTACCATTCTTTTCTACCTCTTATACATTACGTTCCATATATATTATTCCTTCCGTATATATCGCTCTTTTCTACCCTATTAATCATTCTCTATATATGGTGTGATATAGATATGTATCTATTCTTTCTAACTAATTATGCATTCCCCTCCATACGTACAGTTTCTTTCCTCGTTATTAACCAATCCTTTCCACATATACCGTTCATTTCTACCTTTTTATCAATTCTCATCCAGTTGCATCATTTCTTTCTCCCTTATTATCTATTCCCTTCTGCAAGTACCATTTCTTTCTACTTCTTTCATCATTATTATTTTTATTGCCAATATTACATTGGAATAAGTATTTTACATAAGTAGACCATAATATAACCACGATGCTATTTTTTCAACTTAATCATTTGTAGTTTGCTGTGAATGGGTGTTTTCATAGCGTCTGTCCACTTAATTAATTATATATACAATAACATATGAATATATATATATATATATATATATATATATATATATATATATTGGTACATATATAGTTGGATCGTCTAAAGCATAACATATATAAAAGAATGTGTTGTGACGATGTGTGCATAGTAAAAAATATTCGTATACTAAAATTTAATAAGTATTCTCAAATTAATTTATTACTTGCAAATAAATTAACTGCAGCTAATTTTAAGAACTATTTTGCTCATGACTTTTATTGGTATCGATGCGTGATTGAGGAGTGCAGCCCTTTTAATAAATTTAGGATTTTTAGTCTATACTTGCGATTTTTATCAGCACTGAAAGTATGTTTCTCAGTTAATAAATATACAAATCGTAAAATTCTCGGTTGTTTAATAATATGATATAATAATCTACAATGGTAAATATATCAAGAAAATCTTCGAGTTCGATTTTCTTAGAAAAACGCCACCATTATTTTTTAACTTTTCTTTTTTAAAGTCGGGTAAAGAATTTAGCTAAGCAAATATGATTTTAATAACCTTTTATTAATTTAGTTCGTATCATCAGTTATCTGTTAGATGTTAATATAATTAATGGAGACATGAAACCCGCGAACTTCATATATCAATTTAAACAAATATGATACTAAAATTGTTAATATAATAATTACTTTTGAAATACACATACAAACCGAAAATTTTTTTTCAAATATTTCTCTAGATTCGTGAAACAATAATCTCGCTTAATTAAAAGAGGCCTTGTTTTTTTTTTTAATTTAATTCACATTAAAATGTTGAGATAACTTGGTAATTAAAGAAGTTTTATATAATATTTTTAATTTTAGTCTAGTTCCCGTTTCTTAAAAAATGCAGTGTTATTTTTTTATTTAAATAATTAGTAATAGCAAGGGAATTAATTATTAACACAGTGAATTGAGCCGTTTATTCTTAATAACGATTCTAGCGCTTAAACGTCTAAGCGACAAGGAGCAACTACAGACAAATAGATAGCCGTATTAGCATATAGAGAAACAGATATACTTAAATTATAAGTACTTTTGAGTATTTATACATTTTACATGTAGAATATTTTAGAATATTAGTTTATTGAAGCAAAAATTATTCAAAATCATATGTTAAATTTATCTTAATAGACGTAAATATACTTAATTATTTTTTTACTTAACCTCTATAAAATTTATGAAGTATTCTTCCCCTAATTTTTAATATGGGAAGATTTTATGATTATTCACACATATTATAAATAATTGCAGAATATTATACGTACTTATAATTATTCAATCTACAAGCACATACTGTTTACACTAATTATTAATGAACATAAATTGACAAGCATATACTGATTGAACTAGTTAATAAAATGTTATATAATAAATACATTCAAATGAATAGGTTTATGGCATCACTTTATTATTAAGACAATATCCACAGCGTTATCTATAGTACCATCAGAAACGCGAAACGATAAATTTCATTATAATCATTGTTATAACCATATAAAATATTCATAATTTCAATTCTATCTATAGTTTTATTAAGAATATTAGCAACAATTCCTAGAGATAAAAATATTGCTTTATACGTCGACAATAAACTCTTAATACTGGCATGTTCATTTTAATCGCATATTTTAAGACGTTAGAAAAGTACAAAGTAATATAGGTAAAATATAAATAATATATATAAAGTGAAACAGAAACCATAAAAAAATGTATGTACATATTGCGCCTCAATGTTATGTGTAACATTGAAATAATCTTTACAACTACAGAATACAAAATATCCTGCCAGCCAAATCAAGTGTCCAACCAACCAACTTAAGTAGCTAAAGCGATTATATTTGGATGTATAATGAAATTAATTTCATTATACATCCAAATATATATTTAATGAAGTTCAAATTAAAACTTTATTTTATTTATCTTCGTTATCATAATAAAAATTCCTACGTGAGATTCAAAATTTACTAATATTATATTAACATTTTAGAACTTAGATATAAAATGAACAACTTGACTTAGATTACGAAAACAAGAAGAAAAACAAAAACTTGGTCAGATGTGCATTGATCTAAATATCGAGATACGGCTAAAGGAACAAAAACCAAATAGAAAATGACAACACTAATTCATGTGCGCCATCTGTTGCAATTAAACGAAACTACTTCATCAGCCACATGGCTGACTGTATGCGACTGTAGAAGTAACCTTGTCGTGGCGTTATCTTATTTTATTATTTTTTAACCAAACTATCGGTTTAAAAACACTTAAATAGCTTGGTATTTATGTAAAGTAATGACAAAAGTTTCTTTTATATAACAAAAGGCAAATATAATAGGTGGATACAATGGCACTATACTACACAGATATGTCAGGAATAATTCAAAATTAAGATGGCTTAATTACCTCAACTTCATTCTGTGACAATCAGTTTTAATTTATTCACTGTAACGGGAGGTTGCATACTTATAGTTGTCAGCGTTGGTAAGACGATTATGGAAGAACCAATATATACTTCATCAGTGAAGAAAGGTTAAGATTTAATCAAAATAAAATTTATCTTAAAGAAATTAATGTTATAATATTCTCCGTCTACACACAGGTAAATATTTAGGGCATGTTTTCGATTACAGTTTACCCTGTTCTTGCATTTTATATTATTTTAGTCCAAAGTATTTGTTTATTACTTTAATGAAAAATTGGTAATACGCATGTATAGAAAGACACCAACTAATTCAGGATGACATTTAAATTCTATTTAACCACATAACAAAATGCGAATTTTCAATAACTCTCTCACAATACATTTCAAAGGTTATGTACGAATATTATTAAATCATCTTCAATTAAGTTATGTTTTACTATTTTATTTATCTTTACATGAACATTCCCTCTCTAACTGCTCTTCCCTGCTTCGAAAATTAATCAAATATTTGACATATTCAATTTAAATTGGTTTTAGAGAGCGATAAGACAATGTCGAATTGTTTGCAAATATTTCAAACTAGCTGTGCCTACGACTTCGTTCGCATGGAATTCGGAATAAGAAATGTCATTACAATTTTTCTTCTCATATGCTGCTCTTGGGTGTAAATATATTTATATAATATAATGTAGATATACATATATCATCATCATCATCATCATCATATATATATTAATACGCTAAGGTTAAGATGTTACTCTCCCTTTTTAGAAAAAACCTCACAACTAATCCACATAAATTATATATCATTTTATAGATAATTGCTTGCTCTACCGACATCCACAACTAAAAAAATTATTATTGCTATTGTTTTTGCAAATTAATTAATTATTAAAATTATATACACAAAACAGCAATACTGCCATCTAACGGCTCAACGTCAATATGATTGACGGTCGGTAAAATTTTTCTTTAATTTCAAATCCACTCACGTATAAATAAAGTGGCGCTTTAGCTCAATGCTTTTGATACTTGCGCCTCTATATGTCAATTTTAGTAAAATATTTGTTTGATCTGTCATCTGAGCTTCATAATGGAATAAATAATGCGAAGACTTCGCACGGGTCACGCTAGTATATATATATATATATATATATATATATATATATATATATATATATATATATATATATATATATATATATATATAGTATAATGGAGATGTGTGTTATCCAGTTCTTTAAGAACAATTGCTTAACAAACTTCAACGCCTTCAACATTTATGTATTCGCTATATTTTACACCTTAGAAGATTTGATCGCGTTTCTGAATTTAGGATGCGGTTCAGATAGATGAAGATTCGCGACTAATACAATTTCCATATTCTTTCACTACTCTCTAATATCTTAAATAACCCTTACATTTCTTCTTATCTTTCTCCAAAATTCACAGTCCTTCCTGGCCATTGCCTGTATCTACGTTCTGACAAATTTCTCACGCTCCTTATCCCCAAACATTCTATATCTTTCTATGAGTAATCGTTCACTGTTCACGCTGCCAAATTATGAAATAAACTGAATTCTGACATCAGACTTACACCGTCACTTCTAGCTTTCAAAAGCCGTCTGACAAAATTACACCTTCTTTAATTTTAGTTTCAAAATTCTATTTCCTTTCATATCTCACTTCTTTTAATTATTTTCATTACACATCTTTCTCCTCACTCCAGATCTACAACCCCATCAGACATATCAATTTAGATTTTTGTTTTGTTTTCTTTTCTTTGGTTTCAATTATTTTATCTTTTAAATATTGTTGTAATGTGTGACTTTCTGCCTATACTTATATCGTTTTCTTGGTTTCATTTATTTTATCGTTTACCTATTGTTATAATGCGTAGTTTTATGCCTATCCCATATTGTTATTAATGTACTGCAACTCTGGTTAACTGTAAGAGATTGCTCCTGTAGCAATAAGTTCACCAGATAACTGTTCAGCAAAGTTTTTAAATAACTTAATAAACTATCCTTATATCAAATTCCATCAAAATCCGTCTAGTACATTTTGTATGATTTACGCACAAAATAACAGAAAGACAAGCGGACAAAACTTCTAAAAAAAATTTTCTGGCTTCTTTTATCATTCTATATGTTAAAGCAATCACTCTTTTTAAACTATTATACTGTGCAGATTCATTCTGTTACAATTTTATTATATGTATAGATAATTATGATTTGGAAGGTTAACTATTTTCGATTCTGTTCTTGATGAAAAAGCATGGATTTCAAAAAGTAGATTTATTAACGCTCTTCAGGCGGAGGCGCATACGCACATACACATGAATACATATATACACGTACATATATATATATATATATATATGTATATATATATATATACACACATATACACACACACATTTTTGCACTACTTATACTTGACAAACGGGAAAATTATTTTAACAACTTACAACATAGTAGACATTGCTATAATTAATTGAAAACACAACATGTGTGTCTTTCATATATAGGCTTTGTGATAAAATATATGCGTTGGTTATATTTATGACTCAAACCTATGAACATTTTATACCTATTTTTCTAGTAAAACTAGATAGATAGAACTAATTTATCGATTTATAAGTTTTTGATTTACTGAAGCGACAGACATATGGCCAAATTATAATTCATTTTATTTCTAAGGTGTCGTATTTTTTCAGCATCGTACTCATCAGTAGATTTTTAAAAACAAAGGCAAAAAAATTAATATTTAAAAAAAGATAATGTGTGAAAACACGTCCTTACAAAGTCATAACGTTGGAATTCATATAGCTACTGAAAATACAACTATTTTTTCTATAAATAACAAAAAATATGTACGAGAAACAATAATTAACCGAAGGTAACATGCGTCATACTTTTTAAAATTCTCGAACTGTATATTAAACATATTTTTACTACACAATCCCGCAGTTTTTTTTATTGTTTTTAGGGTAAACATACTTATAAGAATGGAAATGTCAACTTAAACGAAACGCTGGTAATTTCGCGATTTGACACCGTTTTAGTGGGACATTTTTCAGTTGCTATCAACCTGTCCTTACAAAGTAATACAAATCTATGCTGACGTGTATATAAAAAACACATTAAACATTATATTTCACAGACTAAATCAATCGTAATATACATTAATATTAATATAAAAGTTTATATGTATTGAGACTTTTATTTAGATACAGATGCACAACCTCTTGAACCTAATTTACTTTAACATTTTTTGTCGCTACCTGGGTCGATAAGCAAATACTGGTCGAAACCGCAGTCAATTAAATATGAAATGCAAGATTCTGTTTATAATTCTAAAGAATTCCGAATTATAATTTAGAGGAAGTATCTTCACAACTAACACCAGATTCAAACGGTTTACATCTGACATTCATCATGAATGGTTCATCCATATTAAATAGTCAGTGATCTCTATTAACAGCAAATCATTCAAAGTCGAAGCCAGAATGACGGATGAACAAAATAAAGACATATTTTACATTTTATTTTCTTCTCATCATAATCTCGGGTAATTTATACAATAGTAATTCATTCACACAAATATGAATTATAATTTTACCTCCATCAGCACTTGTCAAATTTTGTTTGCTCCTGCTGCAGCTGTTTTGTTTTGGTCTTCTGTTTCTTTGTTGTCTTTTGGGGAAACACCTTCATTCCAGCACGGCCGAATTTATATGACGCAATTTGGAAATGAACTGAACCATTCCTTTTGGTCAATTCGTAGAAGCAAAAATGAATACACCTTTTCTCTCACTCCGAGTGAATCATCTGGGATGACCATTAAGAGTGAATCGTCCAAACCAGGCATATTCTATTTCGGAGTTCTGAAATTAGATTTGTGGGAAAGCGATCTAATCATATTGTTCTGATACGTTGCTCTCCAATAACATTAGTTCAACGGTTTCAATTGGTTAGACATTAATAAAAATATGCTTAAGTAAGAACCTTTGTCACTTTATATTTAAACATAGTCTCCGGGCTCTCGGATGAATATATCGAAATATTCTTCAATTGTTTAGTAGTGAAAAACAGTGAGATTTACGGATGGTAAAATTTAGAGCAATTATAAGACAGCGCAAAATTGTTTTCCACGTCAACGTAAAGTTTAAAATTTCGTTAAAACCGCTCTGTATATAAATATTATTTCTATATAACATATTATCTTTTATATTGTCTATGGAGTTAACATTATTTCCGTTAATAAAGAGGAAGTTTCTAATAGGAAAATAATTATCTACTTAGAGAACATGCTGAATGTTAAAACTATAAACAAATAGTTCTTATATTTGATTTGTGTCGCTTTTTTATTGAATAAACAATGTGTTCAAAAACGGAATACGGAACACAAATAACGGAGACCCTGCCCAAAAACCGTGTTGGACAACGACAAAAGTATCATTATAAAATGATAGTGTAACAAATCTGTACATAATTTGTACTTTGGTGCTTGGTCATCACTAATTACAGCACTTTTGCCTAGGAACAAAGAACTGAAGTAAAATTACGTACAATCCAACATTCATAAGTAAAATTGTGTGTATATGTGAAGCGTGTACCAGTAAAGTGCAATAGGTGCTACTGGGTTCTACTTGGTCCCTGTCAATAATGAAAATATGGAAAGAAGTACGTTTTTTATATATTCTGATATGACTAATTTATATCAATCTTCGTTTCTTCATTACCATTAAAATTTAAGTTCTAATTTATATCCAACTAACTTAATTTTTTTTTTTATTTGGAAAGTTTTGTTTACAACAAAATAACTATCTCAGTCCATGATTTTCTTAGATATTTTAATTCAAAAAGCTTTTGGAAATTAAATTATAGAAAAAAACAAATTATACATTTTTGAAACTTCATTTGAATAAACTTTCATATGATATCTTGAATTTCTTTTTATTTCGTCTCCTTATCCTTCAAAATTGTTCCCCAAAAAATAAAAAATAAAGTTTTATACATAACTTTTTTAATTGGGCTCCAATTGTGTCAAATTTTCATGATCCTTTTCTGTGTCAAATCGTCTCCGAAAAAATACCTGCGAATAATAATCACCGAGGTGATTCTGTTATCACTAGAAATAGATTGTATAGTTATGTGCCTTTATTAGTGCGTATTATTTTCCTGTCTCCGACAAATTTCCTCCTAGATATTTAAAGTTTCTACCTATTGAAAGGAATAAAGTTATGCCCTTCATTATTAAAAATATTTTCATCCGTAATCAACAAAATTTTTGTATTCGTGCACCAGCAATTATTTTTGAGACCATTATCTAAAACCAAACTATATGGACTCACTTTACTCTCATAGTAGTTAACTATTTCAATAATTGGGTACAATAAATGAAAATATGTTTCCTATAATATAATATAATATATGATTTGTAATCAATTTCAAGTAAGTAATTGTTATTGTTATCCATGTTTAACTGTAATGTTTTTGTAATTGTAATTATAATGTTACTATAAATTCTTTCCGTGCTCACTTTTAGGGTTTGGCAATTTTTTCGTTGTACTCTTTATAGGATCTAAATTGGTATGATATATTTTAGAACGTACCAATGCAATATGAAAAATAACGATTAAAGTGACAGAAATCAATGTCCATTTTTGGGTTTAATTTTTAAACATAATGGTTACATTAAAACAATATTTGGGGATATCGTAAACTATTATAAATTTGCGTTATATACTGATAATCGCTAAAATCAGTCATATATTTCTGTATGATATATTTTATATTGAAAAATCGAATATAAAACTAAATATTAAAGCTGGATAGAAATAGCAGTTGAAAAAACTGTACACGGAAAGAAAATGTTCAAGAAACTTCAGAATGTTTGTAGCTAATCATTACTATTGTTTGTTACAAGTCTTTTTGTATTACAATATAATGGCGAATAGTTCTGTAATCGATTAAAGTACAGAACAAATGGTTAAACCGTTAAGAAAGAGTCAATAAATTGACTGAAAATAACACACACGCACACAATGGTATGCACTCACACACACGCGCGCGCCCGCACACGCACGTCCTCGCATGCACACGCACACATGTGACAAGCACACACACACACACATGCACACGCGCACACACGCACATACACACACACACGCACATACACACACACGCACATACCCACACCATGCACACATACACACACGCGCGCGCACACACATATGTACATACATATTTTAGAGATCCATGTAACTAGGCCTTTCAAACGATGTTCTGCACTGTATATAAATGGAATTTTGAAAATTTTTTCATGTTGTTAATTTGCCCCTCTTAAAAATGATCGTATGAATTTATTTAAGTGTAAGCTATTCAGATATATGGGTATTAACATGCATTGTTATTGTGCAAAATTTCTACAACAAACCGTTCCTGAGAAAATCAATTTTAGTAGACGTAGACGGTAATATAGATGATCGACAATGATCTTACAGAGGTTTAATTTTTCTATTTTGACAGAGAACATTAAAAATCGACAATGATCTTACAGGGGTTTAATTTTGATCTTACAGGGGTTTAATTTTGATCGACAATGATCTTACAGGGGTTTAATTTTGATCGACAATGATCTTAGAGGGGTTTAACTTTTCTATTTTGACAGAGAGCACTAAAAAGTTATTAAAAGGAAGTGCAGTTTTAGTCCCTTTTTTGCCCGAACAAAGCTGGGATTTGCAGCTAGTTAATAAATTAATAAAAGATGGATGCATATGGACTTAGTCTTAATACAAATCCTTATATATAAAGTAGCTTAAATATTCAAGTCAAATCTGACCTCGACACATGCAATCGTTCCGCGTCATCTCGTTAATAAGCCGCACATTCATCCGTCCATCCGTGACGTTCGGCAACAACGCGACAATAGACGCTATTATCCTCTTACAATGATTTAATATGCTAAATCGACCTCGGGGTGATTGAAATCTGTCAGGCGGTTTGTTGTGTGACAAAGCGACAAAATGTGAATGGCCTGCTAATCACAAAGCAAGACCAGAAAATTTATGGAATGAAATTCATAAATTTTTAGCCGCAATTTTTTTGTTATAGGTTTTATCACGTCATTTGTTATTGTTTCAAGTATGTTTTTAAATCATTATGAATTAATATAAAAATTCCTTACAAAAAATTCGAACCAACTTCAAATTACCATCATACAAAAAGCCGTTTCCGAACATAAATAAATTTGCAAAATACCATTACTAGACATTTTTGGAATCTGTGTAAGTCGTCGCTTCTTTTTCTCTTTATCGTACATGCACTCTGACACATACATATAAGTCCTATTTTTACTTGCACTAACTCATTACTCAGACTGCATTGGAGATATACCTTTCCAAATAAGAAAAAAATCATCCTAATCGATTAATAACTGATGATAATATGAGTAATTTATACAAAAAATACAGTTGAATTAATAACATCTTCTTTTTTGCAGTCTATTAAAAACTATGCAACATTCTACTGCACTGCCCTGTTCGCATTTTTGAGAACAAATTTATCGATGTAAAAATATTATCGACACTCTGTATGCTACAGTTATAACTTCTCCTAGTTTGCAATAGGATAATTATGTTATACGAACTGTCATTAAAAGAAAACTAAGCATTTCCCTCTGTATAAAAATACTAAATGCATTTAAAAGACAACAATAAAAATGTGATTTGTCACCGATAGAGTTACAAATCCACTCCAGAGGACCAGCATAGTCTCAGTGTGATTCATCACCGACTGAGTTACGTGTGTGCTGAATAGTGAAAATATGGTCTTAGTTTGATTCCCGATAGTCTGAGTAATGAGCCATGAAAATACAGGCCACGTTTAACACACCAACACCTAAGCATCGAACCAACAGAAGAAACTGCTCAAAAACTATTAGTGTCATTGTGTATGTGGCTTCCTCGCTTCCGTCAGGACAAGTCAAACGAGCTCAAATACGATGAATCTACTCATTGAGGAGTTCTTATCACCACCTTCTGGCTCCATTATCGAAACTTGGCTACAATTTGTGACTAAAGAAAATAATAAATCAAATGAACCTAAACTTGGTAAATAAATTTCTTACCTGAGGAGTTCTGTTCCACCATCCAGCTCAATCATCAGGCCCTTGGCACCATCTGCGCCTGGAATACTTGTAAAAATGATGTACTTGTTGAAATTGTTTTAAAGACACGTCATATAAATTCAAACTAGGTACCAATTTTCTCAAAGATGTCTTGTACTCTCATCCGTTAAAAGGTTTCTTAAGAAATCTCAAGATGCTGACCATTTTTATATGGGACCTGTCTGAAACCATCTACTTTAAAAAAAAGCGGAAAATTGGCCAATCTATCTCCAAGTTATGGCCATACAGATGTAAAAAATTATTGAAAACTTCTTTTCCTTTTAAAGTCTAGATAGACAACTTCTTTTCCAAGTCAAGGTCAATAACATGACCTTGACTTGGAAACAACGCAATAGATGTTACTATTTCATGAAGGTGGAATTATTTTTCTGATTACATGGTTTGAATCTGAATGTAGACAATAACAACGATATATGGAAACAAAAAAGTCAATAAGTGCACCATCTAGTACTCTTTCTTCTTCTCATTCCAGTAGAATTTTTGACAACGTACATTTATTGCTGTTGATTAGTAAATTTGGACGATTTAATTACTGCGTATTGACCTTTCAGGCCCTAGTATCACTGATTTAATTTTCCATTAGGATATATGCAAATGTCACGGTTTTTCTAACTCCTACTTAGTGTAGCCAATGACTTTTAAGGTTGTATGTAGGGTTGCCACCAGTACTATATTATCTAGTATCGTACTATATTTCAGTCAACTGTACTATATATTATAGAAAAATAATATAGTACGAATAATACTATATTTTCATCGGTAATTCAGTTCTCGAGCTTTTTTAATTAACCGTTACTGGAACGCATCCGCAAAGCAGCATTGGGAATTTCAGAACGAAACGCATTCACGTCGTTCGTTGCTCACACTTTACGGCAAGTAAACGTCAACTTCAAATTGACCATTCTTGTACATTATTTACTATCTGTGCGACCGTTTTTTGAAGTTAAACCGGTTACGCGTGTTTGTTTATTTTGTGCCATAGAAATAAAAAAAATGGAAAGTGTTGTTAATGACAACGACGGGGAATGGCGTGAACTAAAAATACATCTAGGCAAAAGATGGCTTTCTTTATTACCTTGTGTTGATAACATTTTGCTGAATTGGTTACCCATAAGAAACTATTTTGTTAGTCTACAGGATGACTGCACATCAATCTTGCAAAATATTCTTTTGCTAGGTGAAACAGAAGGGCAAACTATCATTGAAATTTATTTTCATTTTGTCAGTCATATTTTGCATGTATTCAACAAAACTGTGAAGTTGCTAAAAAAAATAATATCACCATTTTAGATGTCTACATATTATGAAAAACTTAAAGAATGAATTAGAGCAGCGCAAAACGGACCATTTCTTTGGATATGACACAAATAGAAAAATTAATAAAAGAGAAGACAAATCTCCCGAACTTTCAAGTAGGATTCATAGTAACATTTTATTGTTTATTGAAAAAAGTTTAATATATTTGGATAAATGGTTTGATTTTAACCCAACTAATTGGCTCAATCAATGCCAATTTCTGAATTTAAACACGAAAATTGAATTTAAACAAATCAAGAGCATATAGGATTCTTTAAATTTAGTTACTAAATTAAATATTAATGTCAACAATTTGCATTCAGAAATAATTATGGTTAATGAAATTATTTCAAAAATAAGCAATGAACAAGTGTTTAAATCTAAAAATACTGCTGAAAAATGGCAAATGCTTTTTAAAAACTCGGATACAAATTTAACAAATATCCTTAGGGCCTCTATTAATTTAAATAAAAACGAATTGTTCATTTATTTTAATGTGAATCTAAATTGCTCAGATTCCTATAATTATTTTTAAAATAATAAGACTTTATTAACCAAAGCTAAGACGAATAACAAACAACACGTGGAAAAATAAATAATTACTAAAAATAAATGTGTACTATTTGTTTCCTTGAATTTCCCAATAAAAAAATACTATTTTACCTTCAAAAAAGGTGGCAACCCTAGTTGTATGTAAAACGAAAATGTGACCAGTGAAATACGTGTCTGCGTCCGTCCGTTCCTTATATATATATATATATATATATATATATATATATATATATATATATATGTATATATATTTCTAATGATGTATGAGTATGTACAAAATGCTTATTCATACATAAGAAAAAAATTAATCTAGACATTAACGAAAAATCTAAGAAACAATGGAAACGCTTTAAGAATATTTCATTTCAAACACTTACGTTTTTTAGCATATTTATTTCATATCAAACAACAACTATAATAAATCTTACTTGAGCATATATTTTATTATTATTTAGCTACGCTAAGACGTGGATTCAATAAAACTTTAGAGAAAATTTTTAATTAATTTTCTTTGCACACGACCATTATTTTTGAGGGCAACATTTCATCTAAAATTCATTTTTTTCATAATTGAAAAAATACTTTTCACTACAAAATAAATATGATCTATAAATAGTAATTTGTTACATTTTTGTATGTTTCTGTGTCTAATTATTTTTTAAACAATAAATAAAACAACAGTCATATAGTAAAATACGCAGGAAAAATTATATTTCCCTGCACGCTCCGTGTATGAAATATTTTTGTAAACAACTCAACTACTTTACCAATTTTTCATTGTTCATTCGTATGTTGAATACCACTTGAAGTTGTTGTCAGCAATTCAATATTTTCCGCTTCCATAATGGTATCCGGTAGCCTCGTGTTACTGGTTTCAGGAAATATCAACACAGTCAAACCAGAAAGAAACGAGATCACTGCGTAAATGATCATCGGTACTGAAGCGTGATATTGTGCTAGCAGAGCAGTTTGAGGGGCCAAAATAATGCCAACTGTACTTACCATGGAACAGAAACTCATACACGTATTCCGGAACGTTGTAGGGAATAGTTCAGCTGTGTAAATAAACAACACGGTAAACGAAAGTGTAATGAAAAACTTTGCTGTCAGGTAAACGATCAAAAGCAATATCTCCTGATTATCTGGTACCAAAGTGAATATCACAGAGCATAATGCAAAAGTTATCAAAGAAATAAAAAGAGATTTCCTGCGACCCAACCAACGCACTGCAAACAAGTAAGCAATTAGAGACGGCAAATCCATGGCAGCTACAAGTATAAAGTTCAAATATGTATTACTTCGATCCGAAGATAAGGTAACCGCATTTATGTGGAGACCGTTATAAACAAAAAAGTTTGTTAACCAGCAAAATGCACAGACGAGCAAACGCAAAAGTATTTTTCTTGATTTTATAATCGACAGAAAGTGGGCGGTGTCTTCGATTTCTCTCGCTTTATATTCTTCCCGCAATTTGATTGAATCTGATTTAAGTAACTCCACGTATCTTTGATTCTCCTCTGAAAATTGACAGTTGTTTAGCTTGGCTGCCTTGCAGATCATACGAGCGGCTTCTCGATATTTGCCATTGATAACTAGCCACCTTATACTTTCGGGTGCTACAGGAACGAAGATAATTATCAAAAAGCTAGGCCCGTTTACGAAACGGGTCAGTGTACGCCAATACGGAAATATCCAAGCTGCGGCACCCAAGATCATTATTGTGAAACTGAGGATGACATTGATGAACATTGCTCCGAATATCCTCTTCTCTAGTGATAGTTGCTCGACGATCAAGAGCAACGCCGTACTGTAAATTCCCATTGTAAGCAAAGTATTGAAGAACTCGAAAAATAAAAAACTCCAATATTCAACCGCAAAAGATTGCGCCATCCTTATAATACCACTAACTAATGTTGCGCATAATATCAGAGTCTTCCGGCCGTATTTATCTGAAAGGACGCCGAAGAAAATAAAGCAAATGAATTGGCCCACTCCATTGATTGTCCCGACGAGAACTCGTTTCCATTGTTGACAGGCGATATCAAACTCCTTGACAATAGTGTTTCCCTCACCGTATACATAATCCTCGCATGGTTTCAATATGGACCGGTTAAAAAGTTCTTGGCCACAGCTGTCGTTCAACTCTCCCGTCGTTTTAACAGGCGCAAAGCGGTCACATTTTTCTGGCTTCATCTTTGAAAAAGGAATAGCGTTCGCAACCCAAGATATATTGTATTCCATATTCCGATCCTCACATTCTGGAATTTTGCAGCGGTATTCTGGCTCGCGCGTCGTGAATATGTAGAGATAGGCTGTCATGCCATTGCTGAGCATTCCGATAGATATGACGATAAACACGATGAGCTGAAACTTACCAACGCCCAGTTCTTTGATTATTGAATCGATAGGGACGTTGAGCGCGGTATGGTCGTCGCCCGCCATCGTCTGCGCATTCACACTCAATTGAGATGGAACAGTACATTACTCATGTGCCTGACAGTTAAATTTTACTGATTAATACCCGCAACATTAGCTCAATTTTTTACTAATGTTTACTTTGTATGGGTAGGTATTATTAATCTTTTAAAGAGCATTGTACTTTCAAGGTTTAACATTTATCAGTCTATTTGGTAACATAGAATACTACACGCTAGTTAGTTAAAAAATAATCTTCTTGAGAGGCATACTGAATGTAAATATATTGCGTCTTTAATATTCATATTTACATCTTTGACGCTGACATTTAAAATGAGTCAGTATTTAAACATATAAGTCGTTCGTACAAATATTTTAAAACGAAATTTTCATAAATTTTTCAGACATTACCTCTTATGGGTGCAATACCCAGAAACAAGATAGCATATACAAACATAAAGCAGATTTAAATTATTTGGTAAGAAGTTAGTCAGGCAATCAGACCCGGATGATCATTGAAACTTAACCCACTGATATTAAGTTACTAGGTACTTGAGAAAAATTGCTTAAATTTAAATTGAATAAATAAACCGAGTATTCAGTTCTAGTTCCAAATGTGCTAAATTTAAAATTACGTTATCTCAGAAACCGAAGGTTCAAACTAAAAACAATCAAACTCATTTAGAAAGTAAAAAATGGCTAATTTTAGGAAAATTTTTAAACTTAATCTAAAACTCACTTATTTTCACTGAATTAAAAAAATACACGTCAAACAATTCTTCGTGCAACGACTCGACTTTCTTGTATAAAAATCTAGTCAAAATTGGGAAAAAAATCTGAATAGGAGTATAGAGACTATTTTTGTCTTGAGGAACGTGACAATGAGTAAAACACATTGTTTAAAGAATTTGTAGTTTACGCACTAATGTTATTTATGAACCTACAGATAATCATAAATTCTATGCTAATGGAATGATTATCTATTTGACAAAGAAACCTCAAATAAGTCTATATTCTGTTGACGAAGCAGCATTACTTACCTGCGTGTAAACACCTTATACAGATTACAGCCATATTATACCACTATGGTTTGGAATATCTACAATGATGTTTCAGAATATCTGATAGAAACCATAGATTTCTGCATGTGACCGATCCACTCTTTCTTTCTAATATAACATTATTAAAACATTAATAAGATCACATACTCATTACACATTACTACATTTTTAATTTTAATTGAGAAATTTGTGATATAACCACGTTTTATATTCCACAACAGCTGAAATTTCAGCGAAAGACCCTGATCTAAAATCGACATTCTGTTGAGTTTTATGTCTTGAAGCGCAAGAGTTACTTTCCGTAAATTAATTTGTATGTCATTAACGCACTAAAATGGTTTTCTCAATCTCGCTGCACGTTTTTTGATTGTGACAGTAAAATTTTTTTTATTTTAATTTTTGTACATTTTTTATTATCTCGCAACATTAATGAATCTCTCTTGATTCGCCGCAAATTCAAAATCTAGAAACAAATGCACTATCGCCTTTGCCATTGTCTAACGTTTGATTCCTATTTTATATGATTTTCACTTCCATGCCTCTACAAAATTTTTAAATTATAAATATATTACCAAGAATGTAGTTTATCTATTGTAATTCACAATTAAACTATAGTGAAAATATAATATAAACCAAAAAAATAGATAAAAATGGTTAGTCTGGCATTTGCGAATGTTCACCATTCTATGTCTACTGGCATATTATACTGAAGGGAAATGTATTAAAATTCTATTGAGTTTTGTGAAATTTACTTAAGAAAATGCGTGGTGCATTTTTTTACCTGAAGAAATGCGTAAAAATAAAAATTGTTCTTTTTTATTATCGCTGAACTCTCTCTCTAAGCTCTATACAAGTACAATTTTCAAATTATTTCCATCGAAATAAAAATACCAGAGCAAACGGGACAATATACAATGGGGGTGTACCAAAAATATTTCCAAATAGAAGCATAGGTATGAAAATCTCAAGACTTTGTGTTCAAGTTTTTGTGTTTTTTTCCACAAAATTTTTCTCTGTGGTGTGAATAATTATGACAGAAGTTTGATTTTTTACTAGTTCGCTAACTGCCCTATTCGTGATAAAAACATTTACTTGTATACATCTTAGCATAGTGCCAAAAAATTAACATGAAAATGAAATTCGGAACACCAGATTTTCAAACTCAATTTCTCAAGTCAGTTTAAAAAGAAAATTGACATAACTTTTTTTACACAATCTACTTCAGAAACTTGATTTAACTTTGCTGTCTCTTGGGTATCATCCTAAAAATGGACTTCAAGCATGTAGTAAATATAAAATTGTAATTTTTGAGTAATTAAAAAATCAAAAATTGAGGAACAAAACAGTTAAGTTAGGTTCATATTTACTATAAATAGTAACAAAACGATATAATTTATTTCCTTTTAAGAATAATGTTACACATGTCGGTCAAAATAGCCGAAGTAGTTAATCAGTCATCTTTCTACTCTTGCTCTTACCGTAACGCTACGCTTGTTTTATGGTTTATTTTATAAACATGTAACCAAGTATAACGATCAGTATTGTGTTGCATAAATTTGATATCATGGTAAGAATGACAGGCTTCTTTTTGACATTGTTATTTGGAACTGAAATTCATTATGTTTTCCCCGGAGTGGATAAGTTGTCATAGCTTTTTTAACAAGAGACTGCAGAAATGCTTTACTATAATGGTTGGACGAGAGGGAACATCTCAGAAAGAAAAAGTTTGTACAGAGAATGTGTAGAACGTAGTAGTAGGCCTCAACTATAGCACTTCCCTAACCACTATAAGATCTTAAGAGTTTATAAAAAAAGAAACCCATCAAAAAGTTTCAAAACGAAGAAAATCTAAGATGTATCACATACTCTATGAAAAGGTTTATCAGCCATACGATAAAAGAAAATTATGACATGAATAAGAATATAGCCAGAAAATATTGAGATAACAAGAGGAAAATGAAATTCATTTATATTATGGTCGGATAAAACTCAATTCGGTTGAAATAGTATATCTAACATTCACAATTAACACTCCTGGAACATCGTAAATATAATAAGAGAATTCAATTTCTGATAAAAATTTAATGTCAATCTTTAGTTTGTCCTACTAAGCGCGAGCTAATTGGTTGCTTTCATCCCAGCTTGCTTGATCGGCGAGCTTCAATTAAAATTTTTAAGAGACAATTCAACTGAGCTTGTAGTAAATATAAATATTCAGACGTCACTGTGCCTTAAATGTAATAAATTATTGAAACAAAAGTTTCCGCGAGAAATGTAATTAGTTCTAATGAACTTTTGGACTTTTGAGCTTACCCTCCTAGATTTCCTGACTTAAATTCAATTAACTTTTTCGTATGGGAATGCTAGAGGGAGTTACAAAAATGTGGCAGTTTGGAGGAGTTGAAGAGAAAACAAAGGAAACGATTAAATATAATACAATGATTATCAGATGTCTAAAAGATTTTTTTTGCAATGCGATGCCATATTAGTATTAAACAATGCGGTCGTCGGTTTGAAAATTTCATGTACTTTTTTATAAATTCAGTTATGACAAATTTGATTTTGTTTTAATAGTTTTTTCTAATCGCTTCCAAAAATTATGATTATTGATTTACCACATTGGCTCCATTTTAATGGTGACACCGTAGAGATAACAATAAGAAACTTCCCGGTCAAACATCTGATGAAGTTGAAAAATTTTTGAATTAAGTTGTGGAAAAAGTCCTGTGAACTTTTTTTCAAAATGACATAAAAAATTAAATTTTAAATCTAGTATTTCGAATATCTCAGTTTTCCTGTTAATTGTTTGATGCAATGCTAAAACTTATGTAGGTAAATATTCTAAGCCAGGATAGTCCAAATTTAATTCAATTAATTTAACTAACTGAGGGAAAAACTCAGGCATCTATTTCATAATTATTAATATAACAAAGAATAACATTATGGTCTCAAGGCTTGCAATTGATGCTAGTGATACTAGTTCAGTTCGTTTGAATGGATAATTCTTTATACTCTTATTGTGCATATTAAACATATGGTGGAAATGAATGTTATACGATCCCGACTTGTGTATACAGGCTACTCAATATCCAAATCAATGAGTACGTTCAAAAGTTCTTTAATTAGTCACGTAGATGTTAGAGATGTAAACAGTCCATAAATATAATCAAAACCATTAGAGCAATCAAATACCAGAAAAACAGCAGTAGTAAGCACGAGCGACAAACGAGGATTACCCACTACCGAATAATAAGAAAATTTTATGGTTATTTTAGTTAAATTAAGAAAAATCTAAAATTGAAAAAATTTTCTTGAAAAAGGAAAAAATAATTCATACAAGTAAAAGGATTTGAAGAATGGTTAAATATTTTTTAAGACACGAAAAAAATCGTTATATCGATACTCCTGAGTTTTATAATAATATTCCCGTGTCCTTTTTATATTCACTGTGTGTATATATGTATATATATATATATATATATATATATATACATATATATATATATATATATATATATATATATTTTGTATTTTTTATGTTAAAGTTAGAGATAAATTATGAAATAATGATAATCGAAGAATATTAGTATCTACTCATAGAGAACCCAAGCGTAAATAAAAAAGAGTTCACCGAGAAATTCTATGAAATAAAGACTGTGTATCGCGAGTGCAAGGGTGGTTAAATTGAACCAATCAGGGACATAGGATTTTAGGCAGAGAATTATTGTATCGTGAAAAGTGGGACTATCGTTGAGTACATGAGATGAAAAAAATACATTTTACTTAATTTTTCACTGAATCGTATTATTTTCCATAACATTATTTTTTTATAAATTATTATCACTCGTCAAACGAACGAATAGATTACCTATTTTATAACAATTTGAACAGCCAATTTACATAAATCTTTGAAAATACATATATTTGCATAAAACAAAGAGAAAAATTACTTTGACGACAACAATGAAACTAGGTATTTTAATTATTATAACTCATTTTTTCCGCATTGAAAGCAGTTGAAGAAAGAAACGTAAACAATTTTTATTTCAACGATTTATGGCTAGATTGTTGTTTTTATGTCATATTTGCATTTAACAAAAGCGTCGTTTCGTAATCGCGTTTGAAGGACTGTGGAGGTCATTACGCTGACGGTCGGTATCATAGTAAACGAGCAACGTATAGTCGCATACAGAACTCATTGCCGTACTTTTTTACAGCATACTCGTTGGTGTCATCGGTATTCTGGTACGGCTGGATCCAGCAAGTTGACTTAGCCAATGACTGCGACGTCCGTGTTCCAAATGGCGACTAACCAAGATGTCAAAATCACTAACAAAATTGATTTAATGGTGCTGAATGATGGATTTCCAAACCATTTAGTATTCTACTAATCCACGCCAAACGGCAAAATCTACCTATGGAATGGCTATAGGTGAAGTTTGCATCACAGCTTATATTTTAAATAGATGGTCAATTTCAAGCTATTGTGTGAGTGAGATAAAGCTACATTAGTAACAATGTGTTTTTGAAATATTTTACCATATAGCGTATATATATATATATATATATATATATATATATATATATATATATACATATATATATATATCATATTACATAAAGGTAAATCAAGCGGATTTTTTTTAATTTAGAATTTTCCGGATATTTTTAAAAATTCCTACCAAAATTCGGAATTTTAATTATCATTCTTTCACTCTTTCTGCAGTCACCTAAGGATCACCTCTTTCTGCACTCAATTTCAGGAACATAAAATAATTTTCATGGTTGATTCGATGCTGTTGGCTACGTCATTTTACTGGCTTGATAATTTTTTCACGTTTCCATCCCTTTTCTTCAGGAGGGAAAAGGGATGGAAACGTGAAAAAATTAAACTGTTATTTTTCCTTTACTGGTTTTATAAGAAAACTCTTCATATAATTTTTGGTTACAACTTCCATCACAAAACATTACTAAATCTTTTTTACTTTATTAAATGAAAAGAAACGTCACATAGTTGCGTTTAATGCCATCTTTTGAAAAATTAATTCTTCATTGCGATTATTTGCCAAAATTTAGAGTTGCTTCACATAATGTTTTGCATCATTCGATATTTTAACGTCCTGTCGGTTTCACCCTCTATATAAAATATACACAAAGTGTCACCCTATAAAGGTATTAATAAATAAAATATGCGCCTTCTTGACGTTCCGAAATTTTTCTTAAATTCGCCTTCGTAGAGTAAACCCGCCGTAATATTCTATACACCATCAAAACTTTCTGTCTTTAATGGATGATTTCAAAACGAACAAGACTTAACATTTGGAGTCATTACCATGTCCTCCAACTTTTATTTCCAAAAATTATTTCGTGGATATGTAATTTTCTATTTTATTAAAGGAAGTATTAATGCCGCAATCAACGACATAAAAAAAACTTATTAACATCGTTAACATTAATTTGAAATTCTGCATGAATATCACATAGAGGCGATTTAGATGTTTTTTCTCATTCCAGTAAACAAAACATTCAATTTATCTCCTTGAAACATGTACTTAAAAGGGAAACGTCAAATAAGCTTCTAAATATTAAGCTTCAATATTTTTTCCTGAGTTTATCTGCACAGGAAATAAAAGATACATTTCCATAGTTCGTGTAAAGAAAAGTATTTATTTTTTCCCTTTGAAAGCATTTTAAATCAATGCGATGTGTTAACATATCTGTATCAAGTTTCATTTAACAATAGTGTGAAGCAACAATGGGTCACGCTAATTGTATTGTAGCCACGTAAAAGAATGTATTGATTCACTATACTTTATCACTTAATACACATAAAAAATTTAAAGTTGTCGGTAGTGAAAAATAGGATTCTTTTAAGGATTATCCATTGGACCTCGTATTTTGTCTTTTGTACATAAAAACAATATGTTCGTCGAGTCAATATAAAAGCTGATCACGTTCATAATATTAGGTATTTTGTATCTTTGCTCTATTGGTTTTTAATAAAACATAAAATTAAGAAATATACTCTTTACTTCTTTTTTATTGCACGAAGAAGCTCGAAAATTTTCTTATTATTCTTGAAGACCGTTTGACTCTTTTTAATACAATCTTGCTTTGGAACAATTTTCTTCACGTTTAATTTTCAATTAATTGTTTTGTTTTTTCTCAAATTAATAAACGTGTATGTTTAAAGAATTGCCAAACTTGATAAAGGAATATTAAACACTTTATCTTTAAATTGTTTCCTCTACGTTTAATTGTTTACCTTTAAATCTATTAATATACCAACGATACGAAGCAAGAGTAGTAGCATTGTTCAAAACTTAAATTTTTCCGAATAATACAATCACACGTAAATTGCACATTACTTACATATTTTCTAAAGTTCGCCTTACGTGTTTTTCTTTCCTTTTTTTTGTAATTGAAGTTTTAGTCTAACTATTTGTCAGTACATCAGTATGACTGATAGAAGCATTTTTTCAGAGACTCTTCAGAAAATTTAATTTACCGTAGTTATAGAAAGTATTTCGGCATTACAATTTTCAATTTGAGAGGTGAGAGACGAGGCGAAAAAAATGTTAATGAATATTCTGTTAAAAAAATTCAGACGAAAATTTATTCAATATATTATAGAAGTGCAAAGATACATAAGTAGTTTTCTTAAGATAATCTAACTGAACAAAATTTCTAAAAAAATATCTATCACGCACACGAACATAAAAGTGATTGATCATAAAAATCGGAAAAAGACAGTCATCATATTGGTTATATTGATAAAATATCGTGTCTACATTACTAATATTACCAGCTTCATATTACCTACGATCCGAAGACAATTTTTTTTATTATAAATTATCTCTTAAATTACAACGAAACTATTAACTATGAAAACGATAGTTTCGTTTTCATAGTTCGTAGTTTCGTTATAAAAATATATAGATAGTTTCGATTTCATAGTTAATAGTTTCGTTAACAGTTTTCAACAATAGTTTCATGTAACGAGAAATGAAATGTATATAAATCATATTGAATTAAACAGAAATATCAAAAGATTTTTTTTCATTATTATTTTTTCACTATATTTTTATAATTCATCAAATAATTGTAGTATTAATACGGTTGTTTTGATTCATGTATATGCCTTCACAATTGTTGGAAACACTTGTTGCGCGAGTTCGACTTGCACTCGTATTCATTAGCTTGAAGTTCTTTTTTAATTATTTTTCATTGGCGCTTTGCGATTCATCGTTACGTAGTCATTTTTGCATAAAATATCAGTTTAAACAAATCGCACTGCGATATCAAGATGTTTAGCTTTACGACAAAACCTTCGGAAGGTCAACTAGCATCTGAACGAATTTTGTCACTAAAACAAAGGGTAATTTCCCAGGAAATCAATTTGACGTGCTAATTTTCTCAATCTCACTAATCATTTCCACCTGATTAAATAATACAGCTGTATCCTGGAATCAACATGAAGAGCAACAATGGATGTTACTGTTTTACATAGGGAAATTATTTCCCCAATTACATTGTTTACATCCAAATGTGACAAAAATGATATGCATAAATAAGAACACAAAGTCTAATGTTCTCATTATTCTTGACAGAGTATATTTCTTAATAATCTGTGTCCTTTACTACTAATTCGCAAATTAAATGACCTTACTAACCACGACAGACCATTCAAACTTTAGTATCTTCCAAACTTTGTTTCCAAAAGGACATATAAAGAAATTTAAATCCTTAATATTAAATTCGATTACAAATCATTTTAACCCCTGTTTATTGTCATCAATTACTTTTAGGATTGCAAGTAAAACGGAAGTCTTAGCAGCGAAGTAAGTTTATGCGACCTTCAGTTTAAAATTACTTAAACGCATTATTACTTAAAATTAATAAAAATTGACTGAAACGCCCTAAATAAGATAGTGCGAAAACTTTGAAATTAATTTTTAAAAATTATAGTATTTAAATTAATAAAAGACTGAAAAAAAACTGAATAATTTTTTAGAGAGTTCATTTGAAATGCATAATGTTTCTAGCAAATTTCTTTAAGGAAAATTGTATTGATGACAACCTCTTTTAATAAATATATTTTTTCCTTATAAGTTACTACCATTTATTTATGTTATCCTATGAGTAAAACAAATATTTAGAGGAAAAATATCAAATTATTTTTGCCTATACGGTAGTCAAGTTTGTTTTAAACACATTTAATCATTTAAAAAATATATTTAATCAGTAATCTGATTTACAAATACTAATTTTTTATATTCTTTTATAGCTTTATAGCTTAAATAATAAATAACACAACACTCGTATTACGTAAAATACACTAGAAAAAGTTATTTTTTCTCACAAGATTAAAAATATGTTTGTAGACAATTCATATATTTTATCGGATTTTCTTAATTCATTCGTATGTCAAATATTACTTAGATTTGTTGTCAGCAATTCAATATTTTCCGCTTCCCTAATGGTATCTGGTAGCCTCGTGTTAGTGGTTTCAGGAAATATCAACACTATTAACCCAGAAAAAAACGAGATTCCTGCGTAAATGATCATCGGTATTGACGCGTGATATTGCGCCAGCAGAGCAGTTTGAGGGGCCAAAATAATGCCAACTGTACCTGCCATGAAACAGAAACCCACACACGTATTCCGAACCGTAGTAGGAAACATTTCAGCTGTATATATAAACAGCACACTGAACGAAACTGTTACGAGCAACTTTGCTGCCAGATAGACGATCAAAACCAAGATCTGTTGATTATCTGGTATTAACGTGAATAAAACAGAGAATAATGCAAAAGATATCATGGAAACAGAGAGAGCTTTTCTTCGGCCCAACCAATGCATAGCGTACAAGTAAACAATTTGAGATGGCAAATCCATAGAACCTACAAGTATGAAGTTCAAATACATGTTACTTCGATCCGATGATAAGGTAACCGCATTTATATGGAGGCCATTATAAATAAAGTAGTTTATTAACCAGCAAAATGCACAAATGAGTAAACGCAAAAGAATTTTTCTCGATTTTATGATCGACGAAGTGAAGGCGGTGTCTTCGATCTCCCTCGGTGCATTTTCTTCTCGCAATTTGACTAAATCTGACTTGAGGAAATCCACGTATCTTTGACTCTCGTCTGACAATTTACAATTGTTTAATTTGGCAGCCTTGCAGATCATATGAGCGGCTTCTCGATATTTGCCATTGATAACTAGCCACCATATACTTTCGGGAGTCACAGGAACGAAGAGAATTATCAAAAAGCTAGCTCCGCTTACGATCCGGGACAGCATGCGCCAATACGGAAATATCCAAGCCGATGCACCCAAGATCATTAACGCCGCACTGAGGGCGACATTGATGAACGTCGCTCCGAATGCCCTCTTCTCTGGTGTCAATAATTCGACGACTAATAACAACACGGTGCTAGATGCTCCCATTGTAAGCAAAGTGTTCAAAAACTCTAAAAATAAAAAACTCCAGTATTCAACCACAAAAGATTGTACCACTCTTATAACACCATTAACTAATGTTGCGCAAAACACCATGCTCTTCCGGCCGTACTTATCTGAGAGGAGGCCAAAGAAAATGTTGCAAATGAATTGGCCCACTCCATTTATCGTCCCGACAAGAACTGTTTTCCATTCTTGACAGGCGATATCAAACTCCTTGACGATGCTATTGCCCTCACCATAAACATACTCTTTGCATGACTCTAATATAGATCGGTTAAAGAGTTCTTGGTTGCAGCTCTCGTTTAACCATCCCGTCGTTTTAATGGTCGCAAAGCGGTAACATTTTTCTGGTATCATCCTCGACAAAGGAATAGCGTTGGCAACCCAAGACACATTATATTCCACATTTTGGCTTTCGCACTCTGGAATTCTGCAGCGGTACTCTGGCTCATGCGTCGTAAATATATAGAGATAACCCGTCATGACATTGCTGAACATCGCGATCGATACGACGATGAACACTATAAACTGAAACTTGCCGAAACCGAATTCCCTGATTATTGAATCGACGGAGACACAAAGCGCTGTAGTGTTGTTGCCCGCCATCATCTCTGCACATTTAAACTGGATTGAGAGTATATTACTTACTCACCTGACAATTAAATTTCTTTGACAAATGCCCGCGTAGTAGAATTCTCTACATATGATTATGTTTGCTAAGTAGGCACTATTATTCTTTAGAAGCACTTTGCATTTTCCACGTTTAACATTTATCAACCCGTTTAGTATTATTGAATGCGTTAATTATTTAAAAATATCTTCACGAGAAGAATTTTGTAATAAACTTGAGCGCGTCTTTCCAATTCATTTTTCCATTTTTGATGGTGAAATTGGAAAGGAGTTAGTGTTAAAAACATATTTTTAAGTAATTCGTACACTCCTTCAAGAACGAAATTTTATAAAGTTGTTAAGACTTTATAGGATAAAGTCGTACATGTTATTCATAGTTATTTCGTGGAAATAAAACACTAAAGCTTTGTATCAATATGGTTTTAGTATTGTTTTATAACATAAAACGGTCTTAAATTCTTCCAACAAGGAGTTAGTAAGGTAAGTAGATGATGATCCTCCCTGAAACTAGGGCCTTAGGTATGAAATAAGGTGGAATTTCAGCCCTTGAGGTAAAAATTATCAGAAAATTAAGGAAACTGATTAAATTTGAGTAGAATTAATGGACTGAGTGTGAACCCTAAATATGTTTAACTTAAAACTACATTTTCTCAGAAATCGAACCTTAGAACTAAAGTGAAAGGAGGTGAAAGACGGGTGATTCTTAGAAATTTTCAGAACTGTAAATTATCGCTCTATTTATATAAGAATTAATATTTTTAAGGGTATTTTTAGGAATTAAATATGTAAAACTATGGAAGATAGATACAAGAATCATTTCCTAGAAGGTATTTTGTCATGAACGTTCATTATTTGATTCGGGCCATGTGAAATTAAAAAGCGAATTGGGTATATATTAAATTTAGTATTATTTAGTCTTTGAATCAAGAATTTTAAGAAAGAGTTTTCGAAAAATTTTGTAAATGTTGAAAATAAAGGTATTGATTTTGGATGCAAAATTCATTTTTTCTTGGCGAATTAAAAGAAAACTATGTGTCAAACAAATCCTTCATCCAACGGCTAGTTTTTTTTAAGAGAAAAAACTTTCTATTAAAGTATTTAAAAATGTCAATGTTACCTAGTATTATACAATATATCTTTTACAGGTATAAAGACATGGTACATATTTCAAAAATTTTAATGAGAATAAAATATAAACTATAACTATAATATATAAATATTTAAACTATAACTTTCCTCTATTTCTCAAGTCAGATTATACTGACCCTGTTTTTTCATGATTTATGGTTTAGTAGATTCAAAAATAAGGGGAGAAATGTTCCATTTTAACATATTTTTGGAATGTCTTTTTAAATATTCAATTTAAAGTAATGAAAAATATTTTCATATTTTTCCTAACAAACCCTTTTAAATTACATTTCACATGACATACAAATGAAATAAAAAAAATTTGCACAATATCTTATTTTAATAATAAGATATATTATAAAAATAAGATATATATATAAGCTTTATCCTGTCTTTAATTCTTATGTTTATATTTTTTAAATTTAGTTATTACAAAATATGTGGATTAATAATATTGCCACTACGCTATTGTTACTTTTCCAAGTTTAAATTTTAATTTTCTATGTGTCATGGTTTCCGATGAAATTGGCCCTAAATATAGAAAACTGTAAATATACGTAGTAATAGTATATATGTACTAGGCAAACTACATCTTTTATAGGCATAAAAAGTTGGTGCATGTTTAAAAAATTATGACATCTAGAATCATTCCTACAGTTTTCCTCCAATCTTTCCAATGACTTCTAAAAATCCAATTTTTTCATATGAGGTTGAGTAGGTTCGGAAATATGAAGTGAGGGGGAGACATATAATTTTGGATAATTTTCAATATATAGCTGAAAAAATAATACTTAAAATTAGGATGAATAAATTTTTGAGACCCTTATAAATTCTTCTTTTCAAAATATACTCCACAATATATTGCATATGGAAATAATTTTTTTTTCAGTCTTCATTTACGCTCTAAAATTGTCACATAAATATTTTTGAGTTTTAGCTACTGAGATATATGTAGAGTAATATGTTTTATTACAATGTAAATGATTTCTGAGAAAAACAGCTGTGTCGGACAGATCTTATAATAGCTCCTTTTCTCGTTGTCGTCTTTTGAGGAACCCTTAAAATTTAGTCAAAATTTTTAAAAAATCTAAACATCGGTATCCGAAATATTTTTCAAACTGGCTTGAGAAACTTGACATTTAGTAAAACGCATTGTAGTTTACACATCGATGTTATTTTATAACTTACTCCAAATCATTCTTTTTGATAAAAAAAACATCCAATAAATCAATTTTATGTTTATGTCACAACATTATTTTCTTGCGAATAAACTGTTTGTATACATTAAAGCCCCATTATATCCCATGACTTGAAATATCTGTAATGATGTTTCAGAACTTTTGCAGAAAACACAGAATTCAGTTTCCGTTGATTTCCGTTAATGATCTATCTACTCCTTTTTACTAGATACGGTAACATACATAAGAGCGTACACTCGTTATAAATTATTGCAAATTTTAACTGTAAGTCTCCCTAATTTAGCAATTTGTAATTTAATCACATCCCATATTTGACAAGAGCTGAAACTGTAGCGAAGAACTCCATTTCAAAATCGATATTCTATTGAGTTACACTTTTGGAGCCTTAAAAATGATTTCCCATAAATGGTTTATTTTTGCATTAACACCCTGAAAATGCTTTTCTTCGCCAAACAACCTATTTTTGGATTGCGACATTTCTGCATTTTTATTTCGATTTTCACACATTTTTATATCTTATAACGCAGTCATGAACTTTCTTTATATCCAGTATGAATACAAAATATTTAAAAACAACTTCTATATCACTTAAGATATTGTCTAATGTTTGACTAAAGTGGTATTTCGTATTTCGCATCTCCAATATTATTTTGTAGTACTACTAACAATTACCCTATTTATTGTAATTTATAACTAAACTCTAGCAAAACCACAGTACACAACCTAAATCCAAATGGAATAAATAAAAATGGTCATTAGGGTGTGAATATCAATTGATCTACATTTTCTGGCATTTTTGGAAATCATTTATTATAGAAAAGTTAAATAAATTTGCCGATCATATTACAAGAGTAATCATTGCAATCAAGCAAGTATTCTTGTTATGGGTAATGAAGTGGAAGTGATTATAATATATAAGGATTTTTCATATCGAATTCTAAAATAAGTTTACAAACGGATCAAAATCAATAAATTGAAAAATACAAAAGCTATGTGTCATCGTTCATCATTACAATGTTATCGAATCAAGATGATTGCAACACCAGGTAATGCATGTACATTTACAAGACAAAAAATGTTCAAATTAACACAAGAGTTTGATTAAAAGGCTAATAGAAATGTATTTCCACTACCATTCCACCACATTGGGGCACGATCACATTGAATATAAATTACATGTGACATTTCAACCAAATATCCTATTAAAAGCAGTTGTTGTCACATGAAAATTATACCCACAAATAAATGGCTACATTCACAAATGGCTACATTCCACTAAATGCCGTTAATCATCGGTGTCTTCGACATCTTGCTGAGTGTCTATCACTCAGGCATGTCAATTAAAATAACTACAAACAAAATACCCCATTATATCTAATTTTCCTCTATTTCTTCTTTATTTCTGTATAAAAACTCGGCAAATGAAAATATAGTAACATGAGAATGCATCTGTCTACACCAATTTGGTGATAAATGACTTATAAATATGTACAAATAAATATTAAAACAAGTGGCAAGGAAAACATCTCAAACCTGGATCCTATGTGTAAATAAAGTAGACGAAAACCTTGCATATTCAATCCAATCCTTTGTAAACAATTTTATTGATAAAAGACGTATACATATCTCTCACAAAGACGTATTATAACAATATCACAGTGGGTATTAAAAATAGTGGTGGTTAATCGGCAGGGTAAATGTACAAATGGTTTTAAATGTTTAAATAATAAATAAGTAAATTAATTAATCGTAGTCCAATAATTTTTCAATATATGGCCGTATTTATTTTATATTTAATAAATTCTTTTAAATTAAACTATTAATATTTACGTATCACTGTAGTTCCATTCATAGATCATAAATCGAAAACACCAACTATTACGATAAACTTACTACTCAAAAAGATATAAATACTACGGTTAATAATTGTTTTTCACTTGCATTTCGACCTCTGAAATGCGCGCATTACGCTCGACGACCGCGCACTTATTAGTGACACCTTTTCTCGTTAATATTTCCCAGTATTTGTTTATTTGTGTGTTTGTGACATGGAAGTCTAAGGTCAAGGTTGCAATATTTAAGGTATACAAATGTTATACGTTTTGTTTTATTTGTAATATTTTAGTGCTGCGGAGGTTAATTAGAATAAAAATGAGATATATGAGATAAAAATGCACAATTTTGATTTCTCTTGGCCCTACCATTTTTAGCACTGATGCGCACTTATTGTAATATGTTCTCATATATGGATATAAGTGTAGACTAACGTAAAATGCTTGAACCAACATAGCGTCACATAGCCAAGCATATACATGGACTCATCCTTCAATTAACAAAAGTACATACGTAAATTTTACTTGACATTATTTAAGAAAACACCGGTATTTGATATTGTTTAAGAAATACCTGTGTGTTGGACTCGCGAAAATGTAACAAATTTTTCCAAAACTTTTCTTTAAAAAATGTGAATGTCTGTAATTTCGTTGTTTTTCCTGTAACACATACAAAACCTTCTGTTAGTCTAAATTATTTCACATGTTTCGACTTGCAAAATTCGGAGATGGGAGGGGAATATTTACCCTATATTTTTTGCTATAAGTCTAAAACTGATGTGGCTAAAATTAGTTTTTAAATATGTAAAGAAGTATCAAGAAGTAGAAGTCATATAAAATAAATACTCCCCTTGACATGTTACCTCACTTTTAGATTTGAATCCTCATTTGGATCCCTATTTTGAATAAAAATAAAAATATTTTTGAACTGATTTCAGGAAGAAATGTGAGGAAATAACTTCTAGAACTGTATCAAATTTTGCTTGATAGTTCCTGAGAAAACCAGGGTGACATATTGTATGGTCGGAAATTAGGCAGATAATGGATACCAAAGCGGTCGTCTGCAAGCTATTGGTTTTTTGTTTGCTCTGACATTTATTTAATGAGCAGGGTTTAATTTAATTAATGAAAATCACCAACCACAGTTGTTTAAAAATTTAAAACCCCATTTTGAACAATATTAAAATAATTAATTACTATAGTTTTTCAAGCCAGAATTTTTGTTTAAAATTCGATACCATATAAATTTTCCTAAAATAACTCAAAGCGTGATTTGTAAAAAATAAACGCATGATATCAATAGACATTAAAAATTTATAAAAACTTATGCCACATTTAAAGATTAAATGTAAAATAAAATCTAATAAGTCGAATATTTTATCAAACGAACAAACACTGTCTTTAAATGATAAGAAACACACTTGGTCATGAATGAAAAATAAAAGAATGCGTAACAGAATATTTAAAATTTTCCTTTCCCGCAAATCGATGTTACATTATATACAGAGTTTTGAAATGTGACGACCAGCTAGTGACATAGAAAAGTGAGAACCAAAGATGTTGAAAGACATGCGGTGCCGGCTCTCACTAGATATGTCAAATGTACGATACCCCGCGTGTCATTTGGGTGCACGCACACTAAGCAATATAAACGGTACACTCAATTTTAACCTACTCACACAATAGGATAGTGTGCGTAAAAATCCAGTGCATGTACACTCAAACTTTCTCACTTGAAATGTGCATTTGCACAATTTCGTGACACGATGTTTGAACAGACATGGCATATCTAGTAGAGAGTGGGCCGCGCGCGTCTTCCAACATCTTTGGTGAGAACAATCAACTCTTATTTCAAATTTAAAAGTAAAAATACGCAGTACTTATAGTGAATATACTAAGTAACGTCATGTAGACATTATTACCCACCCATACCCCTCAATAGCGTTACGTGGTTTTATCTGGTCGCAAAGTATCAACATAAGGGTATTTTTTTACATTCTATGTATGGAAGAGTGTAAAATTTATTTTCTAATCACGTTATTTTTTCGACGAGTAACCCCGTTCGAAACTAACCATTCGGTAAAAAAATTGTTTGGCCCTGTTCCAAAAACTCCTCTTTCTTAAATTTATGATTTTAGTGTTTTGTGATTTTAGTAAATTAACTTTAAATTTGTAACAAACATTTTATACTAATTAATTTATATAATAAACTAATAATAATTTTAATATATTGCATGTTTTAAAAATAACTTTATATAATGATATGTATACTTACTTTAAACAAATGTTAAATAGCATTGAACTCTCAAATTGTTTCTATAGACTCAAACAACTTCTAGATAAACTTTCACTCGTTATCCTATGTATTAGCAAGAATAATGCTATCAAGAATATGTAAGGAAGCAGTCTGTTTTATAAATACAGGTAATAAACAAGTCAACGCATGATATAGTCCTTTCTTTTCCTGTCTTAGACAAGTTCATACTACGCCGTGCGCGACTTATATACCTAATTTTTTTATTAATTAATTAAATAAACCGTTTTATTATAGTTTTTTCTTCAAAATTAAGGATTGCTATGTTTTTTTAACTTTTAGACGATTTGTGGAAATTTTAGTTAAAGAAAAAATGTACAAGCATAATTACTGATTTACTAAGTATTTAACTTATTATATTTTGTGTTATTTACATCCAAAATTCCATCTTTTGGATTTTCTATCCCTAGAGCTACTTGAAAATTTGGAATGGAACCTGTCTATTGATGATAATTTCCCAAAATACCAAATTATGGCTTCTCGTTTGATTCATTCATTTTAATCTTATCCTGCAATTTTCCATAGACTGCTGTGCCATGATCAAATTACTTCTGGAGGCCGATTTTTTACACAAGATATAAAAGAAACCAATATCATTTTGTTATTTTTGAAAGAATAAAATAGAAATTTACTGACGAATAAGAAATAATTTATTCTGGCAGTGCTTAAAATTGATTTTCACCCTCTCAATGCCAATTTTTCGTAGTCTACTTACAAGTACACATGCTTAAAAGGTTTTTGTTGCCAGAGAGTAGTTTCTATGTCTTAAATATTAGTAAATCAAATGTAACCTTTAAACTTCACTAAATTTAACTGAGTTTAGCTGTTTTGTGACATTTCAAAAAGAAGATAACTTTATATACCCTATCGATAGCTTTACTGCCAGATTCTTTAAGAAATATTAATATTTTAAAAATTTACACAACCATAAAATATTCTTGACTTTTCTTTTGCCTACTTGAGTCAGACTGCAACATTACCTTGCGCGGATTTCTGTTGCACATTATAACTACCAAAGTCTTCAATACGCTTTTAACCTTTGTAAAACTTGTATTCTATTTCTCTAAGAATTTCTGATGACAAAGCCAATGGGTAGCCGATCTGTTGGGAGTCCTAGACTCGGACGATGTCAAGTTCAATATACGTAAGTTGGAAATTCATCAATGGAGACGTCTAGCCATATCGCGGAACTATGACCGAAACTAGTAGATAAAACTCTGGTTTTCAGCATATTTTTTTACATAATTTATGTTATTGTACATTTCAATAAAAACTTTTCCTACTCTTATACCATCAGATTGGGTCTCTATTACGAAACCAGATACGCAACTAAATATTCCCAAGTATCTGAAAAAAATAATTTATATGATCCAGGTCTGAGGCACCAGCGGGTTATGCACGTAAATTAACCACGCATCTGAATATCTACAAATGTATATAAAAAAGGAAATGTAAATGAGCCAATTCTGTTTAACCTTCAGTTATTTTCGCTTGATGATCGTTCGTATATGTATTAAACATATGATATTTTCTTCGAGTTGAATTCCAGCATGTTATTATCTTTTTTTACTTTGTACCATTTACAAAATAAAAAAACCATCTATATAAAAATAACCATTAAAAGTATGAACTGAAAATTATAGTGTTAATTATTTGTATAATTTTCACAAATGATTAACACTATAATTTTCAGTTCATATAATTTATTCCTCATATTGCGAACAAATCTTAATAAATGTAGTATATATTTTGGAATAAACTTAATTAAAGGATTGAATATATTTGGCGTTAATTTTGTAGAAATGCATTATTCACAATTAAATGAAACTACGTGATGTAGTATTATTTCTACTTTCTTTAATTTCTTTGCCACGACCTAGGTTTCGTTGTATTACAACATCTTCAGGTGGGATATTAGCAAAGATAAAGATCTTTGTGACGAAATTTAACACAAAATCATAGAAATTCGTAACTTAACAATTATAAATACAATGGCTTGCTTAAAAATTCATTTACAAACATAGAATTCTTTCCTTGGTACAAAAGTTATGAACAAAGCAATTTATGGGCATAATCAAGTTATAGACCAAATTTAACGCACTTTTATTTTTTATAGACTATACAATTGCAATTTTACTTGTTTTAAATAAGGTAAACAAATAAAAGGTCAATTTTATGACAGGAGCTTTGTGGAACGTTAAAAATATAATAAATATAGTATAAATAATACAACGACTAAGGTCATGGGTTACATTTCATAAATAATATAATGATTACGATCATAAATTAAACTGCCTAAATAATACAATGATTACGATCATAAATTACGCTGCATAAATAATATAATGATTACGATCATAAATTAAGCTGCATAAATAATACAATGATTAAGATCATAAGTTACACTGTATAAATGATACAAAAACAAAGATCGTGGGTTTTTTGTCGAAAAGAATCGTGCTTAACGTATAGTTTAAGAAAGTCTAACAAAGATGAAAGCAACCGGAACCAACGTTCTACTCAATCATGGAGGCCGGATGATAACCTGCATATTTTCAGCGTACGTTTTACATATATAACTTTATTCCATATCAATATTTGGTGCGTAATTTTAAGTGATTAGAATTCGTGTATATAAAATAAATATAACATGTTCTTATCTTTTTATTATAAATTGGCCTAATATACGAGTATATAGATAAACCTTGTTTTCTTAAAACCCTTTTCTAGCCTTGAAGAAAATGGATGTCTCTTTCTAATGATACATTGCTTATAAACGTGTTATTAATTGCTGTAGATATACTTGTAATTACGGGTGTAACGGCATAATTTTTGTAGCGACCCCTTATATACTAATTACTTATTTATTTAAAATTGAAAACACGTGTGCGTAAAAACCCACACGTTGGAAATAAAAATTGTTTATGAGTAATTTAATTACACAAATACATTTGTCATAAGCTTTTTGCAAAATTATAATTATTACAAAATCATGTGTTAAAAGTTAGTTATTTACAATCATTAACTATGAAAAGCGCCATCTGCAGTCTCTGGTTAAAATGCTTATTGACAAATGGAAGAAGACATATTTTGGTGGACATTCTCGACAATATTTCTAAAAGATCTCAGTATTACAAAAATTTGAAAAAATATTATCTAAATATAAAAGTATCCCACGCGACATAAAATTTTATAATATTTCTCCATTTGCACGCTTTACAATTTCTATATGAATATTTTTGAGCTTCAACTATTGAAATTTTTGGGTGGCATTCTTTATTACTAAGCTAAATTTCAAATGACTTTTTGAAAGTCTTACTGAAAAAAACGACTATGACAGACATATAAACGATATCGTCACTGATTAAATTTTTTTCTGTTGTTATTTTATACCCTAAAAAGGAGATGAAGTATTCGAAGTAGCGTTTTTAAGTCGTCACTAATTACGTTAAGATGTAAAATCTGATTAATCTGACATAAATTTAATAATTTTTGGTGGGAGATATTGGGACAATTTCTTTAAATATTTATTAAATTTTAAGATTTCACTGAATTATGCATGGTCTATCTTTAAAAACCTAATATGGAATCGTGACCTTCAATTTCTCAACAATTCTACACGTAAAGGTATTTTTATTAACTCACACACAATGATAGAATCCGTTTGTGCATAAGTCTGATTGTTTAAATAAGCGTTAACCTTTCAAGGCAGAAAGGATAATCTGGACCCAATTAATTCATTATCTTTGCATAATGTAAGTATGAATTTCTTTTGTTTTAAACAAACTAAATAAAATGAGAAATTAAAAAAAAATCTTAATTTATTGATTTGCATATTTCCTCATTAACGCTGGATTTCTATCTAAATACAATACATAGTGTTTTTTTGCTATTTATAAATGATATCAATGTTGTTTACTATATGTAGAAAATTATATACTTTTATACTATTAATAAAACGAAATTACGGACTGCGTCTCTCTGTTTGTCCGGACTAAGCTCAAAAACTCATGAAACAATTTGGAAATAATTTTTACTTTTAGCTAAACCGTATATCGACGAAGGTTTTGGTGTATTAAAATACATATTGCTGGAAATTATAAAATTTGTATGTATATTCTTTGTATATATTATATACCGCTTATATTTATATTATATAACTAAGCGGTATATAATACAGGTGGCCCATTTAGAGTGGTTCAAATTTTTTTTAGGTACAGAGCATCATGACACGCGAATATCAATAGTTTGGAGGTAATGATTATTCGCACTTTTTTGAAAAATCTTTACTCCAATCACGTATATCACTTATTCAAAACTACTCCACTGAATCACTTGAAATTTGGCATGGAAGTACACTAGCCATTTTTTGTGTTTATTCTTAGTTTCTGCTATTGTATGAAACTTTATGTTGATTTTTTCTGTCTTAAATAAAAAAGTATATTTAAAAAGACACTGTAGTAAAACCTGTACGACTAATTATTTTCTTATGATCTTGAAAACTACCCGAGGATATAGTAATAGTCCAGACAAAAAAATGTAGTCATATAAATATTGCATCATTTTCAGAAATTAACATTATGCCACTAAGTCATTAAATGTGAAATTTCTGCGATGATCGCAGTTTTAGTAAAACTAAGTGTAATTCTTTTAAAATAACATTAAATTGCTCACGTGTACCTATATTATTATTATTAATATAAGCCTTAACACACACAAAATGTGTTCAGGTAAAATAACTCTACTGGACGAAGCACTTTTATATTGTGTACGTATAAAAAAAATAAATGCTGTGTACATTACAAAAAATCAGTATGACATTAGCTGGTAGCCAGTTTGTTGGGTTAGTTTGGGTTGGTAAGGTTGAGTTTGTTTCGGTTCGGATTTGGTTTTGTTTCGTTACGCTGGGTTGGCTTTGGTTTGGGTTGAGTTGGTTTACGGTGGGTCGGGTTGTGTTTATTTTGCATCGGTTCGGTTGGGTTAGGCTTGCTTTGAGTTGGGTTGGGTTGAGTTTGCTTTAGATATGATTGAGTTGGTCAAAGTCGGGTTTTATTGGATTAAATTTGGTTGTGTTAGTTTCGGTTGAGCCGAGCTGAATTGGTTTGCATAGGGTTGGGTTGGATTAGTTATGAAAAGAATTGAATTGAATTGGCTTTGGTTTGGGGTGGGTTAAGTTGGATACTTTGGGTTTGCATTGAATTGAAATAGGTTGGGTTTGGTTGTATTGTGTTGGTTTTAGTTAGATTTGGTTTATTTTGGTCTGGGTTAGATTTGATTTTAGTTGTGTTGGATTGGACTAGGTTGCGTTTGATTTTAGTTGTGTAGGATTGGGGTGGGTTGGGTATAATTTGGTTGGGTTTGGCTTAATTTGGGTTTGCTTCAGGTTGTGTTAGGTTGGGTTGGTTTTTTCGTGCTATGTTTAGTTTTCTTAGATCGAGTTTGATTGGAGTGGGTTTTGCTTTAGGTTGAGCCGCGGTGGATTTCCTTTGGATGAGGGTGGGTTGTTTTAGATTGAGTTGAATTTGTTTTGATTTGGGTTATATTGGATTGGATTGAGTTATTTTTTCTTTGACCTATATTAGGTTGAGTTATTTTTTGCTTTGAGTTATGTTGGGTTGAGTTTGCTTTGGGTTATATTGGATTTGCTTTAGGTTGAGTTGGATTTCCTTCAGATGATTTTAGGTTTATTTTAGGTTGCGTTGGGTTGGGTTATTTTGGATTTGTTTTGGGGTGGGTTGTTAGTTGGGTTTTGTTGGATTGGGTTGGGATTTTGAGTTTGCTTTGAATTGGTTTGGGTATGCTTCAGGTTGGGTTGGGATCTCTTTTGGTTGGGTAGGATTGAGTTTGCTTTCGGTTGTGTTGAGCCGCATTAAGTTGGGTTGTGTTTGCTTTGGGGTGGATAGAGTTGAATTGGGTTGAGTTGGATCGGGTTGTGTTGGGCTGGGTTAGAATAGGTTGTTTTGATTTAGGTTAGCTGGGTTGGGTTTGGTTGGGTTGAGCTTTGTTGGGTTGGAATGAGTTTGGTTAGGTTGGTTCGAGTCGAATTGAATTTCCATTGGTTTGGGTTGGGTTGGGTTGTGTTAGTTTGGGTATGCTTTGGGTTGGGTAGGGTTATGTTGGGTCGTGCTAAGTTCTGTTGGGTTGGGGTCCGGTTTGGTTGGATTATGTTGGGTTTGGTTGGGTTAGGTTGGGTGGTGTTTGTTGCTTTATGTTGATGTAGATTGGATCGGGTTGAGCTTTCTTTAGGTTTTGCTATTGATATGTGTATAAAATACATTTATTTACTACATATCAAGTAACTAGGCACGCATTTGTTGTTGTTGTACTAATGCAAAAGAAATGATTTTTTAAAAACATCAAATTCGCATATCTTCCGATTACTGAAATGATTCTGATTAAATAAAAAATTAATGTGACTTAAAGCCAATCCCCGTTGTTTTAAAAAAGAAGTCCATCTTAATTAGGTCTGTAATTTTTACGTATTGCGTGTTCAAACAGACAAAAAATCCAAGGACTTTATTTTTGTCTTTTATTACTTTCATAATATCCCTTTATCATATCTTCGTAAATAACTTCAATGTACATTCATGCCAATTTTACAGTTATGTGTATAGATTGTAGTAAAACGGAGAAATATAATTTATGTCCTTATGAAAAACCAATCAAAATTATTGGCTCCACACGGCTAGTCGCTAGTATTATATGTAAATGTATGTAGAATGGTTGGTTTACATCGTTCAAACCATAAGGCTGATTTTAATAAATTAGACATCAAACAATTCATGACAATACAGAAGTATTTTCCAAATATTTTGAATTTCTGCATACCATATTCAGATTTAAGAAAATCATTTCTTGTCACCTGAAGTACATCTACTTGAAAAAACATGTACTCTGATTACGTAAATTCGTCGAATGATGAATATAAATAATTTAAATTAGGTTAGACTTCAATGAATAACAAGCGTCACGAATGGCTGTAACAACCAATGAACCGTGACTGAAAACGTGATTACCTACTAAAATTCGGAAACCAATTGATTCATTCGCAAGGATACATATGCGTAATATACTTGTATTACGATTCTAATTGTAGAAAACGAAATGAAAAGAAAAAAACACGTTCTGTGCATTTAAAATAAAATACAGATTCTTTATATTTAGAACAAGTCCACAGACAAGTTTTTTATCATACATTAGAATGTTGATAGCAGCAAAAAGCTATTCTGAATTATCAATTATTAATCGATTTATTTTCCACTTTTAAGCAACTTTGAATATCAAATTTCTAGTAATTTTTTAAAGGTTCTCGAGTTATGATAGGGACAAACGTGAGATATATGTTGTCGAACTAATTATATGGCTTACAATTATAGATCACCCGTAAATCAATTTATTATAATCACATGACCCAATAAACTCAAGTGATGTTTGTAACCTTCATCTATTAACAAATTAGTCAAAACGAAAACAACTTTTATCATTACATTTTATTTTTCCGAAATGTAATTCCTAAATAATGATTCCATTTATTCATTTACAAAATTGTTTCAGTAGTTTTGCGTTACAAATAGGTAGATTATAATATATATTAGCTTCAATTTACCAAACACTGCAAATTTAGATTCGCAATAAAACCAATTGAATTCCTCTAAAGAGAACCAATAAGCAAGAGATATTGAATCAAATCTGTCAGTCAACTGTTACTGTTTTTAAAGCCTTTACGTTGTATATTCACATTTACATAAAATCATATAATATGTACCTACAAATAGAAAGTGACCAAAGATGCAAAGAAAAATTACCAACTAATCATTACCAACTAATCATTACCAACTAATTAGAGCTATTCAAAAATATATTTCGATAGTATCGTTCAAAATGCGTGATTAGGCTATATATTTTTTAAATTATTAATAAGAATCCATTCCTAAATAATTTAACAAGTTGGCGCAATCTAAAGGTTTATACTAACCTGCCATCTTCTTGAAAACAGCGAAGCTTAATAACTGGTAAACTTTTGATGCTACCGCTGCAATAATACATTTCTTTTGTGCAGTAATTTTTATGAAACATATCGTTTACGAGTTATAGGACATTTAAAACAAGGCATACGATACTAGTTTTACTCAAGAAAAATCTCTATCATCAGGTTTAGTTTTCAAAATTTCGCAAAAATAGCGGATTTAGGACAATCTTTCAGAAGAAACCTATGACGAAAGAGTACGATCATTTAGCGGCATTGTCAAAAAAACTCCTAGGTGATTATGAGCATTTTGTAACTCTATAAAGAAGTATATCAGTCTTGATTCTATTCAATTGAAATATTTTCTTTCTTTTCCTGTCGTTTTCTCCTATTTTCTTCATTTATTTTATATTACAGAACAATAATATTCATGGATTTATCTAATTAAATATCAATTTCACAAGTATCAGATTAAATTGGAGTGTTTTTATTAAGTTATTAAATCTAAAACTGGTAAGTTAATAGATAAGCCAAAAGCTACAGTTTCAACTGTTTTTTTTTAAACCCATAATAAACTAACATCTATTTTTACTTCGTATTATATAATTAAGTGCATCAAAAAACGGATGATTAAAAGTGATACTATCCAATGAGCACGACGCCGACCTCTCAAGGCCGCCACCAGTACGTATCGCGATGCCGGATACTGTTACAAAATACTTGCAGTTCGTTATTATAAACCAACGGCGCTCAAACTAGAATTAACTAAATATTTAAATTATAAGAAGCGTATTGTGAAAAATTCAACACTGTGTTTTTGGTTAATTTAATGTAATAGATTATTTATATAGGTACAACTAAATTTTTGAAAATACTTTATTATGAAAATCAATGTGTCATTTGTATAATAACTATAAATATTTCTCCAAGTTACTATAATCAATTTGAGTGCTGGAAAAGTGGCAAATAATAAAAAAATTTCATGGTTTTCTGTAATGTTTGTTCTTTATATTGCAAAAAAAATTGACGTTGTTTTTCAGCTTTTTCCTTAAAGAATAGTAGAATAAACACATACAAAGTATCCAATTTCATAATCGGTTTCAAAATCCCATAACTAGTATTAAATCGAAACGAGTTGGGTTGTAGATAAAAATAAACTTTCTACGGAATATTATTACTTCAAAAAATTATTTATTTTTGTTGGCGAGCAACCCCAGATTGAAGATCAAGTCTACTTATTTCAACTAATATTGTAAATGAAAATACTTTTTTATGCTTTTCAGTTTGTCTGTATCCCAGGAGGGGACCTGAGACAACCCGGGTTAGGAATAGTGTTGTCTAAAACTCTGCGAGTGTCTAAACAAACGTTGCCAACGTACAGACCTCGTTACGGATTTCCATAAAGAATATTTTTTATCATGGAAACTCTGGGAATTCCTTAAAAATTCAGTAAATACTATTTTTTCTTCTTTATAGATGGCGTCACCACATGTCTATATTGTTTATTTTGTATTAAACAGAAGAAATAGATATAGCCAAACGTTTCACTCGAACAAAATTGTGGGTAATATTTCGTTATTTTATAATTCCTTGCCATAATAATGATATACCTTCTGGAGCTTATTAGAACTACTGGGTACTTAAGTAAATATACTTACAACCCATCAAGTATGTATTTAGTCGTACAAGTAGAATTTAAAAGCTTCGTTTATAATTTTGGAATTAAAATATCTGTAATTTCATTGGACGTCAGTACAGTTTTTTGTATTACTTAACACTTGTGGTTAAATAAATGTTTTCTTATAAATGACAATTTATATAATAAAAATATTTTTATGTAACCTTTTTTACTCAAATGTTTTTACGCAAGGATGTTCAATGGTATGGTCCAGCAATATTTCAAAAAGTTTCTTTTTGTTGACTTTAAGATCCATGACCTTTTGGCTAAGGACTAAATGTAAAATATATCGTCCTTAAAAATAACACACACAATAAATTCTGTAGTTTTCGACATTAGATCAATTACAGGGACATTATGAAATTTCCCTTTTTACAAAGCAATAATGTTCTATTCAAATAATATTTACTATTTCCTATTTTACATTAAATGCTGGAAGTTTGGCAACTGCGGCCTTTTCAGCATTTTTGCTTGACTTTGCCTAAGCTAATTGATGATTCTGTGTTTCTTGTGTTAAGCTCACGCATGCATGTGCCAGATTATTTAGTCCCTCTTTAATCCTCAACGGCTTAATTAATTTTCTTTTGAAATTTCTTTAGATCCGCCTTAATCCAGCGAGTAATGTAGGACATATTCGGCATGACAACATTTTTTTTTAGATCTACCAACAATTAGATATCTTTCAAGCCTATATTGGTATATAGGCTCCCGACTGTATTTGAGCACTATTAACATGATTTTAGAAAGAGCCAACGAAGGTCCCCCGAAATTCATCGCAATTATACAAGCTCTATTGTAATTCCACACATCTCTTATTTTTTCACTTATTCCACAGTCGGGTTTTTTATTTGTTCAATTAACTTATTTTAAACTTATTAAATACGATATTATTTTAAGTTTGGAAACCGCTGCAAATAGTATTTGAACAATTTAAATCGACGTTCATTTTATACGAAGGCTGAGTTACGCCTTGATTATGTTTACAGATTGATAGCTGATTGTAATTTCCATTCTAAAACCGAGTTGGCCCTTGTAAAGGTCGATACCCATATACGTTATATTTAACTTGTTTGTGGTAGTTAAGCAATATACTTTGTCAAGCATCTCCGGGGTAATGCAAAATATATTATTATTTTAAGGAAAATATGGAATATGCAGATATTATATCTAAATCTTTGTTTTCTTAATTAATTCCTTTTTTGAATATATTTGGCTTTAATTTTGTAGAAATTCATTATTCACAATTAAATGAAACTACGTGATGTAGTACTATTTCTACTTTCTTTAAGGTCTACCGCGACCTAGGTTTCGTTGTATTACAACATCTTCAGGTGGGCTATTAGCTAAGATTGACTCTTAGGAACATCCAACAGCATGTGATACATATGTTTCAAACACAATAGTGGAAGCCGGGTTTGTGTGGGTTTTCCCTCTGCTTATGTTAGTGAGTTTATTGTAGGGGAGCGGTGTAGGTTTTATTGTATTTCCGAGAGTTATACGATATGCCAATATTTTAGTGAGGGTAATAAATTAAATTTTTGTTATTATATGAGGTTGTACAATGCAAATGTATGTAATAAAATTAAATGGAAGTTATTCTCGGCAATATATTTATACAAAAGTGAGGGTATCTGAAAGTTAGAACAAGGTTATACCACTAATTCTACGTATCTCCGGTTTTGTTTATTCATATATTCATTTCTTTATTTATATATACATATATATATATATATATATATATATATATATATATGTATATATATATATATTTTTTTTTTCTTTTTATATTTTTTTTATTTATATACTTATATTTATATGTGTATATGGGCTGAAACAATTTGAAGAGTACTGTAGTATCAATGTTGTCTAATTATATTATATCTAGAAGATATTAAGTATGGGTGATGATATTATATTTAGTTGTTCATTTAATATATTAACCCGTCTTTTCATTTATGTCATTTGTGTCTTTTTATGTCTGTTTATTTCTAATGTTTCTAGGATATTAACCTTTTGTATTTATTTGTAATATATAGGGGTATTATCAGCATGAGGGTGATGGTTATTTTCAATGAGATGTTTAGCAAAGTGAGATGTGTGGTTCTTTATATCTTGTGGTAAAATCTCTTCCAGTTTGACCTATGTATACACTATTACAGTCGTTACATTTAAGTTTATGATACCACTCTTTTTATGTTTATCTATTTTTTCTTTGTTAGTAATAAGGGCTTTACCCAAGTTATTTAAAGTACTATAAGCACATGTTGTATTATTTATATTTTTATTATTAGTTAAGAGTTTTCCTAATTTGAGTCATGCATTACCTATGTATGGGATAGATGTATAGTAAATATTATTATTATTTGGTACGACCGGGTACATTTCTTGTATTAGTATTTTTCTTAATTTATTATGGTACAGTTTTGTGACAATTGATGGTTGATGTTCCTGATAATTCCTTTTTATTTGCATAAATTAACAAATAAAAAGTGCAAATTATGTGAGAGAAATTCAAATTGTCGGAACACAACATTATTGGTTAGAACTGAACGTGACGTCAGAATCTATGTTGACAGGCTCGTATATTGACATTTTGTAAAAAAAATATTGATCTGCAATATTTTACATATCGAGCGCATTTTTAACATCTTAGTGAGATTGAAAATCATCTAAATGATGACTCAAAAGTGGTTTTGTGAAAGCTCAATTGGATAACCTTCCGAGAATAGATTAATTCATGATTACATCATATTTTGCTTCAAATCCAGGTTTTACATCCGCTGAGGTCAAAAAAGTAAAAGCTACAAGATATTTGTTTTAATAAATTATTCAAAATTATACGTTATCTACGTTTTTTATGCATAAATGCACTCGTAAATTGAGAGCAGGAAACATAACCTATAAACTTTTAAAAACATGACCGCATACTGTTTGTATTTTATTAAATTATATGTAATGATATTTACATGCTATACATGCTAGTTTATTATGGTTAGTCAAGTTACGTAGTTATGTAGTTTTTTCTTAATGTAAAACAAAAAACGTATTAAACTGCTGTAAACTATATTATGTACATAGTTATCCGTTGCTTGTGTGATTGATATTCAAATAAAAAAAAATTATGATTAACTGAAATCGTCCTAGCTAGTCAAGTAAAACATACTTACTTTAAAATGATCTTCACAACAATGAAAACAACTTGTTGGAAATACTTCATCTCTTCCCATAACGTTCCACTATTGTTTTCGTATTTTCGTATCTCTCGGGATATGAAAAAAAAACACTTTATCAGGTAGACTTCTAATAATACTTTGCACCTAGCCACAATATAATACTTATAAAGTGGCTTTCGAGTGTCTTCCATAGTTTAAATGAATTTTATAATAAATTTTAAAATATTTTTGAAGTAACGAAAATACCTACGGTAAACAAACGTTGGGCATAGCTTGTGACGTCATCCAAGGGGCGCGAAAATGGGGGTGTTTATAAGCTTAAATTTGTTGTCAATTTTAAATATTTTTAAAATTTAATTTAAATCTTTCCAACAGCATTTACATTTTTTACAATACTATAACGATGTAAACAGTGAATTAAAAATATAAAAAAATTACATGAATATTCCCTATTATGTTATGATCAAACAATTTACAGAATGCATGTAAAGTTACAATCGTCATATGTACATTTAATTCAAACGCTTTTATGTTGTCATATTTTTATCTGCTAAACCTCTTACCTTGTTCTTTATAACAATCCGGACAAAAACTAAATTCTACTTAACGAAAATTCCTATTTAACGAAAATGCATGAGTCAGTTAACGAAAATTCCTGCTTAACGAAAAAGCATGAGTCAGTTTACACGCTGACTTGCCGCAATGACCTGCAATCCAAAACGGAAAGCCATACATAGATAGCAGACAGATAAATAAAAAATCCAAAAATTATATTTTGTAATGTAATTATAGTCTCGTAACCATGCATATTATATCTAAAAAGTAATTTTATGGAAAGATAATACGTCTCTATTATATTATTATGTTTATTTATGTTGCCATAGCAACAATTATTTTCGATTTTTCTTTGACATTTTCAATAAACGTGAAATTCTCTCTTTCTCGAATATTCACATCAGCTTTATTAGAAATCTGCGTGAAACGTATGGACACATAAACTACCTGGATTTAAGAAAGAGAGAGCATTGAAAGTTGCGACAAACAATAACACTACTTATGTTGTGTCTGTCTTAAGTCCGTATCACGGAGAACGCTCGTTGGGGCATACAATCTCTAAATTTTTGCATCCCCACTGACTTTTGGAACGTTTCGGGGGGAGGGGGTTAGACTTTTTGGTATTCCGAGACGGCACGCACGCAGATCTTGTGGGCTGGGGTTCGTAAACACAAACAATAAACGATCTGTCGTTATTTAAATCTAGCCCCCTATTTATGATTTGATTGTCCTTGTCATATTTCTATGTCGAGAACACTCGTTGGGGTATACAATCTCTAAATTTTTGCATCCACACTGACTTTTAGAGCGTTTCTGGGGGGGGGTAGAATTGTAATTTCGAGACGGCACGCACGCAGATCTTGTGGATTGGGGTTCGTAAACATAAACAATAAACGATCTATCGTTATTTAAATCTAGCCCCCTATTTATTATTTTATTGTACTTGTCAACTTTCTATCTCGAGGACACGTTGGGCGGCGCAACGTAGCATTGTCTCCAACACGATTTGAACGCACTTGTTCTTTAATGGGCAAGTGACAAGTGCTACAGAATATAACTTTCAGGAGACATAAATGTATTTCGATTAGAAGCTTAACAGGTAGCATTGTTTAAGTTCAAAAAATAACAAAAATTAGTTCAAAAAGTCGTTTTTTGCAACCCCACCATTTCTTAACTTATTACGCAAAAAAAACTATTTCGCAAGACTTATTATGCAAGAAAAACTATTTCGCTAAATGTGAGAGTGTACAAAAAATAAATATATTTATAAAAAATATTATGTATCCCTTCACGTATATATCCGAAAAATTTACATTTTGTAATTTCTTATCTGTATTTTCCTATCGTATCCTTTTACCCTCCTTTGTGTTACATATACGGATATAAGTGTATATATGTGTATGACCACATACATATGCACAGATTGTATCAAAGAATGTATCTATTCTTCATACCTACAGATGATTCAGACTTAATGTTTTCTACATAATTTGATATATGAAATAACCTGTATGCATAATATACACGTTTTTTCTTAAACTTTACATAACTAACATAACTAACATGCGTGACTGCATCACGCATGTTTCATATATATATATATATATAAGTCGTGTACATATGTTTCTTTTGGTTTCTAGTGGGACTTTGTCGCTAAGCAGACTTTCCGAAATTCAACCTCCCAAACACGTCCAAAACTCCCAAACAAATAATTGCACTTAGATGTACAAAGAGATGAAAATTTGGATTTAGATTCTCGGCATTTCTGGAGAATCGTTAACCGTGAAAAATAGTTGTATGAAAAACAAATAAAACGAAATTAAATCATTATCCCTTTTTAACCGAGCGAAGTCGATACAGACACTTAGTTTTTTATATTATTTTTACTTTCAAAATATAAATACAATTTAGAAAGCTAATTATAATATAAATATGGTGATGATTGAAGAGTAAATGACTGCGATATAAAAGAAATTAAGACAAGACATTTTTTTTAAATATTTGATGTCGATAGTTCATCGATGTCTATTCCAAAGAGTAGTGCCACCATTCAGAACACCTTGTCAGTTGAAATATTTTAATATAATAATAATCATGTCAGTTTCAGAGTTCTGAATGTGAAATTAATGACAAAAGAATAGAAGTCACAAAATTGTGAAATGGAGTTTCACCACGCAAACAAGTTATATATGAAATTGACTATCGTTTCTGTTAGTACATCCGGAATATGATGATGCACAAACAGGAAGACCTTTTTATTGTCTCTTCGGACGTGTGAGGTTGTTCCAAGCCGTACGTGATAGGAAGTGAAGAGGATGACGTCGTCCTTGACACTTCTATCAGGTATGATATTGACATTGAACGATGTCGTCAAAACATATGGAACAAAAAAGAAAATAATATTTATTTCCAAATGGTTTTACCCAATCTACAGCCTTATTGAAATATTTTGAACAAGTTATAAATTCGTAATAGTAAATCAGTATAATCTAATAATAAAATCATAAAAGTTTTGACGCGACTAATGGCGACATAATCAATGCTTTAGTAATATCAGAGTTTAATAATTGAGCCAAAAGTGGTGACAGAAACTCTTCAGTGTGAGTAGTAATTTCATCAAGTTTGAGCTTAAGTGACTTGTCTTAATATAGGCAATAAAATAATGAAGGAATAAGGTAAGTATATACTGATACATAGAAAGGTTTAAAGCAACTCAGATATTAGTAGATAGGTACATAGTAGTAGGTATGTAAATAGGTAAGTACGTATATACAGGTATATACAAAGATATGAAACAACTATGATATTAATACGCCGATAAATATTTAAAGACAATAAGAGATAAAAGGCCTGAAGTAGATAGGATATTAGCAAATAGGTGGGAAGTACCTATATAGGCTTGACACATTGGCTACGGTGAAGTCAAGAGAATCTCCAGTACTCCATTATTTGGAGCTCCCACGAAATCAAGTACAGCTTAATGATAGAACGTGTGCAAAAGATGTTCCTCCGATATCCGTATATGAGATAGTGCGGTTACTTCCCCTTTATATTTCTTATCAATTTGCTTTAGGTATGCCAGGTTTCCATTTCTTGCAATTCGTTAAAGACGTTGAACTTACGAAATTTATCGTCCATCTATTGGAAGAAAAAATCCTATACCCTGTATTAATGAATAAACTTTCAATCTTCGTAATTAACAATTTCCTGCACTCATGCAATCACCACCTTTTTGCTATATCTCTTCCTGGAACCGAATTATATCGAAATTCTCCATATATATATATATATATATATATATATATATATATATATACATACATATATATATATATACATATACATATATATATATATATATATATATATATATATATATATATCAGAACTTTCCCGCGGTTTTCAACTGCTCAACCATCTGAATACGGTCGCACCAGAGTGGAATTTGTTTATGATAAGTGAAAGTAAATCTGTCGAAACATGTCATCATTAACTTTTATAGTTCCTGTGTATTTTGTATTCATGTTTAGTCTAAACGTTGAACTTTGTTAAACAATTAATTTGTTATCGTTGCAAATAGGTTACCTGTAACGTATCGATAAATATATGTGTTTAAATAAAGAAATAAATACCCGAATGTACTTTTGTACATGTATATGTGTGTATGTATGTTTGTACGTAGCTTACCCGTACATAAATAAAATAAAAAAGCCTTTTAATTTCTCGCAAATAGCTAAGTTTACAAAATCGATTTTTTTACACAAATGTGAATATTATGTATATTGTAAACTAATAAATATATATAATGTAATTTAAGTATGCGTTATTTACATATTTGCCTCCTCCAAAGATAACCAATCGTCTCTAGATTGGCCTAAACTAATCCAGTTTGAGCCTGCTATTCTTGTAATGTCTTCGTCCCATCTAGTATGAGGTCTTCCTCTCTTCCTTTTCCCTTGAGGGCCCTTCCATGTTTTTACTTTTTTCGTTCATCTCTGATCTTGAAGGCGTGCTACATGTCCAGCCCATTTCCATTTTGCTTTGCAAGCTGGTACTAGTGCGTCATTTGCTTTGGTGTTCGACATTGTATGTAAGTATGTAGAATTTGTTTAGAGGGGAAGACCTCATTTAACTTGAATCTTTGGAGGCTTTTGGTCATACCCGTACATAGGTGCATATAAATATAATTATATTTGTCAAACGCAACAAGTGACGATTTGGTTTTCAATAAATGAGATATATTGAATTCTTAGTAAGTCCGTGGCTTTTGGGGTAACATAGGATATCATAGGTATTCTAAATAAAAAAATTAAAGTTTTTAAGCAAAAACTTAACCAACTTCAAATAACCAAGAAATAAAAGCGCACTGAAAAATATAAAGTAATGAAAATGCTTGATTTAGTTGTTACTTTTGCGGTACAATATTGTTTTCTAACATAAATAAATTTGCAAATTACTGCTACAGCTAAAGTATTTTGGAGTCGGTTAATGTAACTAAATAAAAATACACATACAAACAAAAAACAAAACTTTCATCTTTGTGGGATTATGGCATGAACGTACTAGTTGCAGTTTTTATCAAGTGTTTTATTGGCTACACTCTTAAAAGCAAACGTTATGTTAACAAAATTAAAATACCATGATAATTATTTCAGGGTACTTTTTATAATTTTCGACAAACCTTTTTTTTTGGTAGAAAATATTTGAGAACAAGTTTATGTACAAAAAAATTAAAGTGTATATATTTTTTCATTCAGCTTAGTACTATAGTTAAATATGGAATAGAAATGCAAGGAAAAATATTATTTTAATTAATTATTTTAGAAAAAAAAGTATTTTTGAAGTAAGCTTTTCTTTAAATCGATCAATATTGAATATATATATATATAAAATTTCAACTCTTTGAAGTTACGAATTATCATTTCAAAAAGCGTTTGAATATTTTTTATAAAAAATTGCTGGCTAACTACAATTTAGTGTTGTCTGCCGAAGCGAACGCGTAAATTTAATTAATATGGACGATATTTGCAAAACGACGGAGCCTTAAATAAACATAAATTTCCTCTATGTGGTATCGGCATTGAAAATAATGGATACTTTTTTATTTTAGAGGGATTACGTACCGCATTATATGATCATGAGGATATCCGACATGTCACTAATAGAAGGTCGCATCTTCCTGAATACAAAATAGAATCTCGCACCTAAAATCATTAGTGAAGAAATTCGATGTCAAGTATCAAGATCTTGCTATCTACATTTATATAGATGTTCATTCTTTACGCGGTTTTACTTTTCTTTCCGCGCCATCTATTGATGGCACACTAAATTAAATAACGCCAAATTCGTAACGTATATAAAAAATGTCAATATAAAGTCCGTACATACGTCGATAATACGCCACGAACATATACATATTTTACTGCGTCTATATATGTATATGTCCGTGACGCCGTAATACGTATATATATATACATATTAGTAATCAATAAACATGACCATTCAGTTCGTATTGGGATTCAGTATTATTCGGTGTTCTGTGTAAAAATCGAAGTTATATTTTCAACAAGTTATAGGATATATATCAGTTTCGACAACCGTTATAGGATAAATAAACAAAGTTATAGGATATATATCAGTATCGGACATTATTTCTCAAATTCATTACAATAATTATTTTTGTTAATTTTTATGTACATTGATTCAAGGTATACTTGATTTAAGTAACGTTAACATTAAACAGCATAAGTGATTCAGTTTAACCGTTTTAGTGGCATGGTTTTTTACTCATATAAACTTAAAAATGTCAAAGAAATCTTTTGTTTTTGATGTCATTTACCCTTGTCTCAAAAAAAACTGTATCTGTTCCAAAAATTATCCAATTTTAATAATTTTTTCGGTGTTTTCTTAATAAAAACTTGTACAATGATAATAAAATACAAAGAAAATTATGGAAATATATATTGTGAACAAAAATTATAACTAAATCTGATATCAAGGTCACATCGTATTTTCGCAGTCCAGTACATCCTCCGTATCCGTGAAATAATTGTTATCGTCACTATTATCACTATCACTCAAAATTTGCATTACGCCAAATTGTGAGCACACCACAATGTCACTCCCACTATCACTTTCTTCACAACGTGAAAAACGATCATTTTCACTCGAATTATTTTCGTATTCCGACATTATGGGTTAAAATTTTTTTTCCCTGGATCCTTTTTATATTGTAATGACTAATAATATTATAATTTGTACTTTATGTAACACGTAGAAAGATCGCGAGCGCGATGGCGCTCGTCGGCACTCAAACGGTTAATAAGGTATAAGAGTTATGTGAGCATTGCAATATTATTGTAATATCCTAATTAATATTATAATGTGTAAGTGCTTTTGTGTTTTTTGTTTCCCAAGATCTATTTAAGTAATGAATTACTTCTTCCCAAATTTTGTACGCAACAAGAACATGTTACAGATAAACATGCAGTTTTCATTGTAATATACAAACACAATTCCCTAAATAATGATGAAATAAATATTTTGATGTTGCCGCTAGATGGCGCCACTGTTGCTTTAATTTAAGTAAACGACTTCGTCATCGTTACTTATTGTCTTAAATTTTCATTATTTCATTTTAATCACATGACTTTAAAGACGAAGATTCTAAGCAATTCATCACATGCAAAATTTCAAATTATATCATAAATTAATTTTTATGCAGATAAACTTACGGATACAGCTAGTTTGCATTATTATCCATAGCAATTTTAAATGACATCTATATATATATATATATATATATATATATATATATATAAAAATATATATATATATATATATGTATATATATATAGATATATATATATATATATAGATATATATATATATATATATATATATATATATGTATATATATATTTCAAATACGTATATTCCCAATTGTAACTTGTTCTGTTTAGTGATTTTGGATTTATGTTTTTTAGAAATGTTGCCTGTCTGTACGTTAATTTGTTCTTCAATCACGAAAAATCTACTTCAGGGATTTTGATGAAAATTTATGTGGTAACAGATTATACCCTCGAGCAACATACAGAATATTTTTTTATTTAGATATTACAGATATACGAAAAAATACCCTGATTTGGTGAATATTACGATATTGGCGAAAAGTACGTGAATGGTAAAAGCAACGCCATGTATTAGAGTTTCATGTAAACATTATACTCATAGAATTCTGTTAGAAGACAAATAAAAGATCACAAAAAAATTCCTAATAACTTTTTATACTGAATTCCACGCGAACGAAGTCGCGTCGGTACAGATATTATTAAATGAAAGTCTTTGAAGTATCTAACCAACTTGACTGATATAAGTACTCGCAGCTATCAGAAACAAAGTAAAAAAACTGTCCCGCGTCTAAGGTTGAGAAGAAAAAATGAAAGGTCGACAATCTTCACCTTGATTTCATTATTAGACCTTTACTTACGGTCGTGTTACTCGTTCTGAGATGAGTAAACCTTGAGTCAATGCCGATTATTGGTTAAATAAGAAGGAAAAGAGCCGTTACATTGTTTACTTTTTCAAGTTCCTCCATCATTATCGTGCATTGCAATAAACTAAAGCTGTTTCAAGTTTCATTACGTTTTATTGCTCCGTACTGACACTGTAAAACGGAATCTTTGTGGAATCAATCGGGTGTTCGTTCATCCGCCTGCCAAAGTCTACTACTATTCAGACATCCGTCTGTTAATCGATTACTATTCTAATATTAAATACTACGACTATTCTAATGTATTATCAGGGACCAAGAAAGTAAATTAATTAATTAATATAGTAGAAAAATCTTAATACTCAATTTTGGATAAAATTTTGGGGTATCATTTGAGCCAGTAATCTGTAATTTCCATGGCTAAATTTTTAAAATGGAACACTTGTGGAATCACTTCGATGTCCGTTCGTCCATATATTTGACTACTATTCAAAAACTACTATTGAAATTATTGTACTACTATTCGAAACTTTTTTACTACTATTCGAAAATATTCTACTATTCGAAACTTATCTACTACCATTCTAATATTGAACACTATTTGAAACTTTTTTACTACTATTTTAATATTAACTACTATTCGAAACTATTCTACTGCTATTCTAATATACACTACTACTTGAAATTTTTCTACTACTATTCTAATATTAACTACTATTCGAAACTATTCTACTGCTATTCTAATATACACTACTACTTGAAATTTTTCTACTACTATTCTAATATTAACTACTATTCGAAACTAATCTACTACTGTGTGAATTTTAGTGGTACCTTTTCACAAACAATGTTATATCGATAATATAAAAATAAAGGGGCACGTATTTGGTCAAATTTTGTTAACTATTTATTTCCCAGAGCCCATAATTATTAACTCGCCTCCAATTTAACATATTTTTAGGAATGATTAAATTCTATAAGAGTAACTCTTCTCTCAAAAACGATTATGCAATATCTTGTATGAGATATTCCCTCTCATATTTTTAACCCTAAATATTTGTTTGACTTTAAACATTTTGGGTGCGTTATTTGCACTGTGAAAAAATGTCAATCCAAGCGTATTCTTATAAAAAATTGAATATCACGGCCAGGAAAACTGCAAAAGCATTTAAATTTAGGCTACAAATAAAAAAATGTTTCAGAAAAAATAAGTTCTACGTAGAAAATACATACAGTGTGAACGTGGGAAAGTGAAAAAATATGTACAGATATTTCAAAATTAAACAAATAACATATTACCTAAATAGCCTTTAAGTACTAACTATGGACAAAATTATATTCGTTTTCAAAATTGAAAAAATTAATTGTCAGTGTAAATGAAATGTATAATTTTTAAAACTGTTTTACTAAAAGTTCTTTACTATTTATAAATGACTTATTAGTCCATGATTGTGCCAAGGAATCTATACAAACTTCACAATGTATATATTTTTTATATTTTTTTTCCCACGTGTCCACCTATATATTCGACGACCGATTTATTTAACAAATTGTGATGAGTTTTCAAAAGTGTTAGGTAGTCTGTTTAATAATGCCGAGGACACGTATTTAATATAACATGGATTGTCATCTAAAAAATTATCGATCAATCAAAATTCCTTTAAAATGTTGTCATATAATATTGAAGTATTAATGCGTTTTGCGGTGGAAACTATACCGCAACGAATAATATTTTTTTCCGTTTCCAAGCAGTTTCCACTTTCTCTCAATTTTAACTCTGCATGACAAATTAACCCTTTGAATTCAGATATAAATTGTCTGATCGTTGGATTACTATTAAAACCATCCTTAGAACCTACGACACTAAAAAATGTTTCCAAATGATCTCGTGATAATTTATAAAAAGGTAAAAATTACAAGTGGCCATTTTGAATGTAGTCTACGTATAAATATTTTTGATTTGTTATGTTTATTTAGAACCCAGCTAAACCTAAACATCTCGTAGAGTTTGTGATAACGATACCATCCCCAAATTTTAAATTTCTAAAATATTTGTATACTTGATCGATTTTGTCGACAATTTCTTGTTCGTAATTTGAGCACAAAAGTATTTTTAAATCCAAAGGAAAGAAAGTTCCTGGAATTAAAAATATCAAATATGTCATTAACGAGGGTAATAAGCAACACAGTGGTTTCCGAATTATCGAACTGCGATAAATTCAAAAAATCATAACGGTACTAAATGGCCGTCGTAACAGACCTTGAAAGTGATTGCGATTCATTTTTTATTTAAAATAATTAATATGCCTAAATGTAATTTTATTCCCCATTTTCAGACCTTCCTTCATTTGAATATTGTGTGATGGTGTAATAAAGATAAATTGAATGTTTCTACCATATTCGTCCATTAAAACTCTTTTTGTCACCGAACATATTTCTCACGTTTTTTTCAAGTTTTAAGCAGTGACACGGAAGCAAAATATAATATTTTGGCATTTTGTGTGAAATATGGAGTTCACAGTTCGCTGTTTAATTTTACGTCAAGTTAACTTCATGTTAAGATTATGTCAAAAGTAATTGAAATTACTAACCATGCAGTCTCATTAAGTAAATCAAGAAAATTTGAAAATTTATTTAATATATTTTCCTTTTAAGGCGAAGCCGTAAAATTTCTTCCTGGAAATAGAAGTTTCCAATAGCTATTCACAACACAACCATAAATAATAGAGCTTGATGTGCAATTGCTGATTAGTCTCCGTGCAAATCATTGCCTGTATTAATATAACCAAAATGTGTTTTGCCAACAAATTCCGTATATTCCCTAACGCTCATTTCCTTAAAAGTGATGCTAAAGAATAATTTTTATTTTTTTTAGCCATTTCTTTATTGTATTGAATGGCTCGCCTGTAAAACCCGGTTCGCTATTTACACTCTGATATAATTTCCTAAGTGTGTTAATATGAGGTAAACAAATATCAAACTTTTTACGGGTATAATTATGGATGTAATATTTATACCTTGGGCTAAAGGATTGGAGAGTTAGTGCACATTTTCTAAGCTCTTCCTATATTCGATAGGATAGGCTATTTTACCAACTTTTTTCTTTTACCCTATCTACTAAAAATTGCAACGTTTCATTACTGCATTATGCGGTAAGGTCGTTTAAGTTATCCCAAAAACCTGGACGTTTTGTAAATCCTTCAAGCAGTGATTGTAGTATCATCATTTTTTTCTCCAATTTTTAGCCAACAAGTTCCTGATGTTCTGCTACTTATAATTGAATTTTTCTTTTAGTCTATTTCATTTAAAACTAAGCTTCTTTCTTCTTGACGACAATGGTGGCTCAGATAATATATATATATATATATATATATATATATATATATATATATATATATATATATATATATATATATATATATATATCCAGAAAGTACTTTCTTTCTGACTAATTTTCAAACTTTAAAACGTATTTTATTTATAACGATAAGCGTGCGTATATTAATATTTATATTTCCTCGCAGACATTTTTCCGATTATCATTGAACAATTGTGCATTCATTTCTATATAACTAATAATAATCGAAATGAATACTGATTTGAAATTTAGTTTAATATTAGATCAAGTAAAAGGTAAAACTTTCACTAAGCACTCCGCATTGTTTTTCGAATAACGTAAATGGCTTGTCATATATATTCTCTTTTCTGACTGAGATTTAGAGGTGTAATCATTCATATTTCCTTGCTCTCTTCTGCGAGCTGCTATGCGCCTTCTACGATTTGCGCCTGTGCCCATCATTTTTCATAACATAGTCTGTATTTTCTCTGCTAATATAGGTACTTATTTCCCTAAATATTTGATTAACATATTAATAATAACATGACATTGACCATTATAGAAATCGTGGAAACACAGATGTCACTAGACGGTCAATTAATATTACTTGCCGTTAGCGACATCTATGACCGCGCAAGTAACATAGACATGGCTAAAGACAAGTAATATAGATGTCGCTGAACGATCACAACACTATTAACTCAGACTGAGATAATAACGACGAGTGTCTACGCCCGTACTAGAAAAGTTGCCACCGGTAGGTTGGTATTTGAAGTTGTTTCGCTTTTCAGTTCTCCTGTCAAAACTGCGGTTTTCATTGCCGCAGCAACCGAGCGAATGAAACTTGTGTATCCAACTTCACTTTCATTTTTTTGGAATTCGTTTGGGTTTAAGTGCGTTTGTGTTATTTTTTGTATACTTTTGCTTTTATTACTTCGGTCAATATTATGAACATAAATTACCCCAATAGAAATTTAATTCATTACTTTGCCAAATGAAATTATGTGTCAACGAATTGTTTCTAAATTTTTTTATCTCTCAGTCAATCCAAATGATACTTGTGGCGACATCTATCTGTAATAAATCCGTACTAAATATAAAATGAATGGGGCCTCCCAGACATTTTTATTGGTGACAAAATAAAAAGTATTTAATTACTATCTGTCGACATCACCATAATGTATAAATTTTTAACATATTGAGAAAATATTGCTTGCAACAGTTCAAATGCGAAATAAGGAAAAGGACGAGGGAAATGAAGAAAATATTTACAACATATTGTTAACATAAGAGAATTTATTTCTGTAATAAACATTATTTTTTGTAAAGTAGTTGATGTATATATGTAAGTAGATAAACGACTGATATTTTGTTGATATCAAATGCCGAAAACAAGTCATTCGGTACGACATCATTAGGTGTATATATTATGAAAATTGTAAGACAATATTTATTTATCTAAAAATGGACAAACACGTTTTCCTCTGAAAAAAAAGGCAATATTTACATTGAAATATAGCCTTTTACATAGGTAACTTGTATAGTTTAGGAAATGCTAATATAAAAAGAGATTACATTGCGAGTCAAAATGAGGACATAACTGAAAATACGTCACGATCTTGTTTCTGAAGTCGTGAATTGAAGACCAGAAAATTTAACTTTCCTGATCGATTTTTAAAACCAAACATTGTTTTGTTTTAATAAATTTTTAAAACACTTTTCAAGAAAAAAAAAATTATTTACCAATTTACATCGATCCCTAATTTTCGTTGTCTATTTTTTTTGGTGCAAAATACTGGCATTTCAGAAACGTTTAATGTGTCGTGATGGATCTCATTTTCTGACATTCTATGTATATTTGACATCCTTTGAAACATATACTACGCCACATTGAAGTGTTACAAATAATTATGTTAATTGAAATTGGTATGCTATTTGTTCACACGAAAAAATTAATATCTGTTAACCAAAATACTAATAAATTCACCACCAGACGGCGTTGGTGGCATTTTGCATTGTTTCCCTTATTCTGTTTCAATATTCTACATCAAGAGAATATTTATATGACATTATTTTCTTATTGAATGGTAATTTGTCATTGAAGCACCAATATCCACCAATATAAAGTTTAAAGTTTATTGACTTATGCGATCTCTTGAAAGGTAAATAATAATTTTAAATTTATATATATATATATATATATATATATATATATATATATGTATATATATAAATATATATATATATATATATATCAAATAACACTTCCATAATGACTTAATCGATAGAACTAAATAAGTCAAATGTCATTTTAAAAAAATACACAAATGTTGCACAGTTGAATTTATTAACATTGATAACAATATCTTGAAAATTATTATTTGTAAGTAGAATTTAATTTTTTTTAATTTAGTTTAATAAAGAATTTTTTAAAATTTCGGTTAACCATATATATTAATACGAATATCTTTAAATTGGAGAAAATACAGAACAAATGAATTCGATTCCTTGTTATAAATGCGGTTTAGAACCAGCAACTTTTTGGCAATTTTTGATACCGTAAGAAAGAATATCATAAAAAAATTCTGCAACTGACGATTATTTATTATAAAAAAATCAATTTGAAAAATGTTGTACCTGGTGATTTTTTTTTTGCGATGAAATAGATTATAATCTTTTTTTCCCAGTTTTTTCATTTATTATTTTGTCACTAACCACTTATTACGCAATTAAAATCATAATTTATTATTAATTATTAAATATTTATAACAAAAATTATTTATCAAAATTGAATGTTTTTTCAGTCTATCAATTTAAACAAATACACTTTGCTTAATTGGCATAGACTTCTATTACTTCATAAGGACAGGCCCATAGCAATTGAAAAATGTCCCACTAGAAACGGTGCTATATGGCGAAATTAGCAGCGTGTCATTTCAGTTGACATTTCGATTCTCGTGAATACGTTTATCCTGATAACAATAAAAAAATGCCGGATTGTGTAGTAAACATATGTTAAAATGGAGTTCGTGAATGTTAAAAAAGATTAACATATGTTACCTTCGGTTTACAATCGTTTCTCATACTTATTTTTTATTATTTATTGAGAAAGAAAATTGTATGCTTAGTAACTACACCAAAATCAAAGTTGTGACCTTGTAAGGACGTGTTTTCATACATAATGTTTTTGTAAATATTCATTTTTCTTCGATTTGATTTTTGAAAATCGACTGCTGAGTGCGGTGCCGGAAAAACAGGAAACCTTAGAAGCAAAAAGAATTAGTATTTGTCTATCTGTCTCTTACATCAATAACTCAAAAACTTCTTAACCGATAAACTTAAAACTGGAAATGTAAGTATAAAGATGAAAGGAAATTTTAGGGCTTACACATAAATAATATATATAAATAATAAAGTATAAGAATGAAATTTTAGGGCTTACTCATGAATAATATATATCCTACATATATATTATTCATGAATATGGTATAGAAATAATAACAATAAACTATATGTCAACATACCATTAAAATTCATTTATAAATTCTATGAACACGGAGTTAGTAAAGAATCATATGTCGATTTTTTATGAAACTTGGATCTTTGATATGAAATCAGGTGGAATTTCAGTGTATAAGTTAACGTTCATCAAAAAATTAAGAAACTGAATATATTTAATTCAATTACTAGGCCAAGTGTTTTACCTTAATCGTAAATATGTTTAACTTAAAACCACATTTTCTCAGAAACCGGAGCTTAGAACTAAATGGTATATACTTATTTAGAAGTTAAAAGAAGGGCGATTTTTAGAAATTTTCAAAATTATAAATTATCACTTTATTTATATAAGAACTAAAATTTCAAGGGATATTTAAGGGAATGAAAGATGTAAAAATTTGGAAGGTAAATTTATAATTTCTAAACATGTATTTTGTCGTGAACGGCCATAAGAAATTTTAAAAAAACGAAGCCGATTTATATTCAATGTAGTAATATTTAGTCTTAAAAGACTTTAAGAAATAGCTTTTGAGAAAAGTATAAATGTTCAAAATTAAAAGTATTGATTTTTATGCAAAAATCTTTGTTGTTGCTGAATTAAAAGAAAACTATGTATCAAACAATTATTCGTTCAACGACTAATTTTTTTATATAAAGAAGCTATACAAGGACCCCACTATTAGGATTCCGTACATTTATAAACATTTAAGGATACGTATTGTTTCTATTAAAAATATTTAACAATTTTAAATTTTTTTCTACCCAAATATATAGCCTACTTTATCTTTCACAGATATAAAAACATGATACATATTTTAAAAAAATATACAATCTAGGATAATTGCTATCGTTTTCTTAATATTTTTAAAGTCAGATTTTACTAACTCTGCTTTTTTCATGATTTATGCTCAGTAGATTTGGAAATAAGGGGAAGGAATGCTCTATTTTAGTCTATTGCTTGAAAGTCTTTTTAAATATTAAATTTAAAGTAATGAAAAATATTTTTGTATTTTTCGTAATAAGCCTGTCTATGTATACCATAGACACATGTGACACATAAATGAAAAAATGGACACATTTTTTTATCGCGTCTTTAATTCTTATATAAATATTTTTAAAAATAAATTATTGTAAAATATGTGGGTCAATAATATTGTCACTATGCTATTGTTACTATTCCAAGATTCAATTTCAATCTTTTACGTCACGTAGTTTCGGATGAAACCGTAAATATATTGCCTACTATATCTTTCATAGGCATAAACACTTGGTGCACGTTAAAAAAATTCTTACATGCAACGTTTCCGTTGGTTTTTAAAAAAACAGTTTAACCATAATATGAGTTTGAGTAGTTTCGGAAATATAAGGTGGGGGAGGGGGCCAATTTATTTTGCATAGTTTTCAATATATGTCTGAAGAAATAATACCTAAAATTATGATGAAAATATTTTTGAGGCCTTCATAATATATCTCTGTCAAAGGATACCCACAATATATTGTATATCGAATTAATTTTTTTTCGATTATTTTATTTACCCTCTGAAATCGTTATATACATATTTTTGAGTTTAAGTTACTGAGATATGTGCAGAGTAATAATATATTTTATTATTATGCAAAATTGCATGTTTCTACGTCAAGTGGTTTCTGATAAAAACGACTGTGTTTGATAGACGGACAAATACGAAAAAAGTCTCATAAAGGTTCCGTCTCTCCTTTTAGGTACGGAACCCCTAAAATTCAATTAAAACTTAAAGATATCTAAATATCAAGGTCCGAAATATTTTTGGAACTGGCTTAAGAAATATGACATTGTGTAAAACACATCGAAATGTAGTTAACGTTTTGAGGTTATTTACTAACTTACTGTAAATCATAATTTTCAGGCCGTAGTAAGTATTCTCTTTTTGATAAAAAACAGCTTCTGATAAATCAATTTTATGCTGACGGAGCAGCATTTTTTTCTTGCGATTAAACTTTTTATATACATAAATTAGAGTTACAATATATTCCTATGACTAGAAATATCTGCAATAATGTTTCAGAAAATTTGAAGAAAACATAGAATTCAATTTCCGCTGATTTCTACAAGTGGACTGTCTCCGTTTTGATAGATATAATAAAATAAATAAAAGCGTACACTCATTACACATTATCATAAATTTTAACTGTTCGTTAATTTTGCAATTTGCAATTTAACCAGATTCTATATTTGACAAGAGCAGAAACTGCAACTAAAAACTCTATTTCAAAGTCGATTTTCTATTGAGTTACATTTCTTGAGACATAAGAATTATATCCCGTAATTTTTTTCCATAAGCGAGCTGAAAATACTTTTCTCAGCCCTACCACCAGTTTCTAGATTGCAATATTTCTGCATTTTTATTTCAATTTTCGCACATTATTACAGCTTATAACACTCATAAACTTCTTTTATATCCAACAGGAATTCAACTTGAAAAACAGATCCTTCATCACTTAAGCTACTGTCTGATGTTTGACTAAAGTGGTTTTTGGTATCCACCTCCATGCACTTCCGATTTTTTTTGACGTGAATATGTCTTTAAATTTGTTACCATACGGGGACAATCCAAAAAACCTAATGATAACAAAATCGGGGGATACAGTTTGGTGTTGCAGTTTCGAATCTATCCTCTACATCAAAAATTAAATTATATCACTGGATAGCTAAACGATCAAAGAATTCATTACGATAAGCGAGAACAGTGACGCATCGTGCGCGGTAGAGGAGGAAGCGCCGCCATTTTGAGGTTATTTTGCTGCGTATCGAGATTTGCAATTAGTATAACTTTTGATTCGGAAAAGCTACAATGTTTGTTTAAGTTTTAATCTTTAATGTTCATAACACAGCCACACACGAAATGTTTACTCAACTCGAGTTAACAATTATTTTTGGGAATGCATTTATTTCAGAAAAAATTTTAAAATTTGTCCATCACATTTCAAGAACAAACATTTTAACTCTGTAAATATTCTTGATACCGGAAAATGAAGTGTAAATCATTACAACCGTTTTTAAGAGATTTTATTCATGTCTAATTCTAAAATATGTCTACAAACGTATTATAACAAGATCAATAAAATAATTCAAAAGCTGTGTGATATCATTCATCCTCAACAATTTTTGATTCAATTGCTATGCCAGGTAATGCAAATACATGGAAATGTTCAAATGAGTACGGGAGTTTGAGTCGAGGGCTGATTCAAAAGAAGTATTTCCACTAATATACGAGTACCACCACATTGGGACACGATCACATTGAATGTAAGTAAATTGTACGTGACATTTAAACCAAAGACACTATTAAATGTAATTCTAGTGACATAACACATCCGCAAATAAATGGCTACATCCATAAATAAGTTGCTACATCCATAAATAAGTTGCTACATCCATAAATAAGTGCGATAAAAATAGCCATCAATCATAATGGCCATCAATCATCTTTAACACTTTTAATTACTTTTAAACTACCCCATTATATCTAACTCTTCTTTATTTATTTTCTTTATTTCAGTATAAAAACTCAGAAACTTACAATAGTGCAACATGAGAATATGAAATAATAAAATTTATTTTAATCTAGTGCTATTAGTATCTGGAATTTTTTTTGACATAAAATAAGCAATTTGACACAATTATGCTTACCCAAACACTAAATATTTCAAATATTTTATGGAAATCCATTATTACCTGTCTCTATTTCATTTCTTTATTATACTTATTTTATGGTTAAGTAATGTACGTTTTAATTAATTAAATGGCTTATTAACAAATATAGGAATACATGGATATGTTTAATCAATATTTTCTCAAGGTGTTTCATATTTTCTTTCCAGTTAAAAGATACTTAAAAGAGTTCTGATTTTCTTTTAATTGTCTTGTTTTATTAAAATACAATTTTGTTTAAATAAAATAAAACTGCCCGTTTTATAAAACTATTTTAAATAAAGATGGTTAATTCTTTCTACGTATATTTGCACATTTATCTATGGTATTCTGTAAATTAATGTATAACAATTTGGATTGATAAGAAAATACTTAATTGTAATTATTTTTTACAAAGTCATCTTCAAAATATCTAAATAAATTTTCGAAAAATGTAACAGTAGTTTAGAAATTATTTTATAGGTCATTAAATTAAATCCAAATTTATTTATAGAAGCCCCATACATATATATCACAAAAAAGTATTAAAACAATACCACAACAATTGTTAAACAAATACACAATAGTTATTAAAAAGTGTACTGCAGGACACGTAACCCTTGCATTAACATTGCAATAGTGTACCTCGGAAACCGGATGAGTTATAAACTTTTTTTTTTAATTATAAATGTTTTGTTTTGTACTCTTAAACCCATCGAAACCAGCTTGCCATATCAATTTAACAACAGCATTTATAACTATTTGGAATTGTTTTCTTTTTTGCATGTTTTATATATGTCAATCTATCTAAGAACGATATATACGCTGTTATTACGTTATATAATAACAGCGTATATATTTCAAATGTAAATAATTTATTATAGAAATTTTAAGAAGTATACTGAAAAAAAAACAGAAATTATCCTGTCGATTAACGACCACTCGGTATAGAGTCGTTCGGAGTGCGAAGAAAGCGCGAGGTACAGGTGCGGGCGACGTACCGCGACATGTACGAGTATTCTACATAATACAATAATACAAAGTGATTAACATAAAGAGAGTTTAGTCCATTCTTTTTATTGTTGAGAAAGTTTTGTCCATTTCTCATATAAAGTATAAACTTTATTATGTAAGAAATGCAATGTTTCGTAGTTCAATAATTTTTCAATAGATGGCGGTATTTATTTTACTTTTAAAACACTTCTTTTAAATTAACCTGTTAACATCTACGTAACACTGTGGTTCCATTCATAGGTCATAAATGGAAAAGTCAGTACCTTAAGTTTTCACTTTTAACTACCTCACTAACTGTTACAATAAACAAACTACTCGTAAACATATAAATACTACGGCTAATAATTGTTTTTCACTTGTATTTTGACTTCTAAAATCATCAATCACGCACGGCTACCGCGCTTTTATCAGTGACTCGTTTTCGCAATAACAATTCCCAGTATTTGTTTGTTTATTTGTGTATTTGTGATATGGAAATCCAAGGTCAAGGTATGTGTGGCAATATTAAATGTATATTAATTTTATACATTTTGTTTTATTTATAATATTTTAGTGTTACGGAGGTTAATTACAATTTGAGATAAAAATGCAAAATTTTATTTCTCTTTTCAGCACGTTTCATTTTTAGCGCTGATGCGCACTTATTGTAATATGTTTTTACATATTGATATAAGTGTAGACTAACGCGAAATATATGAACCGACATAGCGTCACATAGCCTGTGGGTGCTATGGCTCTCTATGTCAGCTCGTAGCATGTGTTTTTCATAACACGTCTACGAGCGTATTATTAACAGCAATAGAAACACTTTCCATCAGGATCTTGGTTGTGAACTTGAATGCATCCCAAAGCGAGAAAGTTGGAAGATCTGGAAATGAGTAACACGGCACAATTTTTAAATGCATGAGTAATATAAAATAAGTAAATATGTAATAATAATATGCCGTTTAATTAAATTAACAATCTCTCGAGATCGCTATTGACATAATTTTTTCATCAAACTATTTAACGCATTGGAAACAAACCGCAAACGCTCATTAATATCCGCTTGTGATGCCCGGTTCGACTATTTTGGTACGGTCTGTGCTGCATTTTGACCTGTTTTTAGTGTTCGATTCGTTAAGTAAAGTAATTGGGAGGAATAACTGCCCACTCACAATTTCTAATTTAACTATTTTATTACCTCTAGATATGTTGCATTCGTTTTGATCATTAGGCAAATTTTAAATAAATAACATACAAAAGGCCAAACCCGACCCTAGTGTTTACGTCATCTCAGTCAAACCGATAAATTACTGCCCTTAACATATATATTTTAAAAATATATATCTTTTATTCAAAATAAAAAGGAAATGGTTTTAAATTATAATAAAAATGTGTATCTAGAAAGAAACATATCACATAAAATTAAATAAAAGTATAAAATGAAAAGAAAATGAAGTGATATTATTGAAACATGGACTCATCCTTCAATTAACGAAAGTACATAAGTTAATTTTATTTGACATTATTTAAGAAAGATCTGTATGTTGGACTCGCGAACAAGTAACAGATTTTTTTATAACTATTCTTTAAAAAATGTGAATGTCTGCAATTTCGTTTTTTTCCTGTAACACATACAAAACCTTCTGTTATTCTAAATTATTTCACATGTTTCGACTTGCAAAATTCGGAGACGGGAGGGGAATATTTTTCCTATATTTTTGACTATAGGTTCAAAATTCGGTAGTTTTTAAATATGTAAAAACGTGTCAAAAAGTGTAAAGAAGTAGAAGTCCTATAATATAAATACTCCCCTTCACATGTTAGGTCAGTTTTAGATTTAAATCCTCATTTCGATCCCTATTTTGAGTAAAAATTAAAATTATTTCATGCTTATATAATATATTTTTGAAATTATTTCATGCTTATATATTAAAATATTTTTCAAATTACTTCATGCTTATATAATATATTTTTGAAATTATTTCATGCTTATATATTAAAATATTTTTGAAATTATTTCATGCTTATATAATATATTTTTGAAATTATTTCATGCTTATATATTAAAATATTTTTGAAATTATTTCATGCTTATATAATTTATGAGAAAACCAGGTGTGATAAATTGCATGATCGGCAATTGGGCAGAGGACAGACACCAAAGCGGTCGTCCGTAAAGCACGTAACGTTTTTTGTCAAGTTTTATTTTTACCCTCCCCCTTTATATAGCACCACGTAAATAGATATTTAGCTTTACTGCTACCTCTCTCCATAACATAAGTTATGTTCACGTTTAATACGAATAAAATTCCCAAAAATTAAATGTGAAAAATGTTTACCCCTTATGGCAACGAGAGTAGGACCTAAATAAAATTCAGCTTCAAGCTGATCTACACATTTATTATTTGTAGTTATTCCCGAATAAATTGAAGGAATATTTTACTGACTCTGAGCAATCACTCAGGCATGATTTGGAAGCCTAAACTAATTTTCAAAACTCAATCAATCTCAAAAAATATTGGTGATTTTTACTGCAGTAACGAATGTAGAAATTCATCTAGCAATGTGAATGCAACTTACTCTGGTCCTAAAACAGAGGCAAGAGTTTTAAAGCATCTTATTGAGGTAGTACAAACGATTGATCGGTATACACTTTACAGTGACAATGTATTTTGTTGGCAATACGCTCGCATTTCGTGGTAATAGTCGCAAGTGTGTTGCTATTTTTTTACTGATTTTCATCCAAAACGTAGCTTGTCACTTTCTTGAGAACGTCTCTGAAGACTTCTAAATGTCTGAGTATTTTACGCACACCTATTGAAGTGTTGCTTTTAATTTGTGACGATATTTTGTGACGTTCTGCTCTACCTTGGGTACTACTCATTTTTGTCTTTTCTCCATTTAATCTCATGAATCTTATTGTTGACAGTTTTATTCGATAATGATATGAAGCAAGTGGATAAATCTAACATATTCTAACTAGCGAGCAAACAGATGTAAGTTGAATCAAGCTAAGGCGGAGCAGAAAAAAATGGTGTAGATTGAAATGTTTCTTTTTATTATCCCCTAGATATTTCTAAATATTTAAATACCCATATAAATAGTTTTAGATTAAATTAATAGTAATACACAATACGTGTAGTATTGTCACTTTGAGTAGCATATTGATTAGGAGATGTTTACTCTTACATTTCTATAACAAGCAGAGTTTAATTTAATGAATGGAAACCAGCAATCATAGTTGTCTGAGAATTTAAAAACCCATTTTGAACAATAGTAAAATAAAATGACAATTTACTACATTTTTCAAGCCAGAATATTTATTTAAAATTAGATATTATATATATTTTTGTAAAATAACTCAAATCTTAATTTGTAAAAAATAAACGCATGGTATCAATAGATATTACAAATGTATAAAAACTCATGCCACATTTAAAAACTTAATGTAAATTAAAATGTAATAAGTGGATTATTTTATCGAAGGAACAAACACTGTCATTAAATGATAATAAACACACTTTGTCATGAAGGAAATATAAAAGAACAGGTAACAAAATATTTAAAAGTTTCCTTTTGCGGCATCGATCGATCGATGTTACATTATATACAAAGTGTTGAAATATAACAACCAGCTAGTGATACAGAAAAGTGAGGATAAGCAACTCTTATTTCAAATTTAAAAGTAAAAATACGGAGTACTTTTAGGGAGTTTCCTAAGTAACATTATCTAGATATAATTACTCGCCCATGCCCCTCAATAGCGTTACGTGGTTTATAGATGGTCCCAAAGTCTCAACATAAGAGAATTTTTCTAAATTCTAGGTACGTAAGAGTATAATATTTATTGTCTAATCATATTACGTTTTTGAGGAATAACCCCGTTTTAAACAAACCATTCTGTAAAAAAGTTATTTCGCCCTATTCCAAAAAGTCCTCTTGTTTATAAACTTTAGTGATTTTAGTAAAATAAATTGAATACTAATCTAAATAGATTATTTCTAAAAGGTGTTTTTTGGTCGAGCGGCTCGATCTCTTTAACTACTGCACCAAAAAAAATAAAAAAAATACCCACTTAAAGCTTATGTTTTCTACTTTGGGCGAAAAATATAAAAAAATTGGAAAAAAATCTTTTTGTTAATAAAAAAATTAATTTTTATAACAATTGGCATGAGCGCCATCTGTGGGCGACACATCAAATATCTTAGCCAAATTGTATACTTGGAACACGCTAGATGGCGATATAGTGCGAAGACTTCGCACGGGTCAGCTAGTTAATTTATATCATCAATTAATAATAATTTTAATAAATTGGATCTTTCAAAAATTACTTTATGTAATTATATGTGTAATTACTTTAAGAAATTATCAAATAGCACTGAACTCTAACATTTCTACAAACTCAAACAGCTTCTAGATAAACTTTCACTTGTTATCACCACCTACATATCAGCAAGAATAATGCATTTATTTTTTATTTTAAGTAAAGGGGGAAAAATAAACACAAACTATTTGGAATATTCTACGAGTATGAACACTAAATACGAAATAAGTTTGTGTTCTAACATTTCCACAAAGAACAAAGAAAAATAAATACCTTTATAAAATATCCAATTAATACAACAATACATAAATGTGACAATCTTAATTGAAGTAAGTGAAACAATATTTTTTTTAGAATAAGACATAAAATTAATACGGAAAACACTGGTTATTAACTTATCAATTAAATAAAGCTGTAATTACGGATTACAAGGTATCTATGTAAGGCGCTCTATTTAACTAAGTTGGACAAATAATGAATACAATAAAATAATAATAACATTACTGTTCATTTGCTGTGCATTAATTTTACGGAGGCTCTTATTTACATCTGATCGAAACTGGGGGCGTGGACTTGCAAGGATGTCAAGTGTCAACACCGCTACGGCAAGTCGCCTCTGACACCGGCGTTTGTTCGTGCATTATCAACATCAAATAATAGATAGCTACGAGTTAGTTTGGGAGTTCCAATCTTTATCTGGCTCGGTAGAGATGGATAATCATAATTGCTATATATTGAACATAATCATCAACTGTTGAACATAATAATCAACAACCTTGACAGATGTTGGACATAATCATCAACTCTAATAATCAACGTCTTTGATAGAGGGAATCACGTTTATAATTTTTAAATCATACTTAAAAACATTAGTTTAAAGTAGTGACAGTGAATATAATAAGGTGTTAGAATAAAAAAATATTACCAAAAATATATAATGTCGGCCTATACGCGTCGAAAAGCCAAAACCAAATACAGAGATCGTATACGGCTGGAAAGGGCTTCTCAAGAACAATCGAATGGTAGTAATAAAACACCATATGACATAGACATATTCACGTCCAAGGAGTGCCGGGACCGTAAAAGAATGAATGCGGCCGAGCGGATCAACGACGATGCCAGTACATCTGCAGCTGGGGCGGTTGAAATTATGCGTTACATAGACGTATTCACGTACAACACACGGCCGTGTCCATGATACAGCCACACTCCATTTTTTTGTATGTGATATTACGTCAACCTACTATCCGGAATCCAATGACTCGAACAAGTGTTGAGAGTGAAGTAGTAGGTTAATGGCAGTAGATCTACCACGAACAAAGCCGTGTTGTTCCGGCATAATGAAATTATGGAGTATTGGATATACCCGTCCATGTACTAATCTCCCCAAAACTTTGGGAATTGCTCATAAAATTGATATGGGTCTATAGTTAACTATGTTTTGTTTAGATCCACTTTTATGCACAGGTGTTATATGCGCCTTTTTCCAACAAGTAGGAAAAATCCGATGCTTTAAACATTTATTAAACAAGAGAGTTAAAGGAATGTATATGGTAACTGCGGTATATTTGGGGAAGGTGATTCAATTCAGTCCGGTCCTGAGTCCTTGTTCAAGTCTAATGACGTAAGCATTTTTAAAAGGTCTGCAATCTCAAACGATATGGAAGATAAGCTGACGTCATTTAAATTACTAGTAGGCACGTTTTAAACAAATGAATTTATTTATGTCTGGATCATTGGGCTCGAAAGTTGACTGAAAGAACTCTGAGAACATTTGACAAATTTAGTTCGGGTTATTACTGGCACTTTCGCCGGATGACATAGTATATATAGCCATTTGACAAATTTAGTTCGGGTTATTACTGGCACTTTCGCCGGATGACATAGACATAGTATATATAGCGGATATATAGCCATTTGTTTCAAGTAGTGAAGAGACATAAGACCAGAATCTTTCAAAGTTTTTCTTTATAATTTTCTCTGTGTTTGCAACATATGACTGACAACATTGCTTAGACAAACGCTCGAATCGATATCGGAGCTCTGAAAATTCATTGTAGGCAGAAATGCTGCCACGAGTTCTCCATTTCAGCCATGCTCGTCCCTTGTATTCAGAAAGTCGTATGAGTTTGCGAATAAACCAGACAGGATGCTTGGTGTAATGGGTAGCCTTTTGAGGCACAAAAGAGTCAATTAGTATGTAAAATCTGGTCACAGCACATTCCGTTAAGAGTTCCCTTAATTCATTATCCCAATCTATTTTACTTATCTCTTTATTTATTACCTCATAATTGGCCTTATAAAAGTTATATTTTTTGCTTCATAAAACGGGCACCATTATTTCAGGAATACACACAATGGTAAAAGTGAAAGCAGGATGGTTGCGATCTTCATTTAACATGGGGTCAGCTGCAGTTCATATTAGTAAGAACTAGATCCAAGATTCAGTTTTTATAATTTTGTATATAATTATATTGTTTAAGACTCAAAAAAGATAATGTACTAAGAGCGATATGTGTTATTTGAGATATACATATGTTTAACGGGATGCATTATACTTCTTGACGTTGCCAGATAATTGAAGGTATATTGTAGTCACCTACAATACAAATCTTGCTATCGCTTTGTTCTGCATACATTTACTGTAAATTATTGAAATAGATTTTGTATTTATTAAAAGGTAAATCTGGTTGGAGATAGACTGGGTTAAGAATAAGTTTCTGCTTACCCAAGGATACATTTAATATTATTTCCTCTATCTCAATACTTTCACAATGCGTACGCCGCAATCCCACACATCTAGATCGTAAGGCTACCACCACTCCGCCACCCCTCTGTTTGTAAATCGTGTGAGCATCTCTATCTCTGCGATAAACTGTATACCTACCGTCAATAAATTATGAATTGAAAATACTTAGTTATAGCCACGTTTCTACAAGCACAATTATATCATAGTTTTTTGCCAATATATTTAGATACAATTAATTCATTCAATTTAGTTCTAATCCCGCTACAATTCTGATAATAAACTGACAATTTGTCATTTGTCGTTGCAAGAAATTAATCTTATGAAGATAGAAACATAATTCATACCTTACGTAATATTACGAATTATTACTATTCCGAAGCAAAGTTTGGTGCGCGCAGCAGGTACTGCCAGCAAAAAGATCTTCCATATACAAAATGTAATTAACATTTAATATAACGCCAACAAAAAATATGAAGGTATGCAGATAAATAATACGAAATATTGACAATTGTAAATATGAATATAAATAGAAATAATCACATCTTAAAATGTCTTTTTCACTTCTTATTTGCAAATACTTTGAGCTCACCCTTTTACGAACATAAATTGTACCGTTTTTAATCCAGACAAATTCATAGTTCTTCTCTACTTTGGCTTTTCTTACTTTTGCATAAAGAATTTTGTTTCGTAGTATGAGGTGCTCATTACCGTAGACCCGCTGGGCTGCCCTGGCGATCTGTAACGACTCGGTGGTGAGTGTACGACACGCGCGCGCTGCAGTGATGATATCGCTATCAAGAATATTAACGAAGCAGTCTGTTTTATAAATACAGGTAATAAAAAAGTCAACGCATGATAGTTCTTCCTGTTCCTGTTTTAAACAAGTTCATACTACGCCATGCACGACTTAGATACTTAGTCTTTTTTGTTATTTAATTACACATGCCGCTTTATTATTTTCTTCGAAATTAACGTAGAAATTCATGTTTTCTTTAACTTTTAGGCGATTTGAAGAAATTTTAGTCAAAGAAAAAATGCTCAAGTATAACTACTATTTAAATTATTATTTTTTATCATATTTACGTTCAAAATGCCACCATTTTGATTTGTTACCCCCAGAGTTAATCCTGAAAACTTAAAATGGAAATTGCCTTTAGACGATAATCTCTCAAAATATCATATTATGGTTTCTCGTTTCATTCATTAATTTTTGTCATTCAATTTGATATTATCCTGCAATTTTTCATGCAATAAAAATTACAAAATTCTTTTGTTTTTCTTATTTCTTGCGTAAACTATCTGCCCCATATGCAATTTGATCATAACACAACAGGTGTTATGGTCAAATTGCATATGGAGCAAATTGTTTACACAAGAAATAAAAAAACAAAAGAATTTTGTAATTTTTAAGAGAATAAAATTGAAATTTACTATCAAATAAAATTTTTTTTATTTTGATGGTACTTTAAATTGATTGTCATACTTTAAATACCAATTCTTCTTAGTCTACTTACTAGTGCACCTGCTTAAAGGTTTTTATTGCCGGAATTTGTAAATCTAGTATTAGTAAATCTAATGTAGGTTACATTCTTCTTTACAACTTCACTAAATTTAACCGAATTTAGCTGTTTTTGTGACATTTTATAAGGAAGATAACTTTACATATCCTATAGATAGCTTTACGGCCAGATTCTTTGAAAGATATTGATATTTTATAAATTGACACAAGCATAAAATATTCTCGCCTTTCTTTAGCCTACTTGCGTCAGACTGAATATTATCTCACGCGGATTTTTGTTGCACGTTATAATTACCACCGCCTTCAGGGCGCTTATAACATTTGTAAAACTTTTATTCCGTTTCTCTAACAATATCTAATCAAAAAGTCAATGGGTAGCCGATCTGTTAGAAGTCCTAGACTCGGACGATGTCAAGTTCAATTTACGTAAGATGGGAATTTATGACTGGAGACGTTTAGCCATATCGTGGAACGATGACCGAAACTAGTAGATAAAACGCTGCTTTTCAGCATATTTTTACATAACTTATGTTATCGTTAATTTCCTTAAAAACTTTTCCTACCCGTATACCGCCAGGATATGTCTCTATTACTAAATAAAATACATAACTGAAAATTTCCAAGTATACGAAAAAAATTAATGTAAATGATCCAGCTCTGGGGTACCAGCAGGTTATGCCGCTGCACGTAAATCAATATTCAGTTGCTTGCAGCTGAATACTTGCAAGTATCTAAAAAAAAGGAAGGAGGATAATCACAATTAATTCGTCATCTTTGCATAATGTACGTATGAATTTATTTAGTTTTAAACAATCTAACTAAATTGTGAAATAAAAAGAATTTCTTGATTTATCGTTTTATCATATTTCTTCATTAATGCTAGATACTCTAGTTATGTACAAAATAGTGTTTTTTCGATATTTCTAAATGATATCGATATTGTTTTACGCTCAACAACAATCCTTTTTATCTATACTGTCATACCAAATACTGTACTATGTTTAGGATATTATGTACCTTACGGACTTTATCTTTCTGTTGGACTGGACTAATCTCAAAAAGCAAAGACGAAATTTGGATACCATTTTCACTATATCGTTTATCGATGAAGGTTTTGGTGTATTACAATACTTAATGTATTACAATACAATTGCTGGAAATTATAAATTATTTGTACATATATTTTTGTACACCTTATTTACTGGTTTTATTTATATTATATAACTAAGTGGCGTATAATACAGGAAGTCCATTTAACGTGGCTCAAAATTTTTTTAGGTAGAGAGCATCATAATACGCGAATATCATAGTTAAAGGTTAGTTTTTTTGTACTTTTTTGAAAAATCCTTCCTGCAATTGGGTTAGGTTAGGTTTGCTTTGAATTGGATTAGGTTGGGTTTGCTTTGGATTTGATTGAGTTGGGTTTTATTATAATGAGGTTGGTCGTGTTAGTTTGTATTGGGTTGGGCTCAATTGATTTGCGTTGAGTTAGGTTGGGTTGAGTCGGATTGGTTTAGGTTGATTTTGTATTGGATTGGATTGGATTTGGTTGTATTGACTTTGGGTTGGGTTGGTTCACGTTTTGGGTTTGCGTTGTATTAGGATAGGTTGTATTGTGTTGGGTTTGATTGGATTGGATTTGCTTTTGACTGAGTTGGATTTGATTTTAGTCGTGTTGGATTGGACTAGGCTCAGTTTGATTTCAGTTGTGGCGGTTTGGGCTGGGTTGGGTTGGGTTTCATTTGGTTGTGTTAAGCTTGATTTGGGCCATATTGGGTTTGTTTTCGGTTGTGATGGTTTGGGTTAAGTTTTTTGAGGTAGGTTTGGATAAGGTTGGGTTGTTTTAGATTGGTTGGATTTGTTTTGGTTTGGGTTATGTTGGGTTAAGTTTGCTTTGGTTTGTATTAGGTATATTTAGATTGAGTTGAGTTTGATTTCTTTCAGATCATTTTGGGTTTTCTTTTGGGTTGCGTTAGGTTGGATTACTTTGGATTTGTTTTGTTTTGGATTGGGTTGGGTTGATTTTAGTTGGGTATTTTTGGGTTAGGTTGGATTTTTGGAGTTACTTTGAAATGGTTCGTGTTTGCTTCAGATTGGGTTGGGTTGGGTCAAGTTGGTTTGGGGTTGCTTTTGTTTGGGTTGGATTGAGTTCGCTTTTGGTTGTGTTGAGCCACATTGAATTGGGTTGGGTTTGATTCGAGTTTTATTGAGTTAGGTTAGGTTATATTCGCTTTGGATGGTGTAGGGTTGGATTTGGTTGTGTTGTGGTTGGTTCGAGGAAAATTGGATTTGTATTGGTTTGGGTTAGGTTGTGTTAATTTGGATATGCTCTGGGTTGGTAGGGTTATGTCGGGTTATGTTGGGCTGTGTTTAGTTGTGTGGGATTGGGTTGGGTTGAGTTAATTTGTATTTGATTTGGATTGATTTGGGTTGAATTGGATTGGATTTTCTTGGATTGTTTTAATTTGTGGTGGGTTTTATTGTCTTGGGTTGGTTTGTTTGACTTATGTTAGTTTGGTTGGGTTGGGTTGGGTGGTGTTATGTAGTTTCATGTTGATGTAGATCGGATCGGGTTAAAGAGAATGCGTTAAGTTTGGAAGCCATAAAGCTGATTTTAATAAATCAGACACGTCAAAAAATTCATGGCATTTTGAATTATTTTCCAAATAATTCGAATTTCTGTATATCATATTCAGATTTAAAAAAACATTTCTTGTCACCTAAAAAACATCTTAAAAAAATGCCCGTGAAGTACATTATAATAACGGGTATTTGACCTTCTGCTGACATTGATTTAACTCTGTCTGGTTGTTAAATCAATGTCAGCAGAAGGTCAAATACTTGTTACTATAATGCACTTCACGGGCATTTTTTTAGATTAACTCGCCCCTTCATGTCGTCAGCCAGCAAAGGGGCGGTAAAAGCCCTTGCTTGGCCCAGCGAGTGGCACCGAGTCCACCCGCCCAACCAGAGCCTAGTAAGGCCCGGCCTAGGGCCGTACATATTCAGATAGTAGAAGTAGAGTAGAAAAATTCTTGTCACCTAAAAAACATCTACCTAAAAAGCATATACTCTAGTCATGTAAATGCGTCGAATGATGAACAAAAATAAACAGCAATGGATGACAAGCGTCACGGATGACTGTAACAACCAATGAACCGTGACCGAAAAGGTGATTACTAAAATTCGGAAGCCAACTGATTTATTCCCAAGGATACATATGCTTAATATACATGTATTATGATTATAATTGTTGAAAACGAAATGAAAAGAAAAAACACGTTCTGTGCATAACAAAAAAAGGATATAACAAAAACTTCAAGAATTACTATTTTCAATCATTTATTATTAAAGTGCTTAACCGGTTTTGCTTAGCTTCAGTTTACCAAATACTGTAATTTAGATTCGCAATAAAACCAAGTTAATTCTTCTAAAGAGAACAAATAAGCAAGAGATATTGAATCAAATCTGTCAGTTACTGTTTTTAAAGCCTTTACATTGTATATACGTACCAACAAATAGAAAGTGTCCAAAGATGCAGAGAAAAATTACCAACTAATCTAGTAGAGCTGTTAAAAAATATATTTAGATCGTATCGTCCATAATGCATGATTAGGCTATGTGTTTTTTTTTAATATTATTAAGGGTCCTTTCATAAATAATTCAACTGGTTGGTGCAATCTGCAAGGTTTATAATAAAAGCTAACCTGCCATATTCTTTACAACGGTAAAACTTAATAAACTTGTAAACGGTGTATGCTACTACTACAATAATACATTTCTCTTGCGGAGGAACATTTGTGCAACTTGTTGCTTGCGAGTTATATAATGAGCACAATGTAACCCTCTGTTACAGAAGTATATCCGTCCTAATTATTTTCACGTAAATTATTTTCTTTATCTCCCTGTCGTTTTCTCTTATTTTTTTATTTATTTTATATTATAGAATAATAATATTCATGGATCCATCTAATTAAATATTAATTTCACTAGTGTTAGTTTAATTTGGAATGTTTCTATTAAGTTATTAAATCTAAATTTTATAAGTTAATAGATAAACAAAATGCTACAGTTTCAGTTAAATTGTAACATCTATTTTAAATGCGTATAATAAAGTGTATCAAAAGACGGATGATTAAACGTGACGTTATCCAACGAGCGTGACGCTGACTTCGCAAGGCCGCCTCTAGTACGTGTCGCGATGCCGGATTCTGTTACAAAATACTTGCAGTTCGTTATTATAAACCAATGGCGCTCAAACTTAACTAAACATTTAAATTAAAAGAAGTATATTGTGAAAAATTCAACATTCTATTTTTGATCTATCTGATTTAATCGGTTAATTATTTATAAGCTAAATTTTTAATATAGCTAAATTTTAAAAAAAACTTTGCTATGAAAATAAATAATAAGTATAAATGTTTTTCCAAGTTAATATAATCAATTTCTGTATTGGAAAAGTGACAAAAATTAAAAATTTTGCATAGTTATTCTGCAGTTTTTGGAGTTTAGTCCTTAAGAATCGATTTTCATATATGGCGCCCGGTATGAAATTTTATGAATAGTAAAAGCAGAACTTCAGAAAGTTGAAAAAGAAAAGTGTAATCAGCTAATTTCAGGCACATCTTTAATTGACATATCGAATTATTTACTGACTGTTTTAAGCATCGTTTGCTTGGCTGGATGTATTGCGTTTAACAAAAGTATTATTAATGAAAGGGTAAATACAGTCCGATGTTCATATTTATAATGTAAATAGAATTTATTTATTTATTTGTTGAAAGGCTCAGAAAACAAGCTACAGTCCCGTAGATGTATAATAAAAAGAACTGAGTATAAAACTATACAATAACTCTAATTATGTGTACACAAAATGGTTAGAGTATTTATGTGCCTATACACTTTCAAGGGTTACTTGTGTTGTTAAATATATTACGAAATGTACCAATCAATTATTAAAGTTAGTATTAACTTAAAATTGTATTATTTTCTATATACTGAACAAAATATTAATTATATTATAGCTGGTTTTAATTTATGAATAATATATTATGTATTTCCTTTTTAAATGTAAATAATTTCAGTTTAAACATGTCCAAGGACGGATGTTGAGAAAAAATATCGTTTGTAATCATCGGCACATTCGAATTGTGGGATTATAAAAAGGGTTATTATTGTTGTAAACTTGTAGTACGAATAATCTAGGTAATGGTATACGGGATCTGAGTCGAGTGTTGAAGTTGAGTACAAAGAGGGGATGGGGACAATCAACATGCGAATGTATGTATTTATATAAATACTACAGATCACCGCTTTTTCTCCGTACAGCTAGTGATGATAAATTAAATCTCGGTAGTTGGATTTCATAGGATCTATAATCTCGTCCAAGATGGAATCGGAATTAATTTGTTGATGAATACAGAATTAACTTCTCTGTACGAATGTAATTACTTTTTTTAAATAATGTGCCTAAGAAATGTGTACATTATTTGTTTCTTTTGGACAAAAGGAAATCAACTGTATCGACTTTGGCCTAATATAAAAACCAAGCAGAGAAGACAGTTGGCAAAGAAAAGACAGCAGTGTTTAAGACAGCAGTGTTTGTAGTGCAGAAATTTAAAATTTGTTATATTCGTGAACTGATATTGCATTAATTAGAGTCATTTCACTATAGATCCGTCTAAGCAACAATCGACGAGTAGAAGTGAAGTTTTTGCTGAATTCGCAGAAACTTTGCCAATATCGTCCGAGGCAATGGAATATGTTTCTGCGGGTCAGCCTAGGGGTGAGGTAGAGGAAACTATTTTGGACATGGATACGAATGTACCAATACGCAGGAGACGCACTAGAAGCCAGCATTCGGATATCCGGTTCACTTTCAGCCAACGTCAATTACTTCAGACGGAAGAATTAAAAAAAAATTGCGTGAGGCATGAAATGAATCCAGAGGCAACGAAGAGAAGACGAGCTCCATGAAATTCGCAAGGTACTTTTTTTAAGTCAAAATCAAGAAGCGAAGGCTCGCTTTGAAGTTTCAAAGAGGGAATTAAAAAATAAATGAAATACGTTTTTATGCTATTAATTTTTTTACTTATAAAATTTTATCCGATTTTCTGTTTTTAAATTTTCTTTTTTCTTATTTCGTTTTAATTTTTGTATACATTTTTTATTTTACTTGTTGTACTATTTTCATTTTAATTACTTTTATTTTTATGAATTTTTCTGCAGATATTGTGTTTTATTTCGTATTGTTTAAATTTCACAAGAGACAAACAGAATTAAATTTTCAATAATAAATCATGCAGTCAAACAGAGTTAAATTTTCAATAATAAATAATTTAGTCATTATTTTGTTATGTGTAGAAAGGCACTGTAGGATGTTGTTTAAAACATTTAAAAACTAAAAAATGTTAAAATTTATATTTTTTCCTTTACACTTATTTTGTTAAGCCTTGGTAATGAGGGTCTATAAGTATACATTACAATTTGATAAGGGATTGGTAAAATAAATGTTCATAGAAATTGGGTATTAACCAATGAAATCGGATTTTCAAATTGAAACCTTATGAAAGAATGGTTTGTATTATCTAGTCCAAACTAATTTAATGCACGTTTTTGTTTTAGTTATGGGAAAATTTAACCTTACATTGCATTTCAAGAATTTTTAATCAATGTAGCTTCTCTCATCACTTGTACTCTAATTCAATTTGTCAGAATACAATATGTTTTTGCAAGTTAAATTACAAAATATTAAGAATAAGTATGTATTGATAGCTTCATAAAATTTGGGCACTGACGAAAACTTAAACTTATATGAGAATATATATATATATATATATATATATATATATATATATACAATTTAGAAAGCCAAATATAATACAAATATAGTGATGATTGAAGAGTAAATGGCTGCGATATAAAAAAAATGAAGATAAAACTCTTTAATACATTTAATATCGATAGTCCATCGATGTCTAATCTAAAGAATAGCACCACAATTCAGAACAACTTGTAAGAATGATGTCAGTTTCAGAATTATGCATATGATATTAATGAATATTAAATATGTTTTGTACAAAATATTGATAACAGAATAAGAGAACACTGTTTTGCCATCAAGTATACTCAAATTAAGTAAAACCGATAAAAGAATAGAAGACACAAAATTGTGAAATGGAGTTTCACCACGCAAACAAAATGAAAGTGACTAATGTTGCTGTCATTACATCCGGAATACGATGATGCACAAACAGGAAGACCTTTTTAATGTCTCCTCGGACGTGTGAGGTTGTTCCAAGCCGGACGTGATAGGAAGTGAAGATAACGTCGTCCTTCACACTTCTATCAGGTACGGTTTTGACATTGAGCGATGTCGTCAAAACATATGGAACAAAAAATAAAATCGTATTTATTTCCAAATGTTTTGTCCACTACAACCTTATTGAAATATTTTGAACAAGTTGTAAGTTCGTAATAGTAAACTGTTAAAAGACAAACATATAAGTGATAGATCCTTCCTGAAGTACTCTCATCTCGTTACCAATGCATTCTGACGGATATTATAGAAAAATACGCTAAATTGTAATGTTCTGTAGATGTGTTATATTGGTCAATAGGACATTAACTCTCTTATCGTATTTCGCAACTCTGGATATTGTGATTTAATGAAACTGCATTTCGAGCCATGTAAACTACGTTAAATAAGCTTTAATTGTACTAAAAAATCATCTTTAAATGATCGAGTTTGGATGATATAGGCTTAATTATAATTTATTAATAAAATCTCTAAAGTGTTGACGCGTCTAAGGGCGACATAATCTGTACTTTAGTCAAATCAGGGTTTAATAATTGAGCCAAAACACGGTAACAGGAACTCTTTCAGCACGTTAAATAACTTCCAATCTTCATTTCTCAATTTATTCAGCTCAGTGATTTTGCATTTAAAATACAATTGGCAGGCCGAAGATTTTTAAAAAATCATTGGCAATATCGCTAATGTATTTGTCACTAAAATGAAAGTAAAACACTGAAATGTCTTGATGTGATCCGTGAACCTACAAACACCGTTATATGAGACTCTGACCATAAATCGTGCAAGTTTATAGGCAGACCGACAGACACAGGTAAACTCCATATTCCATAAATTACTTGAAGACATTGAGCAAAATTCTACTCGGAATAATTTATTAATAAAATTGTAACAGAGTGAATTCTGTACATGGAAATAGTTTAAAAACAGTGAGTGATTCAATTTTTAGTACGATAGTAGAAACCAGAAAACCGTTTTTAAATTTTTTGTCTGCCTGTATTTTAATTTGTTCTTAAATCACGCAAATTCTACTGCACAGATTTTGTTAAAAATGATATGGTAATAGTTTAAATCTTCAAGCAACATATAGAATACTTTTTATTTAGATATTACAGATATATGAAAAAAATTCTCTGACTTCGTGAATATCACGATATTGGTGAATAGTGCGTAATAGTTTCTACCAACATCATAGCGTTTTTAGTAGACTTTATACTCATAGAGTTTTGAGAGAAAACAACTTTTTATATTGAATTCTACGCGAACTACTACTATAAAATAAGTGTGTTCGACACGAATCAGAGTTTTGAAGTTTCTTACCAATTTGACTGATAGAAGAACTTGCAGCGACCAGAGGCAAGGTAAAAAAACTGTCCCACGTCTAAGGTTCAGAAGGAAAAATGAAAGTTCGGCTATCTTCACCTTGATTTCATTATCAGACCTTTACTTACGGTCGTTTTTCTTATTCTAAAACGTCAAACCTTGAATCAATGCCGATTAACGGTTAAATAATAAGGAAAACAACCGTCACCTTCTTTACATTTCCAAGTTTCTCCGTTATTATCATCCATTGCAATAAACTAAAGCTTTTTCAAGTTTCATTAAGTTATATTACTCCGTACTGATAAAGGGTAAAACGGAATCTTTGTGGAAACAACCGGCTGTTCGTTCATTCGTTTGGTAAAGTCTATTTTCTCAGAGACCGAGAAAGTAAATTTTGATTAGTATAGTACAAAAATCTCAATTCTCAATTTTAGAAAAAACTTTAGGATATGTGAGCTGCTGATTTTTAGTGTTCCGTGGCCAAATTGTCAAAATGCATATGTTATTGAATCACTTCGATGTCTGTCCGTCCGTATGTGACTAGTATTCAGAAACTACTATCGGAACTATTCTAATATTAACTACTATTCGAAACTATTCTACTAATATTCTAATGTTAACTACTTATTCTACTACTATTCCAAAATTAACTACTATTTGAAACTATTCTACTACTATTCTAATATTAACTACTAATCGAACTATTCTACTACTATTCTAATATTAACTAGTATTCGAAACTATTCTTTTACCATTGTAATTTTAACTACTATTCGAAACTATTCTATTACCATTCTAATTTTAAATACTATTCGAATTTATTCTGCTACTATTCTAATATCAAATACTATTCGAAACGATTCTACTGCCATTCCAATATTAACTATTATTCGAATTTATTCTGCTACTATTCTAATATCAAATACTATTCGAAACGATTTTACTGCCATTCCAATATTAACTACTATTCGAATTTATTCTGCTACTATTCTAATATCAAATACTATTCGAAACGATTTTACTGCCATTCCAATATTAACTACTATTCGAATTTATTCTGCTACTATTCTAATATCAAATACTATTCGAAACGATTCTACTGCCATTCCAATATTAACTATTATTCGAATTTATTCTGCTACTATTCTAATATCAAATACTATTCGAAACGATTCTACTGCCATTCCAATATTAACTACTATTCGAATTTATTCTGTTACTATTCTAATATCAAATACTATTCGAAACGATTCTACTGCCATTCCAATATTATCTACTATTCGAATTTATTCTGCTACTATTCTAATATCAAATACTATTCGAAACGATTCTACTGCCATTCCAATATTATCTACTATTCGAATTTATTCTGCTACTATTCTAATATCAAATACTATTCGAAACGATTCTACTGCCATTCCAATATTAACTACTATTCGAATTTATTCTGCTACTATTCTAATATCAAATACTATTCGAAACGATTCTACTGCCATTCCAATATTATCTACTATTCGAATTTATTCTGCTACTATTCTAATATCAAATACTATTCGAAACGATTCTACTGCCATTCCAATATTAACTACTATTCGAATTTATTCTGCTACTATTCTAATATCAAATACTATTCGAAATGATTCTACTGCCATTCCAATATTATCTACTATTCGAATTTATTCTGCTACTATTCTAATATCAAATACTATTCGAAACGATTTTACTGCCATTCCAATATTATCTACTATTCGAATTTATTCTGCTACTATTCTAATATCAAATACTATTCGAAATGATTCTACTGCCATTCCAATATTATCTACTATTCGAATTTATTCTGCTACTATTCTAATATCAAATACTATTCGAAACGATTTTACTGCCATTCCAATATTATCTACTATTCGAATTTATTCTGCTACTATTCTAATATCAAATACTATTCGAAATGATTCTACTGCCATTCCAATATTATCTACTATTCGAATTTATTCTGCTACTATTCTAATATCAAATACTATTCGAAACGATTTTACTGCCATTCCAATATTATCTACTATTCGAATTTATTCTGCTACTATTCTAATATCAAATACTATTCGAAACGATTTTACTGCCATTCCAATATTAACTACTATTCGAATTTATTCTGCTACTATTCTAATATCAAATACTATTCGAAACGATTCTACTGCCATTCCAATATTAACTATTATTCGAATTTATTCTGCTACTATTCTAATATCAAATACTATTCGAAACGATTCTACTGCCATTCCAATATTAACTACTATTCGAATTTATTCTGCTACTATTCTAATATCAAATACTATTCGAAACGATTCTACTGCCATTCCAATATTATCTACTATTCGAATTTATTCTGCTACTATTCTAATATCAAATACTATTCGAAACGATTCTACTGCCATTCCAATATTATCTACTATTCGAATTTATTCTGCTACTATTCTAATATCAAATACTATTCGAAACGATTCTACTGCCATTCCAATATTAACTACTATTCGAATTTATTCTGCTACTATTCTAATATCAAATACTATTCGAAACGATTCTACTGCCATTCCAATATTATCTACTATTCGAATTTATTCTGCTACTATTCTAATATCAAATACTATTCGAAACGATTCTACTGCCATTCCAATATTAACTACTATTCGAATTTATTCTGCTACTATTCTAATATCAAATACTATTCGAAATGATTCTACTGCCATTCCAATATTATCTACTATTCGAATTTATTCTGCTACTATTCTAATATCAAATACTATTCGAAACGATTCTACTGCCATTCCAATATTAACTACTATTCGAATTTATTCTGCTACTATTCTAATATCAAATACTATTCGAAACGATTCTACTGCCATTCCAATATTATCTACTATTCGAATTTATTCTGCTACTATTCTAATATCAAATACTATTCGAAACGATTCTACTGCCATTCCAATATTATCTACTATTCGAATTTATTCTGCTACTATTCTAATATCAAATACTATTCGAAACGATTCTACTGCCATTCCAATATTATCTACTATTCGAATTTATTCTGCTACTATTCTAATATCAAATACTATTCGAAACGATTCTACTGCCATTCCAATATTATCTACTATTCGAATTTATTCTGCTACTATTCTAATATCAAATACTATTCGAAACGATTCTACTGCCATTCCAATATTAACTACTATTCGAATTTATTCAACATGAACATTTTAAATTTAGCACAGAGGTAGAATATGGTGGCGGCAGTGTAGATGTGAAGTATGGAAAATCAATTTTGCTTAATCGAATAGCGCGGCAGGAGCCTTTTAGGCTCATAATCGGAGTATATTAATATATATATTTCTATTGGAGAGTGATGGCACGGAATACTAATTGTGCAAGTATAACCTGCACTTAATCGATTTTATTTTCTCTCCGTTACGTGTTGAACCGAAGATGAGTAATATGAAAACATAACATTGGTTTAAATACCTAAAATTTTCTTAAAGAAAAATTTGAATGAAATTTAAAAATATCTTAATATCTTTATCCCATCCTTCAGTCTCTTAAAGTTATATCAAAACAAATTTAAAATAGTGGTGACAAAATTATTTTGACTAAATTTCAATTATGATGTGAAATATCTCGGCGATATGAGTTCGATTCGCGCTTGGTCATTGTTTTTGCGTTCTCCCTTACAACATCTATAGATAGTGGATGATAGCTAGTTGATCGTGACATGAATAATAAAATACAATTAGTATTTTATTTAGCTAAACGACAAACCGGTATCTTTAATTAAAAACTCGTCTTCAACTCTAATATAATATCAAATAATATGTGATTTTTTAAACTAGACCTAAAGTAAACAAAAATTAAAAAAATTACTTGTCGGGAATTAGATTTCAGTTGCTTAACTTACAATCAGGTGATAAAAAGCAACAGGTGACCAAACATACGTTTCGACTCGCGTAAATATTTATATGAAAAGGGACTGACTTGAAAAATCTTTTAATACAGTGGTTCGTAGACTTTCTTGGTTTACGATAATTTTTTCACGCTATTGTAAATTAACGACAATTTTCACCTTCGTACGTACACATATGCATATAGAATATTGTCCTGATTAGAGTCAGTTTGATGTAAATACTGGTTTTTACGGTACCTACGTACGTACATTTTTTTAATATTTCTTTTTTTGAAGAGCAATGTCACTTCCATTTAAATTGTTAGTAATAGTCCTCATTGAATTGAACATTTTGTGCCGTCTTATCCAAAAAGTACTTCCATTATGACTAATTTTCATACTTTAAAACACAATTTAACTGTGATGATGAGCATGCGTATTATAGTCACATTTTTATTTTCGCGCAAGGTATTTATCATTCACCACCATTGAATAATTTTATATTCATTTTTATATGACAAATAATAATCGAAATTAGTACTGATATAAGGTTTAGATTTAGATTATCTATCAAATAAAAGCTAAAAGTTTCATTAAGCACTCCGCATTGTTTTTCAAATAACGTAAACGGTTTTTCATATCTTTGCTCTTTCCTGGCTTAGATTTAAACAGAAACTAGATTTACTTTATTTTCTAAATTCTAGATTTAGAAGTGTAAATATCATACATAGTTCCTTACTCTCTTCTGCGAGTTGTGCCTGTGCCCATCATTTTTCATAACATAGTCTGTATTTTCTCTGCTAATATACTTATTCCCCTACATATTTGATTAAAATAACGATATTCCATAGACTATTAAAGAAATCAGACGTCGCTAAATAGCCATTTTATGTTACTTGCCGTTAGCGACATCTATGACCATGCAAGTAACATAGACATGGTTAAAGACAAGTAATATAGATGTCGCTGAACGATCACAACACTATTAGCTCAGAGTATATAATGATACTGAGGGTCCGTATTAGAAAAGTTCCCACCGGTAGGTTGGTGTTTGAAGTTGCTTCGCTTTTTAATACTCCTGCCAAAACTGCTGTTTGCAACCGAGCGACTGAAACCTGTGTATCCAACTTCACTTTCATTTTTTTGGAATTCGTTTGGGGTTAAGTGCGCTTGCATTACTTTTTGTACCCTTTTACTTTTATTACTTCGGTCAATATTATAAAGATTAATTATATCCGTGAAACTTAATTCATTACCTTACTACTATATACAATTATGTGTCAACGAATTATTTCTAAAATGTTTAATAATACGAGGCATATCAAGTATGGAAAATATTTTTTTTTATTATCTAGCAAGAAAAATGGATTGTTCGGAGTTACCCTTAATTGTTTTAAGGAACTCATATTTTTTGTTCTCTTGTCACAATCACAACCTTTAGCAGTAATTCCGAATCGAAAATTTTAAAAAGCTATACGATGGAACGGAAGGCAAACAAACGATGCTTATGCCACCTGTCGTAAATATAAAGTTACCTTGGCAGTTGAATCCTAAAATAATACCTAGATGGTATCAAATAGAATATACATACTTTAAATACGTGTTTTACACATTTCACTTTTAAAAATATTAAGATATTAACCTAAATAATTTATTTTTATGAAACAAAGCTGGAAAGTGACATAATAGTCTTTTTTATTGATATTTTTCTTTCAATCCAAATAATACTTGTAGCGACATCTATCGCCACTAAATCCGTACTAATTCTAAAATGTATGAGAGCCGACCAGACAAATTATTAGTGATAAAATAAGAAGTATTTAGTTACTATCTGTCGACATCAACGTAATAAATTTATTTTTTTAAGAAATTGAGAAAATATTGTTTCCAACGTTCAAAGGTGAAATTAGAAAAAGTACGAGTGAAATGAAAAAAACTATTTAAACAATATTAAAATTAGACAATTTATTTCTCAAATAGATATAATTTTTTTTCAAAGTAGTTGATGTATATATTTAGGTAGATAAACGACAGATATTTTGTTGAAATCAAATGCCGAAAAGAAGCCAGCCATTCGGTACGACATCATTAGGCGTATAAATTATGAAAATTGTAAGACAATATTTATTTATTTAAAAATTGGCAAATACGTTTCCCTCTGAAAAAAACGCCCATATTTACATTGAAATACAGCCTTTTACATAGGTAACTTGTGTAGTGTAGGAAATGCTAATATAGAAAAAGATTAAATTGCGAGTTAATATGAGAACATAGTGAGCAAGTCGTCACGATCTTATTTCTAAAGTCTGAATCGAAGACCAGAAAATTTAACTTTTAAGTTTTAATGAATTTTTAAAATACTTTCAGGAAAAAAACATATATTTGTTTTTTTTAAATCCAATTTACATCAATTCCTAATTTTCGTTTGTCTACCTTCTTTGATGCAAAAATACTGGCATTTGAGAAATTTAAATGTATCTTGGTAGATCTCATTTCATGACATTCTATGAATGTTTGGATGTCCTTTTATACACACACTATGCCACATTCAAGCATTACAAATAATGTTGTTAATTTAAAATTGGTATGCTATTTGGTACACGAAAAAAACAATTTGTGTAACCAAAATATTAATTAATTCACGACCAGACGGCGTTGATGGCATTTCTTTTTAATTTTGATTAACAAATACGGAAAAAAATTAATTATATTCCTTTACTTTAAAATTTATATGTACGCTGCCCGCAAATTTTCATTGCTTTTCATCTATAAACGATTGGATAGAACTTATAATAATTAAGAATAGGGTTATATTTGACTCTACATTCCAAATTTAAAAAGATTATTGGTTACACAGCGCATCAGTGTTGAAATTGGATTTCTAACTTGAAAATAAAAAGCAAAATTAAAAATTTCGATGTGATTGTAGTTGTCGCAATTGAAAAACGAATAAATAATTTTTTTTTAAACCCCTCCAAAGAATAGTAAGAACCTATTAATATAATTACAAACCCAAGAAAAGCCGTCGAGGTTGCAATTACCATTTCCGTTCCCAATATAAATTACCTCGTAGCAGCATAGAAAAGCAATTTGGGCACCTAAGAGAATTTCAATTAGTCACGAACTGATAAAACAGCAAAATTTTAGGCATAGGGAGTGCATGGGAGCCTCGACGGATTTTCTTGGGTTTGTAATTATATTAATAGATACTTACTTTCTTTCAGTCACGGGGGTTTTCAAAAAAAATATTTATTCCCTTTTCCATTACGACTACATCCGTCGTGGGTTTTTTCAAATTTTTTAATTTTGCTTTTTATTTTATGCTTTTTTGATTGAAACGTTTACATCTGTCGTGGGCTTAATTAACATTTTGATTTTGCTTTTTATTATTATTGTTAATAACTAAGATTAAAAAAAAAAAACATTCGCCAAAGGGCAAGCTTATATGGCTCTTAGTAGAGTACGATCTTTAACCCGCCATTGGTGACGTCAATTTCACTTACAACATTGGTGATGCCGGTCTCATAGACCAGGGTTTCTAACCTAAGATTTGGCCAACCATTAACTAGTTATCCTAGTTTTAGTCAGTTTAGGTTTATTTATAAACTTATTTTTAACAATAAAATACAAAAATTCAGTCAATCACAGGTTGTTTATTATTTATTAAACAATTGTACTTACGACACTAAAAAATACTACGTTTTACCCATATGTTTATAAAAAATTTAAATTAGTAACATTGTTTAACATTATAGACTAAAATCAGCCTTTGTCAGTCTTCCTAAGACTGACATTACAAACTCTAGAAAATAAACAAAATAATATTCCTTCTAACAAAAAAATTAAGAAAAACCTTCTCAAAAATTACTCTTTTTGAGAGGCTAAACAGCTTCTACAACATGGCATTACATGCTCAAGGTACAAATATTTCTCGCATTTTTGACAAAAAAATTAGCTTTTCTGTTTTTCCGCCACCCACACTCATGGCATCGACCTTTACGTAAAGGACCAGCAGGACCAGGTTCATCATCAATCTTCAAAATCTCTGAAAGACTTTCTCTCATCAGCCTTGGTAAGTTCAATTGTGTACGTCTTTCTCTCAGATAAGGTTCAATAAATTTCATGGTTAAATTCTCAATAAAATGTTGGCGTTGTAGTTTTGAGTTTTGATTATTAGCTGTATGTATCATCAGACTGTTAATTGTGCTGACATTGAGCATAGCGTAAAATAGAACCATAGGCCATCTTCTTGTTGCTCTGGCACAATTGTAATTTTCACATAAACGGCCTACTACGTCAACTCTACCCTTGGTGTCATTATAATTCAAAATTATTTCAGGTTTTTGAGATTCTGTATCAACTTGAGCATCATTGTGCATAATACTAATCAGCATGACATTCTTGTCAGTCTTAGGTACATGTGAAACTAAAACCATATTGCTGCCAAAACCAAACATAGACTTGACACTTCGGCCACGTAAAATATTGAATTCCGGAGGGAATTCAATGTTTCTAATCGTTGTAAGACCTTTCTGTAGCAATGCTTCAGCTAATGGTATACTGGTGTACCAATTATCAGTCGTCACGTTACAACCAGTATTGTATATTGCCTCGCATAATCTTTGAACAACACCTAGGCCGGAATTATCTACATTGTCTTGTCTATCCTTCATTTGTCTATTTACCGGCATATATCTCCATGTTGAATATGTAAAACATTTTAGAATCACAGAGAGCTTGAATCTTTATACCATAAGGGTTTGGTTTATTGGGGATATATTGTCTAAATGAACATCTGCCACGAAAAGCTTCTAATTTTTCATCAACAGTCACAAATGCAGATAAGGTGTAATTATCCTTGCAATTCTGGACAAAATTATCAAATATTTCCCTAATATGACAAAGCTTGCCACGTGCTTTTCTCTGATGCTTTGTAGTACCGTCATCAAATCTCAAAACTCGGAGCAGAAATTTAAACCTCTGAGCAGATATAGATAATCGAAATATCTCTACCGAACCACCATCTGTTCGAAATAACTCATCAACATTGATATGATTGGATTGGATTTTTCCATTGCCAATCTAGTTTGCCTTCTTCGCTCACAAAGTAATTAGCAAATTCTTCACGGATTGTTGTTAACATAGGCCCACCTGGACGAACTTGCTGGGTTGATGGTATTATAGAGTGAGGAAGACCCTCAAACGTATCCTCAAATTTATTTCCATCTCGTTGTTTTACGTAGTTGTGAAGAACACATGATGCTTTTACTATATCCACTGCGAAATCAACACTGACGTTAAGTGGTCTATGAAAGATCCGCCATTTATTCGCTAATATGCCAAACGTGCATTTAATATATCGCCTAGCACGTGATAACCGATTGTTAAAAATTAATTTTTTCTTTGGTAAATTCTTGCCACCGTATGGACGCATTAAATTTTCCTGCAAGCTGAACGCTTCATCCCCAATAAACACATTCGGTAATAAAAGTCCATTTTGCGATATTGCAGAAGGTGGAGGTATATTTAACTTTTTTTCTTGTAACATTTTATATAGACAACTCTCTTCGAAAATAGATCTCTCTTCGAAATCGAGTCAGCGTACCTTCCATATGAGCCTATATCCACGAAAGTGAACATATAATTACTATCACATACTGCTAGAAGTATTATCGAAAAATAATTTTTATAGTTATAATATGACGATCCACTTTGCGCGGGTTGTATTATTCTAATATGTTTGCCATCAACGGCACCGAGGCAGTTCGGAAACTTAGCAGTTTTTTTTAAACCATTTATTATGTCTTTCCATTTATCTTCAGTTAGTTGTTCCATACACATATCCTTCATATGTATCCATATATTTCTGCAAACATCCCTCACTATCTTATCAATTGTTGTTGATGCTATTCTAAAACTATATTGCAAATCCATAAATGTACATCCAGTTGCCAAATAGCTGTAAAAACATATCTTTTAATCAATTAATTATACTAATAAATGTTTTTTTGATGTTACAGCCATGTTAATACAGAAGAAACGGAAAACATTAAGAGATGGCACACCAGATATGCTAAAAAAATTAAAACAAAGAGTGGTTCAGCAGCTCTCAACATTCGGCCATATGCATATTATCAGCAGATGTCTTTTTTAAAGGCAATAATAGAAGATAGACCCGACAGAACAAACAGTTTACAAGAAAGTGAAGACGCTGAAATTACGTCCGAAGAAAGCGAAAATCGTCAAAATAAAATAAACAAAGAAAGAAACAAAAGAAAATTAACTTAACTTAATCACAGATGAGAACGTCTTAATTGAAAAATTATCTAAACGCTCCCATGAAAAATCGAAGATAAATTATTTTTATTATCATTAGTTGGCGAGTTTAAAAAAATTAATGAGCAGTATTAGATGCTAAGACAGAAATACTTAACGTAATGAAATACTTTAAAGGGATGTCAAATCACACATATCCTTCGAGTTATGGTGACAGGGGATATTCCTCACAATATTCATCGTTTAATGATTGCCGTGGACAATGGGGTTATAATACTGGCCCCTCTACCTCTACATCAGTGACTGGCCCCTCTAGATCAGCGACTGGCCCCTCTACATCAGCGGCTGATGACCAAAATTATCAATTTGAAGACCTTTCATCATCTTCAGTAATATCCGATGTAATTTCCAATATTTTTAATGAATAAAAATTTAAATAATTATTGTGTATTTTTCGAACCTGCATGTTACTGCTAGTCTTTCTTCTGGTTGGATACTTCTCCTCATAATTGTGTCTTCACGTTTAATTTTAGACTTTAGTATATTATTCAATTCATCAAACGAAGACATTGACATCCTAAAATAGTTGAAAAAATTTTCTTCATCACTTCTAAGTTCCATAAACAAATGATGGAATTGTCCACGTTGTTCTCTTAATTCCAAAATTGGATGAACCCAAAATTTTCTCTTTTGACGTCTCCGCCGTCGTCTCCGCTTGAGTAGAAGCAGCAAAAGCAGTGCTTCCTCGTCAGAATCCATGACTCGACTGCGGTAGAAAGTCAACTGCTCGAGAGGTTGGTAGTGACAGCTCGAGCAGTCAACAACCGACCGCTCGAGCAGTTGACGCCGACCGCTTGAGCGGTCCGTGTACGTCGCTCGGCAGTTAACTGCTCGAGCAGTCCGTGTACGGCCGCCCTAACAATCCCATAAAACATTTTATTTCGTTTACTAGTCGATCTGGCATATGTTTCCCTGTTATATTTATGTTTTATGCTGTCGATATACTGGTTGGTGTACTTGATAATTATATCAATTATACTATCGTCAAAGAAGTGTTGCCAAATAATGAGACGGTCCTTTACATTTTGCATAGACCCTATTGGTCCCGGTAACTGAGTTATAATATTGTGACTTCTAGTACGGACTGATTGACGATGGGGTTCCTTACACCATTTTGTACATTTGTCCTTTCCCAAGTAAAATGAAGAGTTGTTACTTGAAGATTCTCGGTCACTCAGATCCTCTTTGCTGTCCGTATTTCGATCTGATGCTAGATACAGAAATTCAAGGTCGCTTTCAGTTTCGCAATTCGATGATTCTTGTAGGCTTTCCTCATCAGATCTTAAAACGTCTTGTAAAAGAGCCTCAAGACGACGCTGTTCTCTTTCGTAAGACATTCTGAAACGAGGTATTCATATTTGGTAATCAAACCTGTGAATTTTTTTTTTTAAATATCCATAAAATTTAAAAATATCACATTAATTAAATACAATAAAATAACATAATAAAGATAACAGGAACTGCAGTACACACTTTTGATGTTATTCTAAGGTTTTTAAAATTCTGTGCTAAATTAATTGTAAATATATTACTTACATGTTTGGTGACGACGGTATCACGGACCGGGTTGGCGTCAAAACTCGGGAACGTCCGCCACCGTCCGTCCGGAACGTCCATTACCGTTAGTACCGCCCGCGCCGAAGTCGCGAGCGGTACTAACGGCGTGGGACTTAAAATAAGGCAGCTACTCAAAATCACAACCCGAATGGGCGACGGGCGAAAAAATTATTCGAATCTTTCGAATCACCCGGTCTCTCAGACATATACGTCACCAATGGCGGGTTAAACGGCACAGTAATAACTGACCTAATCAAAGAAAACTCTTCAAAAATCAACACATTCATAGCATTGGAAGAATTAGAGCGCTTAAGAAACATGTTACGGGGATCACACATCGACGAAGCCGAAGAAAGGCCACAAAGTAGTTAATCTAGATCAATCAAAAATATTTATTGCCGCGATCCTTGATGACTTAACAACATAACACCTGACTAATAACCTTCGTCGTTAAATCATAAACTTTCTACCGAAAACCGTGTCTAAATCGGTTAAACCATTTTGATTATAAATGGGAACATTCGCTTGTAACAAAATGTTACCTGGTGAGCTATGGTGTACGGTGAGCTATGGTGCTAATGGTAACATTAATTTGCAACGAAATATTGTAGCGTCCCCTGGTGAGCTAACACCATAACACATATCTGAGAACCATCGCCGATTATTCCCAAATATTTTACAGAAAACCGTGTCTAAATCGGTCGAACCGTTTTGGAGATAAATGGGAACATCGGATTGCACACTGAAACAACCTCTCACCCTAAACGCGTATTGGCCGGGTGCGTACAGAGTGGGGATAGCGGAATCGACCGCAGCGCTCGCTGTGACCGAAATGGAAATATCTAAAGGAGCCCGTTAAATATTGTCATAGATAACACAATTTACTTACGTATATTGTCATGTTTACTTCTGGAAACAATGGATGTTAGCAAAAATTCGAATTTCACTTATGTTTTAATGAAAGGATGTACATAAAATAGGTCTGGATCCCAGTTATTTTATAATGAAAAGTTGATTCGATAAAAAGTTACTTACAATAATACCACTATTTTTTGCATTGTAATTTTTTTTCTGTTTAGTTGTCTGTTAAGTGTATAGTATATAATTAGAAATTTAAAATAAAAATAATGAAAAATACTTCAGCAATCAAAAAATAAAAATATTTATCGTAAGTACTTTTTGTGATCAAATAACTAAGACTGGATCCTATTGTTTAAATACGTCATTTTTATGTATGCAGAGGTTATTATACGCAGTATACAACTTAAAAAGATCATTAAAATTAGCATTGTTGCTGTACTGAACGCATAATTAAATTTTCATGCAAATTTTTGAAATATGGCACGATAGTTATTGTGTATGAAATTGTAAAAATACTTTAAGAAATAACAAATTTTAATTTTACAGATTTTCTGTATTGAATTGGAAATAAGATAAACAAAATAAATGTATAGCTGGTTTATTATTTTACTCATTTTGTGAGCTGATAACCAAATGATGTTATATATTCCGCGTACGGACATCTAAAATTTTGTTATTATTCAATATATTTGGCGTTAATTTTGTAAATATTCATTATTCACAATTACATGAAACTACGTGATGTAGTATCATTTCTACTTTCTTTAATTTCTTTACCAGGACCTAGGTTTCGTTGTATTACAACATCTTCAGGTGGGCTATTAACAAAGATGATAGCCCAACTGCAGATGTTGTAATAGCCCCCACCACTTTGCTAATAGCCCATCTGAAGATGTTGTAATGCAACGAAACCTAGGCCGTGGTAAAGAAATTAAAGAAAGTAGAAATAATACTACATCACGTAGTTTCATTTAATTGTTGTTATTATTCGTTAATAAAAGCATTTATTTAGATATTTTTGTTTACATTATAATAAATAACAAAACAAACAATCTAATCTAATTTAACATAATTTTTATCGAAAACACGAATAATAATTATTTTTCCTCGACAAAAAGAACAATGGAACAATTGATACGTAGTTAGGAACACAATATAAAGAAAAATATGTAAATAAGTCACAGTTGATGTCTTTTGTTATTTTTATATTACTCACATTTACCAGAACTGTTAATCTGAAGTGTACAAATGAAACTGAAGCGCCTATAAAGCTGTAGACGCTAGGCGTGACAAACTATACCCTTTCATAAAATTCAATTTATTTAGTTGGGAATGATGAATTTCCACAAGATAATCTATTCAATTATCTATTTAATAGTAGTATTAATCTATTCAATATTAGTTCTTTTTTTATAAATTTTAGTTGGTTTTGATATGGAGAAGATGGGAAATTTTATTGTTGTAGACATTTCAGACAACAATATATCTAGAGCCAACTTAAGAAAAATCATTGAAAAATATTTGTGAAACTCGTAAAATTTACTCTCTTGACTGATTTAAAGGTTAGTATAAAAATATTTTTGAGTGCTAACTATTAATATATATGGGGTTAAAATGCCTTATCATTAATTTCAAGTTTCCACGTAAAACGGTTTCTGAGAAAAGTTGCTATGACAAGACGAACACTTGGTTGATTTTACAAGGGATCTTTTTCATTTTTTGATACGGAATCCTGAAAAGAGAAAAATATTATAAATATGGAAAACAAGTGGAAACTAAGTAAATTTTATAAATGTTTACTACAAAACTTTTTTCTGTTTATATTATGTACACCTTAATAAAGAATTATATTTATATTTCATTTTCTTTGTCTAAATTGTTATTTCTGGAGTACATATAATGATAATATTCTCATTTAGGTTATTCACTGAAACTTCAGTTTAATATGTTTTGTAACTTTTGTGTTACTGCCTTCAAAATCAGTGTAAGTAGATAAATAGAGTTCTGACTACACCTCGAATAAAAGGGAATCATATAGTTTATATTAAAGTTTCTAATTTACTAACACTCTCATAAGATGATTATACCAGTACTTCAAAGCAGTTCTGGTAAAAATAAACAATGTACATTATACAGGTGGCCCATTATGGTCCAAAGAGAAAATATGGAGAGGGAAACATTATTAAAAATTTTGTCACTTTGACCAGGTAAAAGGGTATAGTTTCGAAGTTATTATTTTTTGTATTTTTTAGGAAATCTTCTACCCTTTTTATGCAAAAATTATCGAATAAACTACAACACAATTTCGAAATAGGTGTGGCGTAATCATGTAATGTAACATAATTATGCTTATTACTTGCATGAAGTAGTTTCATATTTTTTTTATTTCAGCCAAATTCTTAAATTTACTCTAAAATTACTAATTCTTTCACTGCGTTAAAAGCTACTTAGCTTTACTATAATTATAAAAACAAAATCGTCTTTTTGTAACCGTTCCAAAAAATTCAAAATGTAAACCATTACATAGAATCAAAAAGAAACAAAAATTTGTTCAATACATATAAAAAACAAGTGTTAAAAAATGAAACTACATTCCCGGCCAGCCTCGTAACGATCATGTTTTGCGAAAGTGACTTTAAGCAAAAAACGTGTAAGTGCAAAAAAAAAAACAAAACCAAAAACTTCTAATTTCAGTCAGGTTCTTCGTGCACAGAAACAGTTAATAACGTACCCAGGAAGAATCCGCGCCTTTCAATAAAACCGATAAAATCATTCCACGCTCAAAAAAGTTAAAAAAACAAGACTTTTCCATGCACTTCCGAGAGGTAAGGTATAAGCTCCATCCTCTTCAATATATATTCACACGAGATTCACTCCTCCATTAATCTATTGCATCACTTACTACAGTGTGCTGAAGATCTGCTTTAATATACCTCGGCCAAAACTTCTGTTGCCGTAAATATTTTAAATTTTGACCTCGTAGATTTGAGTAATTGGGTTTTCACTAGAAGGAGGGTAATTTTACCTATTTCCTCAAACTTTTCAACCAAGAGTAAATCTGTGCAAGACTAAATTCTTCGCGTTGTTCTTTAAATTAATTGTCCTGAATTACTCACATTGAGCATTTCATTGCCCGATACCAATCCAATATGGGATTCGTACAGTCGTATATCCAGAGTATGTTGAGGCTCTCATCCGACCAATCTAAAATTAATGTATCGATGCGCAATCATCTGGGCTGTAAATCATTCCTTTTAACGTATATCCAAAACCAAATTGACTCGTATCCAGTCTCAAATTTTAAGAATTATACTGGGGTCGATAAAATTCAGCCCTACCTCTAGTCCTCCTCTATCTTTTCATCAATAATACCTAGCTGGTCAGTATCTCCTGAAGGCAACTAGTTTTTCCAGACATCCTATATTATGAAAAATCTCCCTACTCACCAGACTTATGACAGATGATTCTTTTTGGCATTCTAGGTATCATCCACTTCTCACTATCAAGTTCTTAAAAGTCAAATCCCTCGTAAACCCAATGTAACAAAATTACTCATCCCCTCTCTATACTACTCCATTTAATTTGATAATGAACAGACCAAGTATATTTTCGTATCTTGAGGTTCGCAAGATCTTATCAAACTTCATTTTCCTGTTAGTTTCTATTGTGAATAAAAATTCTGTGGACTGGACGCGAATATATAACCCTGACCTATGCCTAGTTTGACGCATGGCTCTACTGTCCAGTCACATCATATTCAGCCTAATTTGGTCTATTCAATATTTTTTTTATTATTTTCTATTATTTCTTGGCTATTGCGGAGATTTTTATATGCTCTGCATATTAAGACTCACGCACTTTTAATTCTCTCGGATTCCTTAAGTTCATTGCAGTCACTCTTCAATAATCTTTTCTCTTTAAATTGCAACTTCCTGATGCTCTGAATTAAGCAAGTTACCCTCGATTTGGAAAATTGGGACACATGCCGTTCTTGCATAAATATCTAGTCATTGTTATATAATAGGTAATAAAACAGTCAATGCAAAGACACGGTTCACCGCTGTGAAGGGGAATTCATAATACACTTTTCCTAGCTCGCTACTGGATGGCTTCCGACTGGTACAGGACATAGTAAAGATCACGAGTTAGAATTACTTCCAGGTTAAACCCATCAAATCCCTGATTCCTCAAATTGACTTTTTCGAGAAGGGATAACTCGATGGTATCTTGCATGTCTTTGGGACACTATTTCACTCCTAATCATTAGGCTCGATACTAAAATATAACATTCAACTCCCTATAAACATTAAATTTCTTTCATATCTTCAAGAAATTTATTTATAACTTATCACTCAATATACAAGGCAGCATGACACCAAAATCTACATCATTTCAAATGCACGTGTGTAATACACTCATATATCATATATATTTCAAATGCACGTGTGTAATACACTCATATATCGTATATATTTCAAATGCACGTGTGTAATACACTCATATATCGTATATATTTCAAATGCACGTGTGTAATACACTCATATATCGTATATACTTCAAATGCACGTGTGTAATACACTCATATATCGTATATATTTCAAATGCACGTATGTAATACACTCATATATCGTATTATACGTCATATGTGCTTATGATGCATACTTCGTACATGTGGTCATATTGATTATTTTCCTTTCTTTTTTCTTTCCCCTTCGACATTCTCTATTCATTTCACTAGCCAAGCAACAGTAACATTCAGGATATGACATAGTCATCCAGGATATGACATATCCAGAGAATGACTTAGTCAATGTAACCTAGACAAAAATTTTACTTGATATTAACAAATGTTCTCCCACCAAAAGAGAACGAGTGCAAATTAAAAGAAGAAGATTGAAGAACTTCGTGCAGTCACAAAACTATACAAAGCTATACCTAGCTACAAAAGCTATACCTACACAAAACTATACCTAGCTACAAAAATTCCGATTAACCTTTATTTTATGCAATCTATTTAACGTATTCACATATTACTTAACGCATTTTAATACTTTCGGAAGTTTCGATGTTTAAACCAAGCTGATTAATTATTGTAAATTATGTATTTACTAATATGATTTCTTGAGCGAATAATGTATTGGGTGATGCTGGAGTCAGAAAACCGTCCTTTAAATGTACATGGTATACTAATTTTCGCCTGCACCTATTAAGAAGGAAATATTGGAATGAAACTGAATTTTATATGGTATTATCCTGTTTTTTTTATCTTGTTTATCGATAATTATAGTTTTGGTTTCTACCCAGCCTCGAAAACATCCATCGATTATGTTTTATAAAAATGTTTTGTATTCAGATACAACTAGTCTACTTTGTATAGGTTTTTCTGCTCTTTGTGAGGAATTGATAAATTTAATTAAAAAAAAGAACTTCGAAATAGCTAAATAGAAGGGGGAAAAAATATTTGGCTTAGGACTATAAAAGTAATAAATCCGCCACTAGCCCCTGATAACATAATAGTTGAGGCTAATCTAGCGATGCTACCGCAATCTCTCCTTTTTTGTAAATAGGTGATGTTGCTTTACTTATAAAGTGGCAAGTAGCAGAACGACATTGCAACCACATATGCTGTAGTGCATGAAAAATGTTAAGAAACTGGCCCACACAAGTAATAAGCTAAAAATGTAAAATTACATGGTAGCTACACGATGTGCTATAACAATTCCAATATTGATAATAATTTTTACATTGGGGTAATTTTTATGGAGAAGAATAGAAGGTTCCTAAAAAAACAAATAAAATAATTTTATCTAAACTCTAGACTTGTGCCTAATCAGCGTGACTTTTAAACGGATAATAATGATTTCTTCTACTGATTTTCTTTGGACCACTATGAACAGGACACATTTAAAATATTTACCCATGCTTTACATACTCTCTACATACATTTCCTGTATATATTCCCTATACAGGGGATATATACTGTATATATTCCCTACCATGTACATATTCGCCACCTGTATAAACGTCAATATTTTTTCCATCCCATTTTATACCTACTACCTACTTTTGATATATTCTCCTTTTTAATTTGTTCATGTTTATTTATTCGTAAATGGTAATTTGTGCTTTTGAGAATTTAATTACCACAGCACACATATTAAAACCAGTGATAATTAGTGAGAGAGTGCTAGGGAGAGAATATTAATTCTCACTTGCAGAGATTGAAGCTAAGTTCACCAAGGAATCTTATGAAAAACCGACTTAACATTTTGACCGAAACTTAAAATTTTAAGCAGGGAATGGCTATATCGTGAAATAAACAAATCTCCATTGAACCAGATCCTTTAAACAATAAGTATCTGGCCACTTCATGTTACAAGATATAAGTAATTTCCAAAGATTTCGTATTGAGACAAAAACTCGACAATAAACAGATAATGAATTACAATAACTCGTAAGTGTTTCTAGAATTGTTTCTAAGAAAGTGTTTCTAGAATTTTCGAAAAATCTATATGACCATAAATTCTTACAGTTGGTTAAGTATTACTTTGCCAAACATGTTTGAATTATATTTAAATAGTTTAAGGGACTCAAAATTTTAATTTGAGGGGTTCCAGCATTTGTCCAGAGATATCCTCGCTTGCTCCCTTTGGTACTTTTCATATCATTGTCATAAAACAAGTGTGTATTCCAGCAAATGGTTATAAAGTCACTTCATTTATTTAGAAGATTAATTATTAAATTTATGCCAAATATCGGATCAAAAAGACGCAAATTTATGTACTTCTAAAAAACCCTTTCACGTCAAGTATATAGGAATTAACGGGGAAAAAAGTTAAAACAACAAATTAAAATAATTTATAAAGCATATTTTTCTAATCAAGAAAAATTAAGAAATTTGTAACTGTCAGTCAGTTAATAAACAAGGATTTGAAAAACGAAGCGCCGTTTGACCCTCTACGGAAAGCAAAAGTGTACACAGACAGAAAAACGAGCCCCACGCTTTAAATATAAATGTGTAAATAGCGTTGATTGTTGTCATTTTCATTTTCAGAGCAATAGTAACTATAGTTTTTCCTATAAAAATTATTCTACCAGAAATTTCTCGAATCCGCAAAAGTATTGATTCTGGTTCTCCCTTTGGTGTTACAATCCAGTACTCTACCAAACTAATCTTTTCCATCAATTTATCATAGTTAACGAATGATATTGTTTTTGAAGTAATTTATTTTTTATGTAAGTCTTTACCACATTGGGCAGCTCACTTTTCAAATGAACATCTTATATGAATGAAATCGTATCTTAAATGAAATTTTATTTTAAATGAGTTTACCTAAATTATAACAAATTAAGTCACTTATTTAAATACATTTTTTACAAGTATGTACATTTGTACCCAACCAAGCGGAACGATACCTAGACGACAACGAAAAAACTAAACGTTTTAATTAATATAACTCACTTTTTTCGCATTTAAGTCAGCTGATGAAAATAACCGTGAAAAATTGTATAAATGAGTAGATTTATCAAATTTAATATACCGTGACTGTGGTTTGAGGAAGATCGTGGAACTTATTTAACATTCTACATAATAAAAGTATTATTTTTAAGCCAACCGCAAAAGGCTAATTATTTCAACGATTTGTGGTCAGATATTCGTTTTTGTAACTGCGAAGCTAAATGGGATATTCACTGTCGTGTTGCTTTGAATTTAGTTCAGCTTACGAAGAAGTTCAGGCTACGAAAATAAGTTGAGAAGTACAGAAAAAAATAAATCTTCTCATAGAAATGAAGCAATTCGTCATTTTTAACGATGCACGACATTCATACTGCCTAATATAAATGCACTGTAGTACCAAATAAGTTTACCAAAAAAATTCCTACACATGAAATGCTCTGTTCATACGAAACATTCATTACTACTTTTAACACTCAGCACTTATTCGCTAAACAAAATTAAAATTGCAGAGTCGGTAGAGAAATTTTAAAACAAGTCTTTGTGATAGTACTTATTTGAACAAGTAGAATTTAAGAAAAAGTTATACAAAAATATAACAAATCTTGCCAAATTCAAACATATTTCAATTTCTTTTAAATTTTCGTATACACATTAAATAATACTATACATATATATATATATATATATATATATATATATATATATATATATATATATATATATATATATATATATATATATATATATATATAGTGTTTTGTATGGTAAAATATTTGATTTCCTCATTGATTTATATTTTAATTTTTTTTTTTCGATTTAACGTCGCACAATTTTTTACATTTTGGTTTTTACCGGTACAATTCCTTGACAAAACTTTTAAAACCCTACTTAGAATATACATCTTATATATTTGCCAGTATGTGGATAGATGGTGGATACATGGAGAAGATACATCTTATCTGTGGTGGATATATGGAGAGGATACATCTTATATATTGGCCAATACATCAACGAGTGGCCACTTATGAGAATAATCTCTGGAATAAGGTAATGCAAGAGATACATAGAGAATAAGTTACTCTAAATACGAGTATAATTGTATAGTTGAATTTTCTTCGCAAAACGGAAAATAAAAACCAAGAACTGTAAGTATGTTTTACACTCTACACAGTTTTTTTTTAAATATAAATAACCACTATAGTATTATTAATCGTTTTATACAATTTAGTATACGGTATACCGAATTGGATATTCCAAAGATTATTTCAGTGCGTCAGAAAAAATATAAAATTGGCAAAATTATAATTGAAATGGTCTTTACTAACTTTTTATATATTTTTATGTAAATGCGTGTAAATGTTTTAATCTGAAAATTTCTCGTCCGTAGTCATTCTATTGTTATTTTGATAATCAAATTAATCATCTCTTTATCTTATCATTATTAGTTTCGATTTCATTCGATTTATTTGACTATTTAATGCATTTCACTTATTTGTTCCAGTAAATTATTATAGTAAGTAAACTCTTAGGAGTATTGGAATTATTTTGTCCATTCATTTGAATTTCAAATATATATATATATATATATATATATATATATATGTATATATATATATGTATATATATATATATATATATATATATATATATATATATAACAGAATGAAACGCCACGTCGATTGCTGTTTTTTTTTATAAAAATTTCATGCCACGATAACATTTCAACAAATTACTGCGACGTTACTTCGCTATTCCCATTGCATTCCAAGGAATAATATTTTCCGAAATAAAAAGTCTATATCATTTCCCGGTTTTTCACTTACCACTGTGCAAGAAAGCAGGTCGATCTGTTACTTCGCAGCGACGCGAACGAAGAACAAACAAATAAATTTTGCATTTATAATATTAGTTAGGATGACATTTTCCTGGATAAAAATAGCCTATATCATTCCCCGCCTACCAATTATCTCTGTGCAAAAAAAACATATCGATCCTTTGCTCCGGCCCTACGTTAAAAAGACAAAGACAAAGAAACATCTAATCTATCTAAATATATTATTTCTAAAAGGTGTTTTTTGGTCGAGCGGCTCGATCTCTTTAACTACTGCACCAAAAAAAATACCCACTTAAAGCTTATGTTTTCTACTTTGGGCGAAAAATATAAAAAAAAATCGAAAAAAATCTTTTTGTTAATAAAAAAATTAATTTTTATAACAATTGGCATGAGCGCCATCTGTGGGCGACACATCAAATATCTTAGCCAAATTGTATACTTGGAACACGCTAGATGGCGATATAGTGCGAAGACTTCGCACGCGTCAGCTAGTTCTTTCATATTTATATATAGTTATGATTATAATATTAAAAGGAGATTTCCCAGGAAAAAAATTCTATCATTTTCAGGCCTGACGCCCTATGTGCATAAAATCACGTCAATCCTTCGTTCCATTGTGGTGTGAAAGAGGACAAACAAATATATTCCGCATTTTTAATACTATTTGTGGTTGTAAGATTAATTAGGATGATATTTACGGGATTGGAAGTAGCCTAAGTCATATACCAACCATCTCTGTACAAGAAAAAACTTCGATCATTTGCTCCGGCGCAACGAGGCGCAAAGTATAAAAAACAATCACATTTTAGCATTTATAAGACTAGTTACAATTATAATAATAGTCACGATGAAATTTCCCGGCACAAAAAGTAGCCTATATAATTTCCCGGCCCGGTTATTTAGTTCAAAAATTCGTGACTTTTTCAATTACGCCTATGAACAAGGAATAGGAGATATCCAAAGGTAAAACAATTTTTTGTAGGTTTTATTATTTAAGGGTAATTAGCCTTAAATAATAAAACCTACAAAAAATTTTTTTACCTTTGGATATCTCCTATTCCTTGAATATTATTCTTATCTCCTATTCGGGAAATGAGATAGGCTATTTTGTAAAGTATAATGATATTTTATGATACTCGATATGTGCCAAATATCGCATTTGTCCCAATACAATGTCAGTTTATTGAGACATTTTGTCACGATTGAGTAAAAGGTCATAGTTGTATTCTAGGACATGTTATTTTACATCAAACTGGCCCTGAAATTATTGGACCCTTGATTGTCATATTTGTCATTTCTATTAACCTTGATTGTCATATTTATCATTGGCGCTCGTTTCTATTAACCTTGATTGTCACATTTGTCGTTGGCACTCATTTCTATTAACCTTGATTGTCATATTTGTCGTTGGCACTCGTTTTGGAAACAACAGATGAAGTGAGTGCATCAACAGCTTTAGCCAGTATTAAAGAATTCACTTTTTCGTATGTGAATTCTTATTCACGAAAAATAAGTCATTCAGTAGACATATTTTACGCCGTGTTCTAATTTACAAGCAGGACAAATGACAAATGTATAGTAGACAATAACAATTAACAGTCACGAGTTATCGCTGTCTAGATAAAGACACACGTGGAAATTATAACATTTGTAAACAGCCATTCTGGTTAACTGACCTGGTAAATGGATAAAATCGAAATGAATAAATAAAACTGATTACCAAAACAGAAGACACAGGTTTTCATTTTAGTTCAATTATAATATAAGGGAACAGTTAGACACTCAATCATTTTGAAGAAATACTGAATAATTAGGCGGTTATTAATTGTAATTATTGACAGATTATTGAAGGAACTTTTACAATTAGATGACCAATCTTTTCTACATCAATCAGTATTTCTTCAATAGGGCTGAGGGTCCAATAGTCGCCTTAACGTCGAAGACACGGCGGATGGGCTTTAAAGCTATTGACCGACCAGCGGCATCGCTACGCATGTATTAGTAAGTTTACTACTGTAAAAATCCGTTCTCGAGCCACGGCATTTTGTAAATATCCCTTTAGGTGATTTATAAAAAATCTAGAAAATAATTAGGAGTATGCGTGATATCAAATTGCAATGACTAAATACATACTCCATACGAAAATAAGAACATAACTTCCTGACTATTAAATATAAAATATAAAAAAGTGATATAGATGAAAAAAACGCTAATTCTCATAAAATGTGAGATCCTCAAAAAATGCGTGACTTTTTTTATGATATACAACTTTTATAATTATACATAACGTTGTCTAACTTAAGTTTATTTCCATAAGATAAAAGAAAAAGAAACATTTTTTCTTAAAATATACGCATCATCCTTTTTCCTTTATTTACTTTTTAACAGACTTCAAAAAAGAAAGTACCCAAATCGACTTCTTTTTTATGTATACATAGTTATAACTAGGAAACGCATTGACGAATTTTTATTATTCCTTATTTGCTTAACGTTAATGGTTTCAGAAAGGTTCAATGTAGTCGGGACTTCAAAACGGATTCCGGAAATAGCCAAAGGAATTCCTCAATGAATGAGAGTACAAGGTCTGTCAAGGACATTTTATGTCTGTCTGTTAGGTCCTGATGATAGGGATGAAAGATGGTGGAAAAACTTCTTAAGGAAGAATATTAATCAAGTTAGAGTTCATTTAGCTTGTCTTAAAGAGCCGAAAGATGGTGACGGTAATTCTTCAATGGCGAAGAGTAAATTGATCATGTTTGCGCTCGTTTGATTTAACGAGTTTTTTAGCCACAAGTGATTGAGAGCTAATGAGAGTATTCCTCAATGGTGAGGAATAGTTTCGTTGACCGAATTTAGGCTCGTAATAACATGTCTTAAGTTCTTTGGTCAAAAGTAGTGACCAAATTCTGATGATAGAGCCGAAAATTAGTAACAATACTTGGCAATGGTGTCGAGTAATTTCATTCAGTTTGAGCTCACTCGATTTATCATGATAAGTCATTTTGGTCACAAATGGTTGACAAAGCCTGGTGATCAAAATAGTAGGACTATTTTACAAATTTATTCATGTTTGGAAACGACGTTTTACTGCGAAAATTTCAATTAAACACGCGTAATTTTATTGACCAAAAATCTCTAGCGGTAGTTCTTGTTCCAAATTTAAAAACATATTTAGTAACAATATAATAGTATTAAAACTACCTGTGCGAAGCCTAAATATTTTGAAAGGTGTGGAATGTGTTCTTCTCGTTATGGAAAAATACCAAAAATGGTATTTGGAATTTTGTCTATTTGCATAACTATTTTTAATGTCAGTTAATAAAATTAAATGAATGAACCATTCATATAACCACTTTAATATCTGTTTGTTGTCCGCCAGTGGCATTTTTGGAGGTTATTAAAAAAATTAAAATTTGCCGTATTTGTAGAAAATAACGACATTACACACAAAAAACTACTTTTGACAGGCTATTTAGAGAGTTGAGAGAAAACAAAAAAATTGAACAATCTCATGTACCCACATGTATCAAACAAAAGTTTCTTTAAATACGCGTGCTAAAATATGTTATACTTTTGTATCTAACCTAACATATCAAAGCTTCTGAAAATTTTTCCCCACGATCACAGAAAGTACCCATTAGAAAAATCGGGCCAAATCAGTAATTTTGATGACGACTATAAATTATTTTGTCCATATTAACAAAAATTACAAAATATGTTAAAAATAACCTATTATGATCAAAGTATTAACAATATAAAAAATAATGCTCTATGTAATTTATCATACATGTGTAATATATATTACTGTCGTAATCGGTTTCTTTTATCGTTATTTTTTTATTATATTTTAATTATGTATCAGGTCAGTGTAATGTTAACACAAATATTTCAATTCCCTGTATGAATTTGCAGAGGTCAAGAATACTTTTGGCATGACTAAGATATTCGCTTGTTTTTTTTAATGTTATAAAATTTCTTATTATTTGGGTTTGAGGATTCGTCGTTTGCTTAGCTAATTTTAATAAAATATCATTCAGAACCAATCACACTATGTCATCAAAAAGACGAACTTTACAACATGTTCGGGAGTTAAACTGGCATTTAAACGAATTTTGTTGATAACACACCAAGTAACGGGCAGTAAAACAAACAGATGTAGCTTATTTTCTACAACTCATTAATAGTTTTTTACCTGATTCAATAATTGTGCTACAGAGCGAAAAGCCCCAATGAACACGGAGCTTTTGCATGGAGGGGTAGTTATTTTCCGGATTACATAATTCGTATCCAAAGTGTGACATCAACTATAATTAAAAATAATAAAAAGTTACAAATACACTGTCTAGCATGTTGCCTTATTTAACTAAGAATCCCTTTCCTTTGCTACTGATTAGTAAATTGGATGACTTTATTGCCACGAATTGACCATTCAACCTCTAGTATCCTGTACTTTGTTTCCAATCGGGATATACGCAGAGCTTACAAAATTTAAATCTTTATTAAAATCCGTGATAAGTATTTATAATCCCGATTTAATTTCTTTAATTGATTTTAGGATTGCGTATAAAATGGAAAACTGATAAGCGAAATGAATTTGTGCATCTGTTCTTCTAATTGGTTTGGCTGCGGCAGGATTTAAAATTGTTGATCTAATATCTTATAAAAAATTTGTTCAAAAACTTATTGATAACGATTATATATGATAACGAAACAAATATTTTCCAACTTTAGATATAATTTGGATTGATATCAAAGACGGTCTACCAATAGGCTTAATCATTGATATCACAAAAATGTGAGTATGTATGAACATAGTGCATATTTATACACAAGAAAAATAGTAATTTTGAAATTGATAAAAACAAATTTATTCATTTTTTAGATATTTCAATTCAAACGCTTAAGTTTATTGGAAAATTTATTTTAACTGAAACTCTAATAATCAAAAACCAATTAAAAACCTATTCGTTTCTAAGAATAAGAACCATCACAGTTTATTTATGATATGAATAAACAGACTTTAAGAGTAAAATTACCAAAAAAAAATTACTAATACCATAGTCTGGATCGTTTTAGTTTCCAGTTTTCCACTTTAAAAGTTTTTTCTACGATTAGTTTTCTAATTATTTTTCAAATAGTAAATAACACCAGAGTCTTATTACGTAAAATGCACTGGGATATATAAATATTTCCATACACGCCCCTTTATAATAACGATTTTTTTTTACTTTTCCACGAGTCTTTTATTCTATATTCTAATGAGTGATGGTAGCTTCATGTTACTGATTTCAGAAAATATCGACACTGTCAATTCAGAAAGAAACGAGAAAACTGCGTAAATAATTATCGGTAATGAACAGTTTAACTGTTAGGAAGATGAGTAAACCCATTGTCTCCTGATCGTCTAATATCAAGATGAGTAGGAGGAAGATAATATAAAACTTATCATTGAAACAAAGAGAAATTTTCTGCGATCTTTAAAATGTGCAATTAAGTAATTTGAGATGGAAAATCTATAGAAGCTACGAGTATGGAATTCAAATATGTGTTACTTCGTTCGGAAGATAAAGTAACCGCATTTATGTGGAGGCCATTAAAATATGGAAAACGGACTACTGAACGGCTCACAGCTTACCGCTAGCGGCTGCTACTATCGCTTCGCTTCTATGTATTATTGATAACTAACTTTAAACAAAGAGGAACATATCTGTATACTAGCTTTTGACCATGACTTTTAATAATTATACAATAATCGAAACTGGAAAATAATTGAAGGTTAGATATAGCGTGATGATTAATGGTGTTAATCACTAAAAATTCCAAAATAAAATATTTTTTAAAAAACCGACTTCAAAAAAGTAACAGCCATCGATCGACTTAATATAAAATTTTATATTATAAATTCACCCTTTATGAAATTATTTTGTACTATGAATACATTAGAAGTTAAGATTTTAAATTTACATTATGATTTAAGTATAGTCATAAATTTGTTTAAGTTGGTCAACAGTGCTAGCACCGACTTCAAAAATAAATAACTTAGTTATTTATTGCGAATAATCAGGAATCTATTTTGAGTTAATTATTTTTTACTTTTTAGTACCTACTTTTTTGAAACCGGTTTTTAAAAAAAATAATTTGGATAACCAAGAAAATAGGGAAGGTGGTTTCGATTACTCTCACTTTATTCTCTTCTTGCAATTTGACTGGATCTGGTTTCAGCAACTCCATGTGTCTATCGTCTGATAATTTAGAGTTGTTTACTTTGGCCGTCTTGCGAATCCTACGAGCGACTTCTCGGTATTTGCCGTTGATAACTAGCCAACTTATACTTTTGGGATCCACAGGAAGTAATCAAAAAGCCGGATCTAATCACGACCCTAGACCATGTACACCAATATGGAAAGGTCTTTACTGTCAAGTGATGAGCATCATTCTGAATATCCTCTTCTCTGGAGTGAGTTGCTATATGCTCAACGGCAACGCCGTACTGTAAATTCCCATTCTAAGCAAAGTGTTGAAAAACTCGAAAAAGAAAAAGTTCTCATATGCAACCGCAAAAGATTATACCAGTGTTATAATACTGCTATTTAACGTTGCGCATACGAGTTATATCTTAGTCTTCCGGCCGTATTTATTTGAAAGGAGGTCAAAGAAAATGAAGCAAATTAATTAGCCCGCTCCGTTCATTATCCCGAAGAAAACTAGTTTCCAAACTCCTCGAAATAGTTCCCTTACCGTATAAATAATCATCGTATGGCTCCAATATAGATTGGTTAAAAAGTTCTAACTACAATTGTCATTAATCCCTCCATTGTTGTTCGAATAGTACCCTCCACTTTTCTTTCTTCACTCAAGATACATTGTATTCCACATCCGTTATATTTCAATAACAATAGAGCTATAGGGTAATAATTACAGAATCAGGTAGCATATTTGAGCATAAAAAGTCTTAAATTATTTTAGAAGGAATCTATAAGGCAATTATATTCTGATTTCATTGAGAATTCACCCATTGGTACTAAACTACCAATGGGTGAATGGAACTTGTGTACTTGATAAAAAATCACCAAATAACATTAGGATATGGTTAACTTGAAGTTGAATTAATAAACCAAGTGTTTCGTACTAGTCCTAAATGTGTTCAAATTAAAACTACATTATCTTAGAAACCAGACTCTAAAACGAAAGGTAATCAAACTCAGTTAAAAAAATGTGTATTGCCGTTTCAATGAGTTTGATATCGCCTGTCAAGAATGGAAACGAGATTTCGTCGGAACCAAAAATGGAGTGGGTCAATTTGTTTGCAACATTTTCTTCGGCTTCCCCTCAGATAAGTACGGCCGGAAGTATATGGTATTTAGTGCAACATTGGTTAGCGGTATTATAAAAGTTGTGCTATCTTTTGTGTTTGAATATCGAAGTTTTTTCTTTTTTCGAGTTTTTCAACCCTTTGCCTACAATGGGAATTTTTACCACGGCATTGTTATAACTGACACCAAAGAAGAGGGCATTCGGAGCGACGTTCCTTAATGTCATTTCAGCTCGGCGTTACAAATATTAAGTGCCGCGGCTTGGATATTACCAAATTGGCGCACATTGTACAGCGTCGTAAGCGGAACCAACTTTTAAAAATTGTTTTCGTTGACACGATTGATGAGACATGATTTATGGCTTAGCTGAATTTGTCTTATAATACGTGTTATGCATGTTATTTGTGTATATATTAAAATGTTTCACTACATTGCGGCTTAAGTAGATCGAATTTTTTTCTGTATTTCTCAACTTCTTAATGTTGTTTTATTGAAAGCAATGCAATAATGAATAATCCATTTAACCTAGCAGTTTTTAAGTGACGCAAATATGAACCAACAAACAAACTGTCAAATGTTCTAGTAAATGTGAGTTTATTATTTTTAACAATGTCTAGTATACAGATGTATAATTTTTACCATTTGATTATGTTTGTATATACTTAGATATTTATGTGGATGCGTGCGTGCTGTATAACTGCGTATACAATGTTGGTAGAATAATATAGTATACAAGTAATAATATACAACGGTTTAAAAAACATTAATTAAAATTGCATCTGTTCCTGAGAATTTCGAAAATTAAACCTACATTAACTTAATTATTGTAAATGATACTCATCATTTTTAAATTCATTTTATTCACAGAAAAATAATATGGACAATGTTAATAACTATTAACAAAATATCAAAAATAATTTGGGACATGAACACTAAAGCCTGATAGACTTCTGTTACTAATATTTATGACAATTTCCTTAATAATTAATTATTCCAGTGTAAGTGCAGTAAGTTTTTTTAGCTATAGACATAAAATTCGTTAAAAAAATGTTGTATATATGTATAACACTTACGCAATAACACTAATCGTAATTCCTAGGTTACGTTAACAAAGAAAAAGAATAAAAATATACAAATGAACATACAATCAGTTAGATCATTGATTTTCATTGCGTACCAACATGGTATACGCAGTTATACAGCACGCACGCATCCACATAAATATCTAAGTATATGCATACATAATAAAATGGTAAAAATTAAACATCTGTACACTAAAGATATTTTTAAAAATAATAAGTTTACTAGAACATTTGACAGTTTATTTGTTGGTTCATATTGGCATCACTTAAAATGTACACAAATAACATGCATAACACGTATTGTAAGACAAATTCAACTAAGCCATAAATCACGTCCCTTAAAAAGTACGGGAATCATATATGTATATGCATATATATATATATATATATATATATATATATATATATATATATATATATATATATATATAAACGATAATAGAGTTTAACTCTGTTTTCTAATTAAATGCTATCGATAAATTTAAGAAAACGCCCAAAGAGAACTTGGGCATTTTCCTAAATTTATGTTTTTGGTGGAATAAAGTCTATGATGGAATCAATCAGCCCACTGTTTCAAAACCTACATAGAGGATTCATCATATTCGTTGACCAGTATATTATGATATCAGCAAGATATTCTTTAAGAAAATAATCTTTCCAATGTGATAGATCTAAATGAGGGTATGCAGTCACTGCTGTAGTACTTTTTACCTCACAGTATTTAGTATGATAACTATTTAGTATATAGGATAGGAAATGATTTAAAAAATTTGATTTCCGACGTGGTTTACGCCAATTTAATTTTAAATTTCTATCAAATGCTTTCTCATTTTGCAAGCCTCGTTTTGCAATCAAACATTGATGATAATGAATGCCTAGAATATTTTCTTATAAACTTTACAACTGACTCCAGCGTGGCATTGTGCGTAAGAGTTTCCGTTCTGTGAAAATTTAAGATAAAAACTGATTGTTTTAAATTTGTATTTTTTCCTTAAAATTTAATGAATCCCCAATGTAATATTTTTAAGTAAATTTTTTGTAAACGATATGTTATCAATATCTAATTCCAATCCGTCTAAAAGCTAATAGAACGAAATTGCGACTATTTTTAAAATACCACTCTGCAATTTTTCATATGCAATTTTCCTTAAGATTGAAAATAAAGTGAAAACTTAGTTATCAACGATAGACAACATTTTTTAGGATGTAGCCAAAAACAAAAGTAAGGAAACATTTTCATTTATGATTAAATACGTAAGTAGGAAAAGGAGTTACTAAGTATTAAACATAAAAGCTAAAAAAGTAAATTAATTGAAAAACAAACAGTAAATAATATCAGTTTTAATATTACTTTGGCGATCCTTAAAAAATTAAATTAATTTTTTAAATTAATATGCAACATTTATAATTATAAAACACGTTGTTTTTTATAAGTTTCTTTCAATTAAGAATAGCAAAAAAGGATCTTTTGTTAAAATGTATATATTTATCCTCTTTCCTTTCTTTACTTCTTTTTCTTCCATTAGTAAGCTCGAAATATTTCGTGCATATTCGCAAATAAATGTCTACTCTTTTTAATCCAACATTGCCTTAAAACATATCTCTGTACATATGACGTTCAATGTGTTGTGTTTCTTTTATTAAATTCATAAAAGTGAATTTTTAAATATTGCAAAACATAAAATAATAAAATTAAAAATAATTCTATCTTTAATTTCTTCTCTCTATTTATCTGTCTACCTTTAAGTCTGTTAAAATAACCAACTGAAGCATACGTAGTATCGGTGCTCGAAACTTGAAAACATTGTTCGAAATAACATAATCGACTGGAAACACTTTTCTTACGCTATCTAAATATTTTATTAAGTGAATAATATGTATTTTTATTTTATTTTTTAGGTGTTTGGAATTTGAAATCAGATCAGCGAAATAAATTTGTGCATCCACCCATCTAAAATTGCTGATTTAATCAACTACAAAATGCTTGACCATCTACAAGAAAATTATTAGTCTCGAAATTCTTTGAAAATTGAAAAAATAACTGATTAATTTTTTGGATAATTATTTCGAAACCATTGGTTTTCCGGCACATTTATTTTAAAAAATACATGAGGATAACATGTTTGAATAAATGCCTACATTCCTGTAAATATAAATGACAACTGTTTCTCTATGCTGTCCTGTATTATTAATTCATATGTTGAATAGCGCTTAGATTTGGGGTCAGCATTTCAATATTTTCCGCTTCCATAATGGTATCCGGTAGCCTCATGTTACTGGTTTCAGGAAATATCAACACGGTCATCCCTGAAAGAAACGAGATCATTGGGTAAATGATCATCGGTATTGAAGAGTAATATTGCGCTAGCAGGGCAGTTTACAGGGCCAAAATAATACCAACCTCACCTATCATAAAACAAAAATCCAAACAAGTATTCCGAACTGTAATAGGAAACATTTCAGCTGTATATCTAGCCAGCACGTTGAACGAAATTGTTATGAGCAACTTTGCTGTCAGGTAGACGATCAAAGTCAATATCTGTTGATTATCTGGTATTAATGTAAATAAAAGTGAGGATATCGCAAAAGTTATTATTGAAAAAGAGAGAGATTTTCTGTGACCTGACCAATGCATAGCGTACAAGAAAGCAATTAGAGATGGAAAAAGCAGCCACGAGTATGAATTACAAATATGTGTTACTTCGATCTGAAGATAAGGTAACAGTATTTATGTGGAAGCCATTATAAATAAAGTTGTTTGTTAACTAGCAAAGTCCAGAAAAGAGAAAGCGCAAAAGTATTTTTCTAGATTTTATAATGGACAAAATGTGGGCGGTGTCTTCGATCTCTCTCAGTTTATTTTCTTCCCGAAATTCGCTTGAATCTGACTTCAGAAACTCTAAGTATTCTTGACTCGTCTGATAATTTACAATCGTTTAGCTTGGCAGATTTGGAGATCGTAAGAGCGGCTTCTCCATGTTTGCTGTTGACAAGTAGCCACTGTATACTTTCGGGGGCCACATGAACGAAAACAATCATCAAAAAGTTGGGTCTGCTTACGACCCGGTACAGTGTGCGCCAATTTGGCAATATCCAAGCAGCGGCACCTAAGATACTAACGCCGAACTGAGGACGACATTAAGGAACTTCGCTCCGAATGCCCTCTTCTCTGGTGTCAGTTGCTCGACGACTAATAACAACACCTTGCTAGAAACTCCCATTGTAAGCAAAGTGTTGAAAAACTCGAAAAATAAAAAAAACTCCAGTATTCAAACACAAAAGATTGCACCAATTTTATAACACTGCTAACTAATGTCGCACTAAATACCATTTACTTCTGGCCGTACTTATCTGAGAGAAGGCCGAAGAAAATGTTGGAAATAAACTGACCCACTCCATTTATCGTCCCGACGAGAACTCGTTTCCATTCCTGACAGGCGATGTTAAATTCCTTGACAATGGTATTTCCCTAACCATAAACATAATACGGATCGGTTAAAGAGTTCTTGGTTGCAGCTCTGGTTTAACCATCTGGTTGTTTTAACGGGCGTAAAGCGGTGACATTTTTCTGGTACCATCGTCGTCAAAGGAATAGCGTTCACAACCCAAGACGCATTGTATTCCACATTCTGACTCTCCCATTCTAGAATTCTGCAGCGGCAGTGTGGCTTGAGCATCGTAAATATATAGGGAGCCAGTCAAGCTATTGCTGGTCATCGCGATTGATACGAAGACGAACAGGACAACTTGAAACTTGCAGGCACCGAGTTCTTTGATTATCGAATGGACAGCAATGCGGAGCACTCTACTGTCATTGCCTGTCATTATCTCTGCGTGTTCACACTCGATTGAGATGAAACAGTATATTACGTACCTTCTTATAATTACATTTTATTGACTAATGCTCGCGAATTTAGTTGAATTCTCTACTAATGGTTACTATGATTGAGTAGGTAATATTAATGTTTAAAAGCGCTTTGTATTCTTAACGTTTATCAACCAGTTTAGTATTATTGATTACTATGCCTTAGTTAGTTAAAAATATCTTCCAGAGAAAAATTTCATAAGCAACTTTAGTGTATCTTGTATGTTCGATGGAAATTTAATATGAGTTAGTGTTTCGATACATATATCACAGTAGTTCGTGCAGGCGTTGAGGAATGAAATTTTGTAAAATTTTTAAGCGTTATCTTATTACTTTTGGATTTTCCATAGAAATAATAACACTAAAGCCATATGTCAAAAACAATTTGTAAGGCAATAAATACGTAAATCAGAGGCAGATTCGGCCAGAAATTTGGACCTTTGTTACGAAATCAGGTGGAATTTTATTGCTTAAGTTAAAAATTGTCAAAAAATTAAGAAATAGATTAAGTTTGAGTTGAATTAAAGGGCCTTGTGTTTCGTATTAATCATAATTATGATAAACTATATTACCTCGAAAACTGGAGCTAAGAACTAAACGGGATATATATAGTTAGAAGGTGAAAGAAGGACGATCCCTGGAAATTTTTGAAATTGTAAATTATCCCACATTTACAAAAAACGAATAATACTTTAAAGAAAGTACAACCTATTTTGGGAAGGAACGAATATATGGAAGATATATATTAGTTTCAAAGAAATGGTTCATGTTCAAAGTGAAAGTATTGATTTTTGAAGCAAAAATCATTTGTTATCGATTAATTACTAAGAAAACTATGCATCCAAAAATACTCTATTCAGTGACGGTTTTTCTTATGTATATTTTATTATGTAGTTTTTTGTTATTTATAATGTCCGGAATAATAGAAGTATTAAGTTGGTCTCCTAAACATGAATATAATACGTACTATGATGGTTCCATATACTTTTAGGCACGTATAAACACAATATTCAAACGTACACTATATTTCTGTTAAAATATTTATAAATGTTAATTTTTTTCGATGCAAATATATTGCCTACTATGGCTTTCATAGATGTAAAAATATGTATTTTGTATACTTCGAAAATTGTAAAATCTGAGACCTATCGCTATGATTTTCTCCTATTCTTCCAGTCAGATTTCACTACCCTGATTTTTTCACGGTTTTGGCTCAGGAGATTCGGAAATAAGAGGCAAAATTGTCTAGTTTTCAATTACTTTTTGGACTATATTTATAAATATTCAATTAAAAATAAAGAAAAATGTTTTTGTATTTCTCATAATAAGCCCTTTCAAATTATCGCATGACGTATAATATTAAACATTTTTGAGACTCTTCTTTACCCTCTCTTCAATTAGTTTATTAATATTTTTAAAAAGTTAGCTAGAGAAAACATGTGGTTTAATTATATTATTATTTTACAAATTTTTTACTTTTTCAAATTTCAATTTCAAATTTCTACGTCGCATGGTTTCTGTTAAAATTGGCTTTAAATATAGAAAAACGTAAATATACCGCTTACTATATCTATTATAATCGTAAAAACATTGTGCTTGTTTCAAAAATCACGACATTTAGAATCATCGCTCTTGTATTCCTACATCTTTCCGTAAGCTTCAAAAAAACCCATATTTTTCATAATATGAGGTTGAGTATATCTATGAAGATGACTATAATACTTAAAATTGTGGGGAACTTATCTTTAAGAGATCTTTATAATTAATCCTTTCAAAGGATAAACCAAACTATACACGGAATTTAAAAAAGACTATTACCTCATTTATCCCCCCCCCCCCCATCCACCTTAAAATTTGCAAATTAATGTTTCTGAGTTTTATCTTTTAACATATGTACAGATTAACACGTTTTATTACTATGCAAAATTCCAACTTTCTACTTCAAGCGATTTTTGAAAAAAAAATGCTATAACGGATGAGCCACGTGTCTAACGTGGGTGATTTCACAAGGGTTACGTTTTTTCCTTTTGAGGTATGGCACGATAAAAATTCAGTCAAACTTTGAACAAATGTAAACATCAATATACGTAATATTTTTGAAACTGACTTGAAAAATATGACGTCGGGTAAAACCCTTTAAAATTTAAGGACTCTGGAATTTACACATTGAGGTTATTTATTAACTAACAGTAAATCATAAAATCTGGACTTATTTAAAGATTCCTTTTTTGTAAAAAACGCCTCCAATATATTAATTTGATGTTTGACGAAAGAGAATTCTTTCCTTGTCAATTAACTCCTTATACAGGTTAGGACTTCCTTGTTTTTCCATAGGAAATAAATATCGATAAAATATCTGCAAAACCATTTCAAAATCTTTCCAGAAAGCACAGAATTAAGCTTTCACTAATTTTTGTATTCATCTTATCCACTCCTTTCATTAATAAATACAGTAACATACGTGTACACATACCACAGGTTATTACAAAATTAATTTTAAATCCTAGGTTGACTTAAAATTCATATTGTAATAACTTAAAATTATTTAACAAGTTACAAACTAACCACATTTTTTATTTGACAAAAGCTGAATCTGCAGCTAAGAACTCTGTTTCAAAATCGATATTATATTAAGTTACAGTTAAGAGGCATAAAATTTACTTCCCATAAATTAATTTGTTCCATTAACACGCTAAAAATGCTTTTCCCAGCATCCCTAACTGTTTTTAGATTACGATATTATTACTTCTTTATCTCAAATTTCGCACATGGTTATGTATATTTGATAAATCTCATAAACTTCTTTTCGATCCACCATAAATACAAAATCTTGAAAAATAAATGCTTATCACTTAAACTATTATCGAATGTGTAACTAAAATGGTATTTGGTCTTCACTTCCATGCACCTCTAAAATTCCTTTTGTGTGTGCAAAAGGAATTTTTTTTAAATTTTGTATATTACATTACATGTTAATAATTTGCAATATTATTGTAATTTGCAACCAAATTATGGCAAAAGGACGGCAATACGTCGTAAAAACAAATAAAAACGATCGGCCTAGTGCTTGTAAATATTCACCTATCTAATTATACTAGTATATTATACTAAAGCAAAATATACTAAATCCTGTCAATTTTCGTGATAATTGCTTACTAACAGTAATACTACTGAAATCTATATAACAATAAATAGTTTTTTTTATAACGGAGCTTCAGAAGCAAGCGCAAAATTTCCGGAATATTTCCATTTAAAAAAAAATATGAAAACGGGACCAATAAACCTTAACGTTATACAATTGAAGCAGTATTCCATGTACTAGTACACTTCACAAATTCATAGGTCAATCTTTATGTAATGGGAGCGTAGAATTTTGGTCTCATCTTCAATAAGACTTTCTTAAACAATTTGGTAAAGTTCATTTTGACAAAAATTGTTGAATGTTTTCAAGGAAATTTTAAAAATTTAAGACTAGATTTTTTTTTAAACAACTCGGGCCAACAATAATTTTTCCAAAAAATTGTATTAAATTTATTTCAGATAAATTAAAGAAATTAGTCCATCATTAGACATTAGACATTTCAAGTTTAATACTTTCAATCAGGTAAGTATTGTTGTTATCAAGAAATTAAGCGTACCGTTTTAAGTCTAAAATAATAAAGAATCGAAGTTAAAAAATTTAAAAATGCAACAGCGAGGTATTCTATCTCTATATATTTATCCCTACAATATCATGCGGTTGACAAGATTGCAATAACAAACAATGCAAGCACACTTAGAAAAAAAACATATTTAAATCATGATGGGAGTTTGATTGAAGGACTAATTCAAAAGCATTATTTCCACTATCAAACTACAACACTACAATACGATTATATTGAATGTAAATTGTGTGTAACAGGTTCTATTGAAAACACGACTTGTGACCTGATAATTTCTACATCCACAAATATGTGTTCTAGAACCGTTCTAACATCGATGAACCATCAGTGTCTTTCTGAGTGATGTCAGGTATTAAACACCACTCAAGCGTGCTAATAAAATCAATACGAAATTAATTCTAGCCTAACTACCCCTTTGTATATAATCATCCTTTATTGATTCTTTACCATCAAACAAGTTTGAATAAGGCAACATGAGAATGTATCGGTCTACACTAATTTGGTGAAATATAGCATAAAAATAAGCACACATAAATGCTATAACAAGTGTCCATCAACATGTTTCAAATCTAGGCCCTATGAATAATGCAGATGAAAATCTTTCATTAGATGAAAAAAAGTGAAATCTAATAAAGAAGGTTGAACACAAAGAAGTAAATAATTAATTAAAACGTCCTAAATTTGAACGTAAAGAAATAAATGTCAATAAAGCCAAGTGCGTGTTGGAACACGCATAAACTAGAATATCGTAACGGTTATTCATGTATATGGATATTCAAGCATACCCTAAATAATAAAAAGTTTTAGTATAATACTCTTAGTACATAGAATTTTCTTCAGATTTTTTAATTCCGTTATGGACAAATTACAGGAAAGGAAAACAGTACATATCACTTTCAAGCTAAATATTTCGCAAAAGTAATTAATTAAATAGGTATACGATTTTTTTTCAAATATATTGAGGAATATTAAATTCCTATTATCTATGTTGCTATTTAATTAGTGAGTTTTCCTTCAAAAGCACTTTCTTATATTCATGCACATACGACAGGGTAGCACTGAAAGTTCTTAGAATATTACAAATGAAATCAACTGGCAGTTTGTAGATAATTTATGGTCTTTTAAAGTAGTATCGATAGCATTCTATGTATAATGGTTTATTCGAGCATTACATCCTCCAGAAATCGTTTTCTTTTTAGTTAATGTATTAATCACGGGAACAAAAACAGAAATCGCATGAGGCTAGTACTATTTTTATAAGCAGTCGCTCCTTTTCGTATTCTGTCATGCTAGAGGGTACATATACATCAAGTAAAAATAATATATACAATTTCAGTAGTTTAAACTGAATAAAAAGACTTCATTCAGCTAAACAAACTTACACTATACTGCAAGTATATGATATGACAGCTTGCATCTAAAAAGTGGCGACACCTAGTGTCAAAATGAATGAGTAACTTATTTTAAAGATAAGTATAAAAATAAAATGCAGTACAAAAAATGCAGTATAAAAATAATTTTCCGGCTTAAAAAACTGTTAACTAAATAAACTACGTAACAGACAATATTTCATCTCTTATTTATTCAAATTTAAAAGTAAGCTGTCCTTAGTAAAAATATCAACCACTTGTACAGAACTTTGTACATACTTAATATTGATGTAAATTTGCTGTAAGTTCTCTCAAATAAAATTTAATTTAACATTTAAATATTTTGTCTTTTCGTCGTAAATTGGATTTTTTTATTAGTTCAATAGTACTCTGATTTATCAATACATAGAGTTGTGCAATTTTGACTGATATCAGTTTCGTTGAAAAACTGTCTTAACCATAAAACTTTCTTGGCAGCTTCACATCTAACCATAAACTCAACCTCAGTTGTTAATAAGGCTATACAAGCTTATTTTTGGGTAGCCTAAAATATAGGACCAGTGTTTAACATAAACATATAACCATTGGTTGATTTTGTATCTGAATCCCCAGCAAAATCGAAGTCCAATTATCCAATTAAATTTTCATGACCTTGGGACTTTGTAGACTTGGTTTGTTAATATCTCTACTTAAGAAATTGATGTCATATGAAATATCTGATCTAGTAGTTATAGATAAAAATAATACTGACTATGGCTCCCTGTAAGGAAAATTAATCTAATCTCTATCAACTTTTTTAGTTATTTGACCATTTACATCAACAGATGTATTACAGGGGTAAGCTGTGCCAGTATTAATTTTATTTATTATCTATTTATTATATTATCTTTGACTCGTACACACAGATTAACAGTTTTTAAAATTTCCAAACCGACAAACCGATTTATATTCAATTCTTTTATATTAAATCATTGCTTCAAATAACTTACAATTTGACCTAATATTCTATTTGTTTGAAATATAATCAAAGCATCTTCAACATATAAAAGTAACAAAGCTTTAATGCCTTGAAAATTACTTACAAAGACACTATTGTCTGCTTGAGACGGAACAAAACCAAACTTCAATAAAAATTGGGGAAAAGTGCTAAAAAGTAGTAAAACAATTGCTAAAAGTTCCAACAACGAGGTCCTTATTTCATTTATTCAGTTTATATGTTTTACTTGCAGACGTTTACACTTCATCTGAGATCCTTTTAATTCTCCATATAAAAGGCTGTTTTGACATCTAACTGCGTTATATTTTAGTCATGTTCAGCGAAGATAGATAATAGTATTCTTATTGACTCATACGAGTATCTTGCCGTATGTGAAAATATTTTATTGTAATCTATTCCTTCAATTTGCGTGAACCCACTGGCATAAAGTTGAACTTTGTATATGTTTCCTTGACTATCTTGGTTTATTTTATTATTAAAAACCCTTTTTGAAGCTACAGTTCCCTAATTTTCTTATCAACTAAACTCCAGATATTGTTATTACGATGAGTTCTTCATTTATGCCATAACCTACATTCCTCGCTGTGGATTGCTTCGTCATAAGCCACAAATATATTTAACTCTATTAAATTTGTCTGAAGAAATTGATTTCTTCGTAGTCGTAAAGTGGTGTTTGAACTATCTATGTCAGTACGATTTCTTGCGAAGGTTGATAGGTCTAACAATTTCATCGATGGCAGTATGTGTGATGTCCAGATCACACCTTTTCCTCTCGCTGTTATCGGTTTCCTCTTTAGCTTCTTGATCTTCTTAATTATCATCTTCACAGATGCAAATTTTAGCTTCATGTCTTCTTAATTCAATTCATTCAAACAGTTCTTTCTATTCACTGAAAATACCATTAATTGATAATCTTATTCTTTTCGTGTTCGGGGCGTCCACTTCATGGCCAAATAATATACGCATACCATATGAAAAAAAATTAATCTTTGCATTATATTTCTTAAAACAGTTTAAAACATCACATTTGTTTTTTATAAAATACACATATCTGAAACTTGTAGCAGCGTCTTTAAACAAATCAAAGTATTTTATACCTTGTACAGATGGTGCATTGAATGGTCCACAAACTCACTGTAAACAATATCACCCTGTTGCAGTGGTCTTCTCTTTGATTTTTGGAATCATTGACAAGCATGCTTTCTGAAAGTACAGCCTTCACATACAAACTTGTCTGTGAAGGCTGTACTTTATACAAGCCTGATATGTCCTCCCAGTAATCACATTGTTTTTGCCAGTTTTCTTTATGTTTTTGATATTCAAGTGTTTACAAAGTTTTATACTTTCCTTTTGATTACATTTTAAGTACGTAACCCTGTAATATTCATTTTCTAATCACGTCACTTTTTCGACGAGTAACTCCGTCTTAAATTTACTATTCTGTAAAAAAATTATTTTAGCAAAATAATTTGAAGTTTACAACTAACTTTAATGTTATTTAAATTAAATTACAAATTGATAATAATTTTAATAAATTGTGTTTTTTTCAAACTAAACAATATACATATATATATATATATATATATATATATATATATATAATACTGAACTTTAAAATTGTCAAATATGTTTCTATTAACTCAAACAGCTTCTAGATATATTCATACACGTTCATACAACGCCCTGCGTGACATATCTATATATCTATATCTATCTATCTATATATATAAAAATCAATGCCACTTTTCGTTGTAATTTTATAACTCAAGAACGGGCATACCTATCCAGATCAAATGTTTAGGCTTAGTTCGGACTATTTAGTAGATGGTTTATGTGAAGTTTGCACAAAATCGATAGAGTGCTTCTTCATTTATCACATTTTTTGTAACAACTGAATTCAATAAATGGCGGATCATTTTGTAAATGGGGATTTTGCTGTCAAATTGAACCTTTTTTCAGATGGCGATTGTGCTGTCAAATTCAAACTTTTTTCAGTGTTGACAGTAAAAGCATGTTGTTATGTCATTCATGCGGTCATTTCATTTTGGACGTGGTTCGATTAAAGCAAATTGTCAGCCATAATTATTGCTTTGTGTTTATATTTTTTGTTCAAATGTACTATGAATTAAATTGTCAAACGCATTTACACAAACGGTAAGTTTTGAACTGTTGAAGTGAATTTCATGTATGCATGTGTGTTTCTTTATTTGAAAAAACATATTGTCTACCACTATTAACGTAGCAATTATTTTTTTAATTTTATTTATTCTTTTTTAATTGAAGGAAAAATGCCACGAGCAAGACGAGCAAATATAGGTCGCCGAACGCGTAATGCAAATTATGTGGCATTACTAAGGCGATCACAGACTGCAGATGAACGCGCACAAGCTAACGTATCGCAGCGTGAACGTAATGCACGAAATAGATCTGTTGACCCTGTAACTGTACTGAATCTTGCACGACGATCACGAATACGTCGTGCTGTTTTGGCTGAAATTATGCGTGCTGCTTTTAATTACAACAGTCAGATTGATTATATTGTGTACGAATACATTGGAATGATGGACGCAATATGTCAACATTGTGATGCGGCTAACTTTCCAGGTGAAACGCCCGGCATTGTTGTGCTACTGGCAAAGTGAGATTGCCAGCATTAGAAACTCCACCCGAACCATTGTATTCATTAATTTTTGGGACAAATTTATTTTATTGGTGATGATAATCGTGAATTGGATCAACGTTGTGCAATTGTTTTGAATACAAGACGAGAAATTATTCGTGAGGTACAAAGGTTTTTCCATCAGCATAACGCATTAGTTCAATTGTTCAAAATTACTCTCGATCATATGCCATCTGATAATCACAAAATCATAATAAGGGCTGATATAACACCTTTTGGAGAGCATGAAAGGCGATTCAATGCACCGACAATTGATGAGGTTGCAATTGTAATTCTTGGTGATCAGTTTCAATCCCGTGATATTGTACTTCATCGCAGAAATGAGCAATTGAAATATACCAATGATTGATCCACGAACAGGTAAATAATTGACCTATTTACGGCGTGTTGACATTTCATCATTTGTATAAATTTCTAGTCACATTTTGCACTCATTTTCAAGTCAGAAAAAATTAGTGCCATGAATTTTTATTCGTATCGGTTGATGGTTTGTCCACGAGAACAAAATTATATCTTGGGATGTGGTAAACTATATCATCAGTACATCATTGATATGTATGCCAAAATAGAAACTGAACGTCTTAATTTTATTCGTTTCAACCAAGCAAAATTAAGATCCGAAGAATATATTCATTTGCAAGATACGATAGCGTATGATGCTAATGTTAATGACATCGGACGTTTAACTATATTGCCATCTTCGTATATTGGTAGCCCACGAAATATGAACGAATGTGCACAAGACGCAATGTCTTATGTACGAAAATACGGTCGACCGGATCTGTTCATTACATTTACATGTAATTCGCAGTGGGATGATCAAAAACAATTTATTTGAAGGACAGTCGACAACTCATCATCATGACATTACAGCACGTGTTTTTCGGCAAAAATTTAAAGAACTTATGGATTTAATTGTGAAATTATGTGTATTTAGAGAGACGCGTTGCCATATGTACTCCATCGAATGGCAAAAAAGGGGATTGCCACACGTTATATCACGTGTGACAATCCCCTTTTGCCTTGATAACGTTTTTTATCTTGATAACGTTATATCAGCTGAAATTCCTGATCTAACTGTTGATCCCGAGTTATTTCAAGTTGTCGTTAAAAACATGATACATGGTCCATGCGGTGAACTAAATATGAATTCGCCATGTATGATTGATGGAAAGTGTTCGAAACGATACCCAAGGCAATTGACTTCAGACACAATAACGGGCAATGACGGATATCCATTGTATCGACGTAGATTACCTAATGATAATGGCAAAACGGCAACCATTAGAATGCGTAACCAGGACGTTGAAGTTGATAATCGTTGGGTGGTTCCGTATTGTCCTGATTGTACTGATAATAATTATCGAAAATATTCAATGCTCATATAAATGTGGAGTATTGTAATTCAGTCAAATCCATTAAACATATTTGCAAGTATGTAAATAAAGGGAGCGATATGGCTGTTTTCGGTGTTGCTGGTGATAATAGAAATGATGAAATTACTCAGTATCAAATGGGGCGCTATATTAGTAGTAATGAAGCTGTCTGGAGGATTATGTCGTTTCCGATGCACGAAAGACATCCTGTGGTTGTTCACTTGGCTGTGCATCTTGAGAATGGCCAACGTGTGTATTTGAATGTAGCAAATGTATTGGAAAGAGCAGCACAACCACCAACGACTACGTTGACAGCTTTTTTCAAATTATGCGAAACTGATACTTTTGCGATAAATTTGTTATATTCTGAACTGCCTCAGTATTGCACATGGAATGTGTCTTCGAAAAAATCTCAAAGACGTAAACAAGGAACAGCAGTCCATGGGCATCCTGGTATTTTCCAAAGAGATGCAATTGGGAAAATATATACAGTACATCCAAACAATGCTGAGTATTTTCATTTGAGATTGTTATTAGTTAACGTCAATGGTCCAAAATCTTTTCAAGAATTGAGAAGAGTCAACGGTCATTTGTGTCAAACATATCGTGAAGCATGTCAACTCTTGCATTTGTTGGAGGATGATGCACATTGGGATTCAACACTTCAAGATGCATCTACTTCAGCTCATCCACAACAAATACGAATGATATTTGCCATTATATTATCAACATGTATGCCATCAAATCCACTTGAATTATGGAACAAATATAAACATTATATGGCAGAAGATATTTTAATTCGTATGCGTCATCATGCAAGAAATCCTGATTTGTTGATTACCTTGGAAATGTACAACAAAGCTTTGATAATAATTGAGGATATGTGTCTAACGATTGTAAATAAAGCATTAGTACAATTGGGTATGACCGCACCAAATCGTGAGATGCATGATTTGTTTGATCGTGAATTGTAACGTGAGCAGGAATTAAATTCTAATGATTTGCGTTTATTTGTACAATCGAATAAAACCAAAATGAATATTCAGCAAAAACATGTATATGACACAATCATGCATGCCGTTTCCAATAATGCAGGTGGATTATATTTCTTGGATGCACCTGGTGGTACAGGCAAAACGTTCGTTATATCAGTGATTTTAGCGACTATTCGATCGGAACAGAAAATTTCATTGGCACTTGCATCTCCGGGAATTGCTGCTATATTATTAGAAGGTGGTCGGACCGCACACTCTGCATTAAAATTGCCATTGAATGTACAGGTGATTGAAAATCCAACTTGCAATATTTCGAGAAATTCTGCTATGGCAAAGTTCTGCGATTAAAGTCAATTATTTTATGGGATGAGTATACAATGGCGAATAAGAAATAAATAGAAGCATTTAATCGAACAATGCAAGATTTACATGGCAATCAACAGCTTTTTGGTGGTGCTTTGATATTACTGTCAGGGGATTTTCGGCAAACAGTGCCTGTCATTCCTCGATCAACTCCTGATGAAATAAATGCCTGTTTGAAGTCATCAGTTCTTTGGAGATATGTACAAAAATTGACATTGAACATTAATATGCGTATTCACCTACAAAATGATCCAGCTGCCCATGAGTTTTCAAAACAATTGTTAGAAATTGGTGATGGCAAAATACAAATCGACAGTACCAACGGATTGATCGCTGTACCGAACAATTTTTGTACAATTGCGCAATCGATTGATGAATTGATTGAATTTGTTTTTCTGAATATTCTTCAGAATTACAGAAATCATGATTTATTGAGAGAACGCGCCATTTTAGCAACAAAGAACATTCATATCAATGCCATTAATTTTCAAATTCAAGGGAAACTGCAAGGTGTAGTCACGATAAATAAATCAATTGACAGTGTTATGAATCAAGATGAGGCAATGAATTATCCAATTGAATTTTTAAATTCATTGGAACCGGCTGTTATGCCACCGCATTGCTTGAATCTGAAAGTTGGTTCTTTGATTATATTATTGCAAAATATTAATCCTCCAAAACTGTGTAATGGCACCAGATTGGCAGTGAAAAATTATATCTTAACTGCTAAATCAAAAGGAGAAGTTTGTTTGATACCGCGTATCCCTATGATTCCAAATGATATGCCATTTGAATTCAAACAATTACAATATCCTGTGCGTTTATCATTTGCGATGTCCATCAACAAGGCCCAAGGGCAGACACTTAACGTTTGTGTTGTGAATTTGGAGGAATCATGCCTTTCACATGGCCAACTTTATGTTGCCTGTTCCAGAGTCGGTACCCCCAGCCGTTTGTTTATTCATGCTCAAAATGGAAAAACAAAAAATATTGTTTATCCTAATGTTTTAGATTAAGTTTTAAAATAGCTAGCAATTAATAAAATATTTTTTTGTTTGAATAAATTAATTTGATGTTCCAATTAAATTTTTTAAATATTTCATTTTATACGTAGCGAAGCACGTACAGGGCTGCTAGTATATTATAGATACCTAGTCTTTTTATTATTAAACATGCCGACTTTTGTAGTCATTTCTTCAAAATTAAGGGTTACTATGTTTTTTTTAACTTTTAACCGAGTTACGGTAATTTCAGTCAAAGAAAAAAATTGAAAATTTTGATTGAGTATAGTTACTAATATTTTATTATGAAATCCAAAATTCCATTTCGGAAAACTAAGTTTTTCGAATTTTCGAAAATACAAAATGTTTGTTTCTCGTTTGATGCATTTATTGTTATCCTTCAATTTTTTATCCTGCAATCTCCTATAAAAGGAACCACAGGAATTTTGTAATGATTAAAGTGAAAAAATCGAAATTCACTGTCATGAAAGAAACAGTTCCTTCCATAATGTTTAAAATTCATTTTCATGCTCTAAATCCTAGTGTTTCGTAGTCTACTTACAAGTAGACGTGCTTAAAAGGTTTTCATTGCTGATAAGACGGTTTCCATGAACTTTAGATCTTGGTAGAACTTTAGAACTTTAATCTAATGTAATCTTTGAACTTTACTAAATATAATCATTTTAAAAGTATGTTTGCATGTCCTATAAGTAACTTTAAAGCCTTAAAAAAAATATTAATATCTTAAAAATGTACATGAAAATAAAATATTCTCGGCCTTCTGTTTGTCTATTCGCGACAGATGCAAAATTATTTTGCGTGGTTTTCTTTTGCATGTCATAACTACCACTCTCTTTTTTTTCATTTTATCTACTTTAATTTATGTAATTGATATACATGGCGAACTTATCGCTACAAAAGCAATCTCTTACCGTCCACCATAACACCAGTCCACCAGCCCCGTTCGAGGAACGGTCGAGAATGGAACCCGGGTCCCTGCGGTTGGCCGTATCGTCAAAGGTCATTCCGCTTCATGTAAATCAGCTGAATATTCGCGTGTCTAAAAAATAAATGTAAATAAGCCGGCTCTGTATAACTTTCAGTCCTTTTGGCATGATAATTGATCGGATATGTATTACACGTGTGCAGTTTCCGTCTAGTAGACTTCAGACATTTTTACTGTCCCTTTTTTACTTTATATCATTTACAAAATAAAAGACCGTCTAAATAAAAATAACCACTATTTCTTATATTTTATTGAAAGGTTTGAACTAAATACATGGGCTGCAATGCATAATATATTTGGCATTGAACCGAGTACAGAATTTTGGCGACTGGCCAAATTTTCATTCAAACTTTTCGACCAGATTTGAGACCTATATGCTTATCTAAAAGTATTCCACACATAAAATTATTACATATTTAATAAACAACCTTATGATAAAAACTTTTGTAGAGAGAAATAGTCCGCAAGTATATTTTACTGTAAAGCGTTATTTTGCTAGAAAAGCAGGGTAGGTTAATCCCTTATTTGAATCAAATAGAAGATAACCCATAAACTAAAAAAATACATGCATTTTTGTGACCAGTCTGTGAAAAAATAACAGCTGAAGTTAATACGCACTATGACGCGAACAGATCTATTCTGAAGGAGACCATTGCGATTGCGTACACAATAGCACATAGAATGAAATAAAAATGTATTTACCCCGTACGCAATAATCAAAGTAAAATATGCAAAATATCGTAGAAAGTTAGCAGTAAATAATTTTTCCGCAGAGTTTCGTCAAAAAAAATTTTTGTCCGAAAATGACATCTGGTAAGTAGAAAAGAAAAAGAACTTCATCCCAATAATTTAGAAAAGTTTTGATTGTAATAATATATCTTTCAGAGTGATAATAAGGATAATATTACAACCTATTGGTTTCATGTTTTGATTGTAATAATATATCTTTCAGAGTGATAATAAGGATAATATTACAACCTATTGGTTTCATGTTTTGATTGTAATAATATATCTTTCAGAGTGATAATAAGGATAATATTACAACCTATTGGTTTCATGTTTTGATTGTAATAATATATCTTTCAGAGTGATAATAAGGATAATATTACAACCTATTGGTTTCATGTTTTGATTGTAATAATATATCTTTCAGAGTGATGATAAGGATAATATTACAACCTATTGGTTTCATGTTTTGATTGTAATAATATATCTTTCAGAGTGATGATAAGGATAATATTACAACCTATTGGTTTCATGTTTTGATTGTAATAATATATCTTTCAGAGTGATAATAAAGATAATATTACACCCTATTGGTTTCATGTTTTGATTGTAATAATATATCTTTCAGAGTGATAATAAGGATAATATTACAACCTATTGGTTTCATGTTTTGATTGTAATAATATATCTTTCAGAGTGATGATAAGGATAATATTACAACCTATTGGTTTCATGTTTTGATTGTAATAATATATCTTTCAGAGTGATGATAAGGATAATATTACAACCTATTGGTTTCATGTTTTGATTGTAATAATATATCTTTCAGAGTGATAATAAAGATAATATTACACCCTATTGGTTTCATGTTTTGATTGTAATAATATATCTTTCAGAGTGATAATAAGGATAATATTACAACCTATTGGTTTCATGTTTTGATTGTAATAATATATCTTTCAGAGTGATGATAAGGATAATATTACAACCTATTGGTTTCATGTTTTGATTGTAATAATATATCTTTCAGAGTGATAATAAAGATAATATTACACCCTATTGGTTTCATGTTTTGATTGTAATAATATATCTTTCAGAGTGATAATAAAGATAATATTACACCCTATTGGTTTCATGTTTTGATTGTAATAATATATCTTTCAGAGTGATAATAAAGATAATATTACAACCTATTGGTTTCATGTTTTGATTGTAATAATATATCTTTCAGAGTGATAATAAGGATAATATTACAACCTATTGGTTTCATGTTTTGATTGTAATAATATATCTTTCAGAGTGATGATAAGGATAATATTACAACCTATTGGTTTCATGTTTTGATTGTAATAATATATCTTTCAGAGTGATAATAAAGATAATATTACACCCTATTGGTTTCATGTTTTGATTGTAATAATATATCTTTCAGAGTGATAATAAGGATAATATTACAACCTATTGGTTTCATGTTTTGATTGTAATAATATATCTTTCAGAGTGATGATAAGGATAATATTACAACCTATTGGTTTCATGTTTTGATTGTAATAATATATCTTTCAGAGTGATAATAAAGATAATATTACACCCTATTGGTTTCATGTTTTGATTGTAATAATATATCTTTCAGAGAGATAATAAGGATAATATTACAACCTATTGGTTTCATGTTTTGATTGTAATAATATATCTTTCAGAGTGATAATAAGGATAATATAACAACCTATTGGTTTCATGTTTTGATTGTAATAATATATCTTTCAGAGTGATGATAAGGATAATATTACAACCTATTGGTTTCATGTTTTGATTGTAATAATATATCTTTCAGAGTGATAATAAGGATAATATTACACCCTATTGGTTTCATGTTTTGATTGTAATAATATATCTTTCAGAGTGATAATAAGGATAATATTACAACCTATTGGTTTCATGTTTTGATTGTAATAATATATCTTTCAGAGTGATGATAAGGATAATATTACAACCTATTGGTTTCATGTTTTGATTGTAATAATATATCTTTCAGAGTGATAATAAAGATAATATTACACCCTATTGGTTTCATGTTTTGATTGTAATAATATATCTTTCAGAGTGATAATAAGGATAATATTACACCCTACTGGTTTCATGTTTTGATTGTAATAATATATCTTTCAGAGTGATAATAAGGATAATATAACAACCTATTGGTTTCATGTTTTGATTGTAATAATATATCTTTCAGAGTGATAATAAGGATAATATTACAACCTATTGGTTTCATGTTTTGATTGTAATAATATATCTTTCAGAGTGATAATAAGGATAATATTACAACCTATTGGTTTCATGTTTTGATTGTAATAATATATCTTTCAGAGTGATGATAAGGATAATATTACAACCTATTGGTTTCATGTTTTGATTGTAATAATATATCTTTCAGAGTGATAATAAGGATAATATAACAACCTATTGGTTTCATGTTTTGATTGTAATAATATATCTTTCAGAGTGATAATAAAGATAATATTACAACCTATTGGTTTCATGTTTTGATTGTAATAATATATCTTTCAGAGTGATAATAAGGATAATATTACAACCTATTGGTTTCATGTTTTGATTGTAATAATATATCTTTCAGAGTGATGATAAGGATAATATTACAACCTATTGGTTTCATGTTTTGATTGTAATAATATATCTTTCAGAGTGATAATAAGGATAATATTACACCCTATTGGTTTCATGTTTTGATTGTAATAATATATCTTTCAGAGTGATAATAAGGATAATATTACAACCTATTGGTTTCATGTTTTGATTGTAATAATATATCTTTCAGAGTGATGATAAGGATAATATTACAACCTATTGGTTTCATGTTTTGATTGTAATAATATATCTTTCAGAGTGATAATAAAGATAATATTACACCCTATTGGTTTCATGTTTTGATTGTAATAATATATCTTTCAGAGTGATAATAAGGATAATATTACACCCTACTGGTTTCATGTTTTGATTGTAATAATATATCTTTCAGAGTGATAATAAGGATAATATAACAACCTATTGGTTTCATGTTTTGATTGTAATAATATATCTTTCAGAGTGATAATAAGGATAATATTACAACCTATTGGTTTCATGTTTTGATTGTAATAATATATCTTTCAGAGTGATAATAAGGATAATATTACAACCTATTGGTTTCATGTTTTGATTGTAATAATATATCTTTCAGAGTGATAATAAGGATAATATTTCTATACAATAAAAAGGACTTCATCCCAATAATTTAGAAAAGTTAATATTTCTATATTACACCCTATTGATTTCATGTTCTGATCGCAATAATAAATCTTTCAGAGTGACAATAAGGATAAAAAATGATATAAATATTGTATAAGTCATGAAGAAAACTATATATTTTATTTTGGATTAAACCCAAGTTTTATAGAAATCGTAAACATTCGGTATTCAGTCGAATACCGAACTTCGAAAATACCAAATATACCGAATATTACTTTGCTGAAAATGCAAGTTTCCTACCGAAAGTTTTTCTTCTGCATTTTGATTTTTTTCTTAAAATATTTATTCTACCGATAACAAAAAAATGTACAACCTTCCACACTTTTATTACATTAGATTAGATGAAAATGTTCAACGCAGAGCGTGCCTTTATTGTGAAATAAAACCTTGGTCAATAAATTTTCGCACCAGTTACGAAGCAAGGTGTCTGATTGTTGATTAGGCATGGTCGGAAAATGAAGAAAAATTCGCTTAATAGTTAGTATTTCATAGTTTGTTTTACATCTACATACATATACAATTATGTTACGTTATGTAAACATTTAATTATCTATGTTCTGAAAGCGGTTTTCAACACACGAGGTAAACGCTTCATCTTCAGTTCAATTATCTGTTTTATGTACACGTCATCTTTTACACAATCTCTTCCATAATAGTTCGTGCGTATCGCTACATAAAAACATTTTTGTTACTGACTCACTATATATATATATATATATATATATATATATGTGAGTGTGCGTGTGTGTGTGTATATGTATATATATATATATATATATATATATATATATATATATATATATATACTTGTTATTGGGGAAATTATAGGTGGGTACTATAAAGGTCTATAGAAAAATCAATCAAAATCAGATTTATTACATAACGTTTTTGGAAAATGTTGCATTGCATAAATAATACAATGGCTAAGATCGTAGATTCTTAGTCGAAAAGAAGCGTCTAAGACGCTAAAATTATACAGTGCCACATTTACATTGGTCCAAAAATGTTTGAAGTAAAAACTTCTTTAGGTACACCATGCGCACTTTTTTTAGGCAGTGAACGAAACTGAGCTATCACGCTCGCGTCGGTGATGCTGAATCAGGTAAACTCCCTTCGGCATCGGCCAAGCGAGTTCACTGTTCGGATAAACTCGACTTCCTTAGACATCGGCCAAGCGAGTTCATTGTCTAATACGAAGTGCATTGTTTCAAGAATTACATTTTATTTTTGTTATACATAAATTAAATTTGAATCTAAAGTGTTTATAACATATGTCAGTTTCCATTAACCTATTTTTTCATTATTAGAAATTCATAGCAATCAAGAAACCCATTCAGAACAAATTTCCACTGAATGATTAATTCAAAAATATAATTATATATTTTTTAACTAATATTGGTTCATGAGTGGAAAAATAAAAATAAATAATTAAATTTTAAAATTCTTACTCATTCACCGAAAGAATATAAATCATGTAACATCAATGTAATTATACATATACGTACATTTTAAAATTAGATAAGTTTTTACTTCTATCGTGTCGTCATAAGCACACACCAGTGTTTTTAGGTAGAAAACTTCGTGATAAGTTATTTAAAAAGAAAAACTTTAGTTCTGCGAAAATCAATCTACATTTTAAAAAATCACTGTAGGAAAATTTGTACAACTAGAGATTTGCGTATGGTCTTAAACACTACCTTAGGATATGGTGATAGCCTAGACGAAAAATTATAGTGATATACCTCTTAAAACATCCTCATAAATTAATATCGTATCACTAAGTCACTAAATGTGAAATTTCTACCATAATCTCAATTTTTGCAAAACTGTGTTTCTTTTAAGATTGTAATTATGGCAGAAATTTCACATTTAGTGACTTAGTGATACGGTATTAATTCATGAAGATGTTTTAAGAGTTATATCTCTACGATTTTTTATCAGACTATCACCGTAACCTAATATAATTTTTAAGATCCTAACCCAAAGATCCCAACAAAATTTCTGGTTTTAGAGATTTTAATGCAGCGATTTTTTTTAAATGTGCGTTTTTCTTTTGAAAATATAAAAACTCAACATAAAGTTTCATATAGTAGGAGAAGCTAAGAATAAACACAAAAATCACTCATTGCATGCTTTCTATATGACTACTCTACTTCCATATCAAACTTCATGTGATGTAGTGGAATAGGTTTCGAACAAAAGTGATTTATGTGACTAAAGATTTTTCACGAAAATACAGAAAAATCATAACTTCTAAACTATTGATTGTCACGGAACTTATATATTTTTTGAAATGACTTATCACTATATTCTCCACCTAAAAAAATGTTTGGACCACTATAAATGAGCCACCTGCATAAACCTAAGCGGTATGTAATATAACCTTGCTTCTTATATTTTTGGAACTGAACCCTTATATTTTCGCCCTGTCGCGCCGTATGTCTTTCTGTCTATTCCTATGTCGCAGCCCTTTTACTTGGAGACTATTGGCACTATATTGATGAAATTTCGATGAAAGTTTCGATGAAAATTTCGAAAAAATATAATCATTTAAAAAATTGTATTAAGAATGGTACTCCATACATGTAACTGAGTGATGAATAAAAAATCCAGTATACATAGGCGTGTGGGGTGTCATTAGATAGGTCTTAAAAATTATATAGAGGTTCCAAAATATTTTCTTTTATTTAACCAATATTAGATATATATGCTATGCGATATATATGCGCTATGAGATATGCGCTCCTAAAGTCTTAAAGAGTATGCCCTGTTAACTTTTCAACCGACGTGTATAAAATTCTGAAAAAATTAAGGCGGTAAAACTTCAAAAAAACTTTCAATGAAAATTAGTTTGAATATGATGTGTAGTTTTGGGAATATGGAATATTTTCGGTACCGACCGCATCAATAACTTTGTTTTTCACATTATTTCGTTTGGTGCCAGGGAACCCTTCGTGCGCGAGTCCGACTTGCACTTGATCGATGTTTTCTCTGCACTTGTTCAACATAGAGGGTGCGCTAACCGACTTAATAGTAAAAAAACAATAGACTTTAATTATAAAGTATTATTATAAACTAACTATATCCTATTTCGTACTCATATGGATCTTTAGAAAATATTATAAACACTTGTAAAGCCATTTATTATAATATTTATAAAAGCCTTTTTTACGTAAGTACACTCTACATTGAAAAGTCAAATTGCTATACAATTGCTTTACATTTTCTAAATTAGCTTTCCATTTCCTAAGATTTGCATAAAATTCCTTAATTACATACATTTTCGGTAATATATATTTCTGTTAAAGTTATGTTAGAAGTGTTTCGGATTTGGTTATATTGAGTTGGGTTGGGTTGGTTATGTTTTGCTTTGAGCTGTGTTGAGTTATTTGTTTTGCTTTGAGTTGTCTTGGGTTTATTTTAGGTTGGGTTAGGTTGAGTTTCCCTCGCATTATTTTAAGTTTACTTTAGGTGCGATTGGGTTGGGTTGGGTTGTTTTAGATTTTTTTATTTATATTTTGATGATTTAGAATTTGGGATTGGATCAGTAAGAGTGGGGTTTGTTGGGTCGGGCTGGGTTTTTTTGGTTTGCTTTGATTTGATTTGGGTTTGCTTCAGGGTTGGGAATGCCTTTGGTTGCGTTGGGTTGGATTGGGTTTTGTTTCTGGATATGTCGAGTCGCATTGAGCTGGATTGGGTTTTCGTTGGATTAGGTTGAGTTGGGATAGGTTGGATTTGCTTTGGGTAGTGTAGGGTTGAATTTGGTTGTGTTGTTAGTTTGTTAGGTTGGTTTGGGTTGGGTTGGATTGGTTTGGGTCGGATTAGGTTTACATTGGTTTAGGTCAGGTTGGGTTGAGTTAGTTCGGGTATGCTTTGGATTGGACACTTTTCTGTCGGGTTATACTGGCCTGTGTTGTTTTCTGTTGGGTTGGGTTGAGTTAGTTTGAAATTGTTTTGGGTTAAAATGGATGGAGTTGTATTGGGCTGTGTTTGTTTATGTTGGGTTCTGTTGACTTGGGTTGGATTATATTGGGTTGGATTCAGTTAGATTGGATGGTATTTTATTGCTTCCTATTGAGTTAATTTTTTGCGAAATTGCATCGGGTTGAGTTTTCTTTAAGTTGGGTTAGGTTTGCTATTGGTGTTTATAGAAAATATATTCGTTTATTTACTACGCGTCGCGGAACTAGGCACTTCTTTCTTGTTGTACTAATGCAAAAGAAATGATTTTTTTTAAATATCAAATTTTTAAATATCTTCTGGTTAACTAAAACGATTCCAATGAAATGAAAAATTAATGTTACTTAAAGCCAACTCCCATTTTTTTTCAATAAGAACTCCATCTTAATTGGGTCTGTAGTTTTTACGTGATGTGTGTTCAAAGAAATGAACAAAAATTCCGAAGTCTATATTTTCGTTTTTTATATAATACAAGTATTATATCCCATAAAATCATTGTTTCGTGAATAACTTCAATGCTCTGTACATTGAATACGCCATTTCTACAGTTTACGAATAACCAATCAAAATTATTGGTCCCATATGCCTGGTCACTAGCATTACCTGTATATATTTGTAGAATTGTTGGTTTATACTGTTCAAATTATAAAGCTAATTTAAATAATGAGACAAAAAATTTATGACGATTTAGAAGTATTTTCCAAATATTTAAAATTTTTACATTCCGCATTCAGATTAAACAACATTTCTTGTCACCTGAAAAACATTTACTCTTGACACCTGAAAAACATCTATCTGAAAAACATGTACTGTAATCATGTAAATGCGTCAAATGATCAATATAAATAATTGAAATTTGGTTATACATCAATGGATGACAAGCGTCACGAAAAACTAGTGACGAGTAATAACTAATGAACCGTGACTTAAGCTAACAACTAAAATTCGGAAGCCATTTGATTTTTACGCAAGGATACATATGCATAATAAATGTTTAATTCTGTGAATTTGAAATGAAATATAGATAGATGCTGATTAATATTTAGAAACAGTTATAAAACAATTTTTTTATTATGATTTAAAATGTTGATATCGGCAAAAACTTAGAGATACGTTATATGGCTTACAATTGTAGATTACTCGTAAATTAATTTATTATAATCATATATGACCGAATAAACTCAAGTGATGTTTCTCACCTTCAGCTATTAAGAATTTAGTCAAAATGAAAACACACACATTTCTGTATATATATATATATATATATATTATATATATATATATATATATATATATATATATTTATATATATATATATATATATATATATATTTATATATATATATATATATATATATATATATATATATATATATATATATATATACTAGCGGCCAATCCCTGCTTCGCACGGGTGGACATTTATTTTTTAAACATTTTGGGATAAACGTAGAGTAAATGCATGACATACCTAAATAATATGTATTTAGTAATAAGGTCTCTCTGGCTCCCTTTGGGTATGGGACTTGATGATTGAAAAAATGGATTCTAGGTCAACGAAAAGTAAAGTTGGTAACCTAGGCAGACAGACAGAAGAACAGCAAAGTGATCCTATAATGGTTCTGTTTTTCCTTTTGAGGTACAGAACCCTAACAATAAAGTCGTACTAAAAAAATATTATTTACAAAATAAAATTGGTAACACGTAACTAAGTCTTCTAGACGAAGGTTTTTGAAACAGAACAAAAGACATGAACGGGATATTTTTAAAAACATTTCACCTAAATATTTTTTGATAAAGATGTTTAGAATGATTTATATTTTTTTTTGTTTTATGTATTTTATTTTTATATGTGTTACATTTCTTTATTTAGATCTTTTCTTTCAAGACTTTTTAATTTTATAAGTTTTTTCATTTTTAATTTTCCATAGTTTACCTTAATGCTTCACTATACACTATGTTAGCAGTGGTATTTGTAGATGGCAATAAAACATATTGATATTCAGGAGATCCTACCCGAGAAAGTGCAACATATAATTGGCCATGAGAAAAGCACTCTTTTCTTAGATCGATGCCAACCATTGAAAAAGTTTGTCCCTGGGATTTATTTATTGTAAGGGCAAACGATATCTTTACAGGAAACTGTATCCTTTTGAAAGATCCGTCGGTATCATCGGGATCCGCGGAATGTGAGCGAGCTGTCCGGCCGCGGAGCCCGTGATGATAGTGTAGCTACAATCATATTGTCTCGCAATTCCTTTATCAAAAGTCTTGTCTCATTACACATATTTTGAGGGCTTAAATTTCTTAACAGCATAATGGCAGTACCTTCTTTTAATTTCAGTTCGAGGGGTGGCAAGCCGGCAGGATTGAGAGAATTTAAAAATTCTTATGGATAGTGCACTGTGTCTTCGATGTTGCACACGGTGTCAATAGATTTGTAACATTTAAAATCACCGGGTACTTCTTCCATAATCATTTTGTTTATTTCATTTACTGAGTCTTTTCTCGGTGACACTATTGCCCTCGAACAGAGCCAATTGAAATTTCTTTCTATAAGATTTTCGATGTCGGGATAGATTGTTTCTACCAGTATTTCTAGACTGTGAACAATTTGAGCCAATTCATTATCCAATAATACTTGGAGGCTATTTGCAATTGGAGATGGTAATTTTTCGTCGCCAAGTTTAAGAATTGTTTGTGAAAAATTGACATCGCGGTTATTACTTAAATGTGCTCTCATATTCGTGCGCAAATTGAGTGTTTCAATAGACAGCCACACGGCTACCTATTTTACAGATGTGCACGCCCCTCACTGCGGTGCTGACCCCTCCGTGCTATACCGGCGGCGGTGACATTTTAAATTCGTAATATATTTTGAATGGAATGTCCAATGTGAATAAACTAAAAGGTAATTTACAGGTATTGAAACAGTCTCGCTTAGGAAATAATTTACTTGCACAAGGATTAATGCAAAGGTATGGATAACTTGGTCTGATTTTGGTCGGAATTTCTATTAACTTTTAAAATGTTAAAAATTAGTTATAGTGACATAATTACAATAGTTAGACATATGCTATTGCGACATTTTTATGAAAATATAAGTAACATATCATAGACATTGATATGTTCTTTAATATTGCAGAACATTTTTTTGTTCTATCATCAATAGTTTTCGTAGCGCATGCGATGAAAGACATTTTATGGCAATTTTTTTACACCTTGAGTTACATTATTGTAGTTTAGTAAGGATCCTTATTTTTTTCCTATAGATAATATAGCCTATATTTTCTTTAATATTGCAGAACATTTTTTTTGTTCTATCATCAATAGTTTTCGCAGCGCATGCGATGAAAAACATTTTATGGCAATTTTTTTACACCTTAAGTTACAATATTGTAGTTTTAGCAAGGATCCTTATTTGTTTCCTATAGATAATATAGCCTATATTGATCAGTGATAATGTAGCATTCAAATGGTGAAAGAATTTTTTAAATTGGTCCAGTAGTTTTTGAGCCAATTCATTACATACATCTATACACATATACAAAAATACAAATCTTTCCTCTATCTTCTTCTATATTATTCTAAAGAGAGAATATAATCAAGAGTTTTAAAATAAAATCTATCAGTCAAATGTTACTATTTTAAAACATTGACATTATACACGTATATGTACATAAATTTACATAATACGTTCCTACAAATAGAAAGTAACCAAAGATGCAGAGAAAAATTACCAACTAATCTAGTAGAGCTGTTCAAAAATATGTTTAAATCGAATCATTCATAATGCACCATTTTTTCAAGTATTATTAAGGGTCACTTCCTGAATAATTTATCTAGTTGGTGCAATCTGAAGGTGTATTCTAACCCGCTATCCTAGTGAAAACGGTAAAGCTTAATATCTCCTTAACCGTTGATGCTACTATTGCAATAATATGTTTCTCAAAGATGGTAATATGTTCATTAAAGAAGGTAATATGTTCATTAAAGATGATAATGTGTTCATTAAAGAAAAATCTTTGTCATTTGTTTATAGCATTAAAGGTTCATAGGTTTAATATTTAAAATTTCACAAAAACAGTAGTTTTAGGACAACCTCTCAGAAATAACCTTAGGGCATAACTATTAACAGTTTTCTAAAAAAACTATACGGGCAATACTCAATTTAAAAAAGTATAATAAAAATAGCAATACCAAAAGACTTACGATTAGGATTAGATTAATTACATTCAAATTTCTTTTTCAACTACCGAATTTCATGGTAATTTATTACCAATGGATTAGGTGTCAACGATATTGTGAATCTAATTATCCAACTGATACTTACAAAAAACTTTAAAACTGCTTTATGTTCGGATATGCTATGTAGTGCTGTACTTATTAACGTATAACTTTAGTGCTGTTATTTCTATGCGATACCCATTAATAATATTTATTTGAGGTAAAGTCTCCAAAATTTTTCTGAATTAATTATGAAATTTTATACCCTAATAAGAATAACAAACTGCTAAAATTTTGAACGTTTTGATATTGTTACTTGGGACTGAAATTCGTCATCTTCCCAGTGGCTTTTTTACCAAGAGACTTCAGAAATTTTTTACTATTATAGTAAGACTACAGGGACTACTTCTGAAACAACAAGATTGTACAGGCAATATTTAGAACGTAGAATTGGACCTCAACCCAAGTGCATCTCTGACCTCCGTATGACCTTAGGAGTTCATTATAAAAGAGATCCGTGGAAAAATATTAGAGTAAGAAATTGTCGATTAGGAGTTAAGGAAGTACTAATTTGTTGCTCTCAAATTTCAGTTTGTTTGACCTCAAAAGGTAGACCATTTAACTGAGCTTCTAGATAATGTAGGTATTCAGACGTGCAGAGCTAGGATATTCCAAAACATTGACGAATTCTGTCATAATTACACTCGTCATAGTGAACCTTGAACGAATTTTTAAAAATTCTTTATACGAAAGATTCGGTGAGAAATAAATTTGTTCTTACGGACCTATAGCTTGGAATACGAGGTTTCCCAATTTAAATCCAATTGACTTTTTCGTATTAGAATACTAGAAAGTATTGCAAAAAAAAGTTGCAATTTGGAATGGTTGAGGAGAAAACCGAGAGGAATCGAAGAATAATTAAAAACAATGCAACGGTTTCCAGACGTTTAAAAGAGAACTTTTTTCAACAGCGCCTTATTAATATTAAACAGATGTCATTGTGAAAATTATATGTATTTCTTTTTAATAAATACGTTTGTAATAAAGGTAACTTAGTTTTAATGATTTTTTTAATTAATTCCAAAAATTAGAATTTTTTAATTACCACTTATCGGGTCAATGTTTATGACGACAATCCAGAAATAGCAAAGAGAAACTTTTCAATCAAAAAGCTGATGAAATGAAAAAGTTTTGGAAGTAGATACATTTTTAAGCGGCGGCAAAATTAAGTTCATAATGTGGTATTTCCAATATATCACTTTCCTTTTAATTTTTTGGTGTCATGTTAAGACATATGTTTTAATTCAGAATAGGCCAGCTTTAGTTCAAATTAGTTAATTAATTGAAGGAAAAAATCAAGTACCAATCTTAATTATTGATAACGCAAAGAAAAACATTTCTTTGAATTTGCGAGTTTGATAAAAAAACAACAAAAATTGATAACTTAGAAATTTTAAAAAAAATTGGGGTGTGGCTGTGTCATGGACACGGCCGTGTGTTGTACGTGAATACGTCTATGTAACGGGTTATATTTTTTAAATATATATTTTTGATAATATTTTTTTATTCTAACACCTTATTATATTCACTGTCACGACTTTAAACTAATATTTATATACAATCGATTTATTTTGATGACAGCTAACGATTAAAACCTAAACGAACATCGTAGCTTTTCCATATCAAAAGTTATACTAATTGCAACTCTCGCATCAACATACACAGCAAAATAACCTCAAAATGGCGGCGCTTCCCCCTCCATTGCGCACGATGCGTCACTGTTCTCGCTTATCGTAATGAATTATTTGATCCTTTAGATCCTTTATCCAGGGGTATAATTTAATTTTTGATGTAGAGGATAGATTCGAAACTGCAACGCCAAACTGTATCCCCCGATTTTGTTATCATTAGGTTTTTTGGATTACCCCCGTATGGTAGCAAATTTAAAGACGTATTCACATCAAAATCTCTGAACATAGATGGGGATGTTCAGAAAAGGCCTTGTTTCAGAATAGGCCTACCGCTATAACTGACACTATTTTTGAAAAAAAAATTAATGTAATATTATATGTATAGATCATTTCACAAATATCCAGGTCTCATAGACTTTATGCAATTTTTATTATTGTTGGAGTTTTATTGTCCCACCTTCAAAAAGGTTTTTCTCAAACTATGGGATAGAGTGAAGATAATTACTTGCGCAAAACGTTTTTAAACCTATCAAAGAAGCCGTCGTTGTTACCATGCAATACCCTATTTAAAATTTGAGAATATTATGTTTCTTTTAAAGAGTCAATTTGAGCTATCAATAACTTTTCGAAAAACGTATGTCACATTTATTTTAGAAAAATTAAAAGAAATTATTCCATTACATTTCAAATTTAAAAATGTTATCCAGATTAATTGTTTTGAAAATATTGTTTCTACAGAGCAACGCATCATAAGTGATTATTTCTTCATCCAGTAATAAAACAAGTCCACATAACCGAAGAATTGACAAGAAATTGAAAAATACAAAAACACAAATATCAAAAAATTAAAAACTAAGCATTATTTTTTATACATATAGCGTCATCTGATTTACGTGATTGCGATACAAGAAAAAGCAAGTACGAGAAAAAGAACAAGAAAAATATGTCATGTCATGATTCATGGACTACTCAAAAGAAATATTTTCATTAACACACAATAAATGAAACCATGTGTTTATTTTTATTATAAACTGTGCGTGGACATTTAAATGAAAGCCGCCATAAAGTGAGTTACTATATCCAAAAGTAAGTGTGATATAATCGTCAATATTCATTGTCTTTGACGCCTTGCTGAGCGATATTGAAACAGTAGGATGGTCCATTTATCAAATATTCAGACATATTAATACCATCATGGAATTAAGTATATCCTAAGTATTCCATTCTCCATTATCTCTACTTTATTTCTGTGTAAAAATTAAATAACTTTGAATAAGTGCAATATCAGAATCTTTGTATCTATCTATCTTGGTGAATAATATATAAAGATATGCACATTCAAATCTGGACCCTGTAAAAAGGGAGATGAAAGCATTTAATTCAATAAATTTAATATGAAGTGAAATACTATCTTCTATGCAAGAAATTTGAATACACCAAAATATACAATTAATTGAATAGTGAATAAAGTGAATATGAAGAAGTAAAAGTCTTGAGGGGAAAAAATAACCCTATTCCTACATACCCACATAAAGTAGCCAATCGTCGTGGTTATTAATGCAACTTAACCTAAGTAATTAAAGTTATTTTAATTTAATACTTAATTGAACCTACAATTTTTGCAAATTTTTAAATTCCGCGGTGGCATGATAAGAGGAAATGGAAATATTGGACATAAATTTTGACCCTATATTTTATAAACGGTGCTTATAAATGAAAAGTTATCAACGAAACCTCAATTCATGTTGAAAAAACTATTCAATAATACCTCAATTATTACAGTGTGCTATTTCTTTTACATTTATAGAGATAAATCGATTACCTGTTTTCCTACATAACAAAAGAGTTTACAATTTCTTGCAGAATTTCATACACATACGATAGATAATACTGAATGGTAATAGAATATCGAAAACAAACAAATTTGCATTTATTTATTGTTTTTCAAAATATTCTGTATGGTACTCTGTGGATGATTTCGTTCAATAGCACCACCGTGGGAAACAGTCGGCCTATGCTTCCTTGGACACCTTCCAAACCTTTTTGAAGGCATTCATGATCTTTTCAAGGTCCAGGAATCGTATACCTCAGAGCTTACCTTTTGTCCTGGTATATAAATATTCCATAATAATGGTTGCGAGGTAGGATCCATACGAAGGCCGACTCATAATTTCTAAAAACCATCCGATCAAATATTTGATCATTTGTCTGGTTGAGTATCAGAGGTATCTGTATCAGGGATATTGGGATGATTTTCGCTCATGCCTAAATACAGAAGTGAATTCCGTCCTACTAGAGGATCACAATAGCACTGACGCTTGCTATGATTAGTTTGTAAATTCTGTTGACCTGACTGCTGGTAACTTTATCACCTTGTAGAGGGAATCTCAAAGCTACAGTCCATCTCCTCCCAGAGTCAGTTGTAATTTCTAAGAATACTTTTAATTATTCTGTCTTTAATTTGAGCAACTGGGTAAGCACCTACGACATTAATTTATTCCCAAGCGTGTTACGGCGATTTTTACTAGACTGAGAATAATTCCACCTGTCTTCATATCTTACAACTCCTCAACCATCATTATTCTTTCCAACAAAAAAATCCTTGGCTGGACTCGATACTGCCCTGAAACTCTTACACATAATCCATCATAAAATTTCTCCATTGCTTTCTGGAGAATGCCAGGACTCTTGCTCCCACTTTAAAATTGACATAAAATACTGTGATACGCTGTCGTCTGATCTACGAGTCATTCCTCCTTGTCAAAAGCAAATTCATCAAATTGCCCCGTATTCAGTCACAAGCTTTGGGGATATTGGCGGATACGGTAAAATCCAATCCCATGAATGTCCTACAAGTAGAATAGGTTAATGCTTCTCTACCCCTCCGTCGACAACCTATAGTTTGTAGGTATATACTGAAGGTTCTCTAGCCCCAAAGGAGGGAAATCCTCATAAAATTTATTGATAGTTCATCTTCTTTGGCGTTTTAGGTATCATCTTCTCCTCACAATCAGCTTCCAAAAAGTCAAGTCCCTCTCAAGCCCAATGTATAAAAACTGCCTATTCCGTTTCTATACTAACCCATTTTATTCCGTAATGTACCGAACAAAAATGTATGTTTGGTGCTTCTTGACTTTCCGAATTAAGCAGCTTACATTTCATTTGAAGAGATTGGAATCTCGTGCCTTTCCTGCATAGATACCTAGTCACTGCAGAGTAGGAGGTAATAAAATAGTTGATCCAAAGGAACGGTTCGCCGCTATGAATGGAGATCCATGTTAGATTCATAATTTCGTAGAGGATCTCTTTCCCCTGACTTCCTCCTGAATAGCCTCTAACTGGCATAGGGCATGAAAGAAGATATTTTAGATCACGTGTGCGAGGTGTTTTCAGGTTTTGCCAAATATACCATTAAAATATTGGTTCTCTAGATCCATATTATCAGGTGATATCCTGCTTATATTTGAGACACTGTTTCACTCATGCTCTTATGACTAGGCTGAGCATCAAAAACTCTGTAAGCAGAGACTTTGTAATGGGGGAGAACAATCTCAATCATTTCGAATTCGCATGCCCCTTAAATGATAAATTTCCTTAAATTAAATGGTTAATTGTGAAAACTTATGTGTTTATTTGTGTACTCGTATATGTGTTTACATTGCTACATCCACTTTCTTTTTTCTTTCGGTTTTTACAGTGGTTCCTTTTGTTAACCAAGTACTAATCACACACATCCAGAGAAAGATTTAGTTAGTATAGCCAAAGTAGCACTTTAACTTGACATTGGCAATGGTTCTCTCACTAAAAGAACGAATGCCTTCTCACTTGCAAGAAGAGGGGAAATTTCGTCCGGCCACAAAAGCTATATTTCATAGCTAGCTTAAAAAATTGACGTTTCTTTTCAACTCTTTGCAAATTTTAGATTTTTGAACGTATTCAGGTATAGTTTAACACATTGTCATATCATAGGTGTAAATGAAATATTCTTCACAATGTTTTCACTACGATGTGTTCATAACGAATAAACTCGGTTTTAGATATTTTATAGTGTGAAAATAAAACTTGTATTCCTGCAGTAGATGTGTGCCATTAGGCTGAGAAATTTTTCTCAGTAGATATAGATCATAATAAGAGTTTTATAGAATTTTTCCGTGTTGCTGTAATCCTTAAAAATTACAGATTTTACGTCAACACTGAGAATCTAGCTTCATAAACGCGCTCTTCTTTTTTTCCGCTCTTTCAGACAAAATTGAATAACATATTGCGAATTATTTATTTACCTATTTTATTTCGAAGGAAATTTTGCGTAATACGAGGTAAAGATATTTGCAGATAAATGAATAAACATTATAGAATTTTTGTATTAGTTTTGTGTCAGTACTTGAAAAAATTAACCTGTCATTTTTTGGTAAAAATCGACAATTTAATATTTTTCGAGGTGCCTTACTCGTAAAGTATCAAGCAGTACTGCCATATTGAAACCACATATGGTGCTTCTTATTTAATGCAACATCACTGAGTAGGTTTGACGATATTTAACGATTCGATGCTCTTACTAAGTTTATAAAAGAAAACAATAATGAGAGTTGTGTATTTTAAATAATCTAAATCTCTCATATTTTCTCTTGTCATTAGATAACCCGTTAGAAATAAAAAATGAGCCTTTTCGTTTTCGTCGTCCCATCTCTCTACAAAGTTCCATTCTTCTTAAATCAAATTTTGGTTCAATCCTTGCTTGTGATACGAGATCAGTTCATTGAAGGGATAATCCGTTGCATTTAAATTGTTACCGTGCAAGTTAAATTTATGATTTAATCAAATCGTATTTTTTCGAAGACAATCTCTTCACTTGTCGTTATAAATAAATCGACTAAACCAAGTCCTTGATCACAGAAGACAAAAACAACTTCTTCAAGACGAGAATTATGCAGCCTTATGAGTACAAGTTGGTTGCTAAAATCCTACACTGTTGATCTATCCTGACTGGTGTTCAGCATGATCACGATATAAAGACATCATAATAACAGTGCATTCGAGTTCATTCACTTGGTATATTGGATGTATGTTCACGACTTTGAGCCATGATTCATGCTGCCAAATATACAAATCAAAATTCTGTTTTATAACCAAGTAGCAGATGTTCGAGATGCAAATAGTCCATAAACATAAGTCAAAATAATTAGAACAAACTGGTAATAGAAAAAAAGGCAGAAGTAGTAAGCGCTGGCGACAAACGGCGGTTAGCAACGGCCGACCAATGACCAATTGTTATCCTTATACAATAAAACAGTTCACACAAGTAAGAAGGTGAAACATGTAAAAATGGCATGGTAGGTACAGAACTATTACATCCGTTTCAATTTCCTTTTCCATATAATGAATCATTTTAACAAAGTGGTAATTTAAGTGAAGAGCGGTTGAACATTTTATTAAAAAAAACCGGATAAATTATCATATATATTTTCTAGACTTTTATCTTATCAAAGTGAATTTAAATTTAGACTGAAGTTTCTGGTGATTTCTTCTGCCGATATATTTCCTTGGAACCATTACAGGTGTAAACAATTTCCGCTTCCTGAATATATTCCCAGTATATATTTCCTGCTTACATTCCCTGCGCATATTAGCCACCTGTATATATTTCTTGTCATATTTTCCATCATATCTCTACCTATGATTTACTTTTAAAATATTCTCCTTTCTAATTTTTTTGTTATATAATTTGTGTAATTTTTGCTTCAAATCAATTGTTGATGGAACGAACGAGAGAGTGAGATTGGAAGAATTATAATGCACGCTTATAGAGAGCCCAACCGTAATTGAACGAGAGTTCACCGAGTAATATTATGAAAGAAAGTTCCCGGGACTGTATAGTATGAGTATAGGAATGGGTAAATCGAACCAGAGACTTTGAGTTTTAGGCAGAGAATTATTAAATCGTGGGAAGTCTGATGGTCGTTGAATCCATAAGACGAATAGTTTTCCCTTGAATCAGATACTCTAAATGGGGAATATTTGAAAGCCCTATATTGTAAAATATCATTTCCAGAACTTCTTTAAGTATTTAGAGAATTCATGTTTAAAAAATGACTTGACAAAAAACTGGCTTGCACCCGCTCTTATTTATAACCAGAAAAAAGAGTTTCTAGATGCTCGGAAAAATTCCTGTGACGATGAACATGACAGTCGGTTAAGTTGTCGCTTCCTGGAAAATATTTGAATTTATATATTTACATATACTAGTGGTCGCCTAGTGGTCGAAATTCGACCATAATAAATTTAAATGATAAATTATTAAAATATAATGCTCAAACATTATTAAGGTTCTATTGTCAAAGACTATATACTACTATAACCACAGATTTCGCCAACGCTGTTATTTTCCTATTTAAAAAAAATAAATTATATGGAATTCAAAAAGGAGAAAAATAAAGAATACCTATTTTAAAAAAAAATTATTGAAACAGAACATGCTGTAAGATGATGCGAAATAAAAAAATTATGCGGTAAAAAATGCTCTCTATTGAATAGCATTTTTTATCGCATATTGCGATAATATAATTAACGATATAAAACTTCTCTGAAAACAATGTGTTTTGTAAAAACTCTTTCATCGTTTGCTAAACGTCCTTGAACGTTATATTCAAAAATATAAAACCTTAGACCATCGAATGAACGGACTCTACTTGCTGCGACATACAATTGCCCATGTGTGAAAACTGGCCGATTCAATAAAATTCCAACCTTTTGGAATGTTTGTCCTTGAGACTTATTTATTGTCTTCGCAAATGCAGGTATTATAGGAAATTGTATTCTTTGAAAGTTAAACGGTAAAATAGTTCCAGAGTACGTTAAATTTATACGTGGAATCAAAATTCTCTTACTGCGTGCGGTCCCAGTTAAAACTTTGCAATCTATTGAATTTCGATCCATCTTGTTCCATTGACTAATGCGCCCTTAGTATTTAAGTTTCTGATCAATAAAACTATGCAATTAACTTTCAATACTAACTTATGCGGTGGTAAACCACTAATAGACAAAGAATTTAAAAACTCTACCGGATAGTTATTGTCATTATCACAAATTCTTTTATCATAGCCATGATATGTTCGCTGTTCACCAGGAATTTGATTAAGTATATCAGTATTAATCAACGTACAAACGTCATTTGTAGGTGCTAAAATAACAGAGTTCAATATATTTTCTGAGAGTATGTAATGGGAAATATTTCCATACACCTCATCAATAATATTGTTTTTATCTCCTATTAATTGATGAGGTATTTCAATAACATTTTTACCAAACTGAGGGAATTGTGGGGCCTCATTATTACCAATTTTTTTCAAGAATTCTATAAATTCTATTGCATTTGGTAAAGCTCTCATATTTCGAGTAAATGTAACTTTATGAAAATTAAGAAATTCATGCCAACTTGTAACATAATTTTAAATTAAAGTTCCACGTGATCCATGTGGGATTGCTAGTAAGATTTCAATCACCGCACAGAAGTATAGTTTTTCCTCCAAACACTCTATGTTTATCGTTTTCATCACATAGATCACGCAATAATCTATCTATGATTTTCAACATTTGCAAAGAACACATAGAAACTTCATCGATAATTATCAATGATGATGAATTTATGAAACTACCGTAACTACTATTTGCAGTAATATTTGATACAGAATTTTCTAAAATGGGTATAGGCAATTTAAACATATTGTGTAAAGTCCTACCTCCAAGTAATAAAGTTGGAGCTATGCCACTGAACGCAGTTGGAATACAACGAAGATTAAGCGAATTTAATTTATGAATTAATGCTGTTTGAGTGAATGTTTTGCCATAACCAGCGTGAGCGGTTAAACAAAAAACATTGGATCCAGTATCATGATACTAAATGTCACGAATAACTTGATCAATGAGATTACGCTGTTCAATATTTGCACTTTCATAATACTTACAAAACATCATCTCTTGTTCTATTATATCAATAGTATTTTCTTCTTCTATTCTCTGCGAGTATGCGAAAACTGGTAAACCAAGAATTTGACAGGACAAATTAGGAACATTCCAAATATCATCAATTTCTAATAGAGCTCTATTAAAGGATACTTCTCGTTGTAAAGTCTTAGAAAATCTTCACTAAGATATACTTTAAATTCATTCCATAACGCTAATGCATTGGCTGGCACATTTATTGCACAAATGTAACCAAATAAATTTCGAATTTATTTTGGTGAATGTAATTCTTTTGATTAATTTAAACATTCCCGCCATTCATTATCATTTGAAGCTATTTCGCGAGCATGGCACGCTTCAACAAAAGAAGGGTATAAAAATTCATTGTATGTTCTAACATCCTCGAATGATTTCGGACCACAGACATGTAATAAAAGCAATCGTAAGTGAAAAAGTTTGATATCTTTTGGTGACACTACATATATCCTTGTAATGATTTCATCACCTCCACGGCTTCTCTTCATCCATTTATTTCGGGAATCTTCCCACACATAATGCATAGGAATTTCAGTATATTTATACTCTCGTTCTGATGGATATGATCGATTCAACTCAAAAAATGCTAATAATTTTGTTTGTCTTTCATTATCAATTACTTGACGTTCTTGCCCTTCTCGGAAGTATACATTCTGTCGACGCGGGAAATGAATATCAAGTCTGATTATAGTATGTGACTGAAAATGCATTGGTAATTCATAGATGCGCCATATGGCTTCTGTTGATCCGACATAACGACCAATGACAAATTGGTAACTTCGTTAATTTCTATATTTTGACCTTGTTCATTTCCACCAGACTCTAGTTCAACAGAAGCACTGTCATAGCCTTTATACGCATATTTATAAATGTATTTGACACTTTTGACTGTAGTACATACTTCAACATTTATATGGTAATTAAATTTAGCAAGTAAATATGGATTGTATGGTACAACATACCGATTGTCAAGGCAACTACCACGAATTTCTGCATTAATACAATTATCACGTCTTCTGTATAATGGATACCCATTTAACGATTCACTTATAGTTTCATTAAATCGTTTTGGATACTCTTTTATACATTTTCCATCTCTCATACATATAGAATTAGGATTAAGTACTCCGCATAGACCATGCATCATATGTTTTACAACATATTTATGTAATGTTGAATGTGTTTCAATGTGAGGAATCTCCGCAGATACAACTTTATAAATATCTATAGCATTAACAATTTTATCTTGCTCATTTAAAGCATGAGGCAATCCTCTTTTTTGAAATTCAATTGTATAAATGAGTGCTTCAACTTTACCAAAGATGTTATTTTGTATAAGGCCCTCTATGAATGCTTTCAATTTTGACTTGGATACATGCACAATAATATCAGGTCTAAAATTAGCAGCTTCACCTACACCAATGTTGTTAACTATTTCTGGCCAAGTTGGATTGCAAGTCATTGTAATAAATAAAGGCGGTTTTCCGAAATGTTGTACAATTGACATTGCATCTAAATAATTCTGATACATATTTCTTGGAGATGCATTGAATGAATATGGTAAAATTACTCTACGACCAACATTCCTGGCATTCATGTTCAATTCTAAGTAGTCTGTTAAATTGTTGTAAACTTCAGACCTAAGAATTGTTTGATTTTGTCGAATGAAAGGTAATCGTGAGTCCTCTATTCTCACATACATATCAACTATCCACTGCAGAAACAATTTTTGCGAATGGTGTAACATGCTGAAATCATCTCTAATTGCAAGTCGATAGGCTGCATACTGAAGCATGGCTAATTTATTTCTGGGTACTCTTGAATTAGATGTAGTTGGTGCATTATGTGCAATATTGACATGTGCAATATTGATAGTGGGTGGCAGTATCACCGTTGGGAAAAAGTAGTGGGTACGCTAAAGGATCTAATGATGAATCCAGAACTGAGATATTTTTAATTACACCATTAACTTTTGAAAAAGAAATCACATTTCGTTCAAAGGTGGCTCACCATCAACCGTACTAAATATTACGGCTACATCAGTTTGAACTGCATCATTGAAGCGGCGTAGATCCAAATCATGATTTACTTTAATGAGCATACAAGTATCTTTATTTTGATTTTCGACTCTCTGACAATGATCTTTCATTGCAATGAATGACCGCACAAAAGGATTACTGCGTTCCAATTGCAGAGAAATTTCTCGCATTATGGTGTTGTTACATGTTTGATTAAAATGTTCTTGTAATCTATAAGTGATAGCAGTGTCAACATCATAAAAATATAATTGCGCATAGCATGGTGAGCGACCATATGCAGCAGTCATTGGACCTGATTTGTTGTAAAAAACATCATGTATTTTGAAATGATACACTCCACTTGCAACTGCCTCGGAAACTTTGACTTCTGAGTTAACCATAGCAAAACATGAATTATATTTCCTAATATTTTCAAAATAATTTTTCGACTTATTTTTTGTTAAAGGTTCATTAGAAGTAAGTCCATCATACAATGATTTGAAATATTTATTTTGACTTAATGGTGGTAATATTGCTTTACCTTTATGACAACACGAATTGAATGCAGTTCTGTCGCCTAAAGTCACTTCAGATTCAAAATGATTCGCATTGCAAAACCTGCACTCTAAATCCATTAATCCACAATCACGACTTAAAAACACTTTTGGAGTGACATTTTGTGGACATTTAAATGTATCTCTTGTAACTGCTCCGCAAATTTTATTAATCAAATAATATTAATCTCAGTTTGACCATAGACTTCAACCATAAACAAAATAGTACATATGTGTGTGTACATATGTGTGTGTGTCAAACGCATGTATTTCTAATAAAATCTATATATCTCTTTCTATGTAAAAATATTAGCTTTCAGCACTCTTCTCCATATAAATTTTAACTGTGCAAAATTTCATACTCCACCGGACGCGTAATTTTCGTAAAAAGGAGTATAAAGGTTTTGCTTCTCATATTAATATTTTGGTTATTATTAACCTTTAAATTATGGTTATTATTAACCTTTAGACCATTTAATAATATTTTATTAAATCGTAATAACTCTAATTTCAGATAAAAGGTCAATTTGTTTACGGGAATAATATATGGGAAAATAACAAAGTTAAAGCACAATAATTTAGAAATTGTCTGGCAGATAAATTACAATGGAAAGCCAGCGGAAAAATAAAATTATGGACAACTTATATCTCAATATGTGTGTATATACATGTGTGTGTGTGTGTCAAACGCATGGTAGTATGTGTAATGTTTTTTTATTAATTTAATGTGTTTCTAATGCATTATTATATAAAAATTTTAGCTTTCCGTACTCCTCCATACAAACTTTAACTGTGCCAAATTTCATACTTCTGCGTCCGCGTAATTTTTGTAAAAAAGGTACAACGTTTTTGCTTCACGTATTAATATTATGATTATTATTAATAATGTTACACTAAATAATAACAACTGTAATTCTAGATAAAAGATCAATTTTTTTACTATTAAATATGAGAAAATAACAAAGTTGAAGTACAATAACTTGCGAACTGTCTGGCAGATAAACTACAATGGAAAGCCAGCGGAAAAATAAAACTATAGACTACTCATATGTCAATTGTATGTATATACATGTGTGTGCCAAATGCATGGTAGTGTGTGTAATGTTTTATTTATTGATTTAATGTACTTTATAAGCATTATTATTGAAAAATATTCAATAAAACTTCTCCGTCCGCGCAATTTTCGTAAAAAGGGGTCCAAAGTTTTTGCTTCACGTATTAATATATAGATATATATATATATATATATATGTATATATATATATATATATATATATATATATATATGTATATATATATATATATACATATATAGTTAAATTTAAATTTGGGAAATGGTTTCCGCCTTCATTCAGAGATATCGTCGTTTATAACGTTTATTGCTTTTCTCATAATATCATTTTTACAACCAATTTCAAAAATGATACAAACCTGTACGTGATACGTTAAAGCAAAGAGAAAAAAATACCTTGACAACAACGATGGAACTAAGCATTTTAATTCTTTCCTCACTGAAGATAGTTGAAGAAAAAAAGTTACTTTAACGATTTGTCGTTATTTATTTCAACGATTTGTTTTTGTGTCAAATTTGCATTAAACAAGAGCGTCATTTCAGAATGCGCTTGACTGACAGCGACAATCACTGCACTCACAGCCAGTATCATCGTAAACAAGCAATATCCATTTGCATGCGGAACTTATAACCTCACTTTTTACAGCATATTCGTCGATTTATAGACTTAAGCACCATTGGTATTATTGGCACGACGGGGTCCTACAAGTCAAGATAACACCAAATGGCGCGATCACCAATCGAGATGTCAAACTCACCTACAAAATTGAATGATGCGGCGAGATGGATTTCCAAACGACTCAAATTCTACCGCTCCACGTCGAACGTAGTTCACCTATTGAAGAGGTGCATCACAGAATACATACTGAATAGTTGGTCGACTTCAGGCTATTGTGCGAGTGAGATAGAGTGATATCGATAAAAATGTGTAATTCAATTTTTTTACCGTGTAGAGTATACATAATTCGTACCAAAATTTAAAATGATGACTAACCTTCTTTTGTCATTTTTTCTGCAGCCACCTGCAATACCGCATCTCAATTTCAAGAACATTAAAAATTCAAATAATCGGTATACGTATTCGGTGTTGTTGGCTTCGTCATTTTTATTGGCAAAAGAATTTTTTACATTACTAACCCCTTCCTTCAGGAAATATTAAACTGTTCTTTTTCCTTTATTGGACTGGAAAAGGAACTCTTCATTTGATGTTTTTCCACATCATCGGATTTGATGAACAAAATTGTAGAATCTTGATGTTAGAAACAAAGTAATAAATATTTTGTATTTAAGTTCTATAAAACATTCTAATTTTGTTTACGTTATACAGCTGAGCTGAATATCATCTTTGAACAATCAGTTTATTGAGATTACTAGTCAAAATTTAGTGCTGCTTCACCTACAAAGGCCCGTAACGTGTAGAGGTGGTATTACCCTATAAAGGCAATATTAAAAAAACAATATATGCGCCTTTATGACGTTCTGAAATATTCAGTTAATTCATCTTAGTCGAGTAAACCAACCGTAAAATTCTGTATATCTTCAAAAATTTCTGAAATCCTTACTGGATGTTTTCAAGTAGAATAATTCCTTATCAATGACATATAAAACTTATTAACATCGTTAAAGTTAATTTGATATTCTGCAGAAAAATCACAAAGCGTGAATTTAAATATTTTTCCATTTCCAGCAAATATACAACACCCTCAGGTACAATTTATATCCTTGAAACATATGTTCACTCTGAAAAGCATACTAATACTGAGTACCTTTATAGCGGAACAAGACCTTCAGTTTTTACCGTAGTTTATCTTCACAACAAAAGATCCATTTTTATGGATCGTTTCCAATAATTAAAGTAGTGATTTGATCCCTATAATATCTCATTAGAATGTTTCTGATTTCAAACATACACATGTAATAAAATTGTGGCAGAGTTAATTCTGCAGATGGAAATTTTTTAAAAAAGAATGATTGATTTAGCGTATAGAATGATAATAGAAGCCAGAAAATCTAGTTTTATAATATTTGTCAATATGTTTAAGAAAAGAGACATAACACAACTATATATACACAACTCTATCCGTATCTTCAAATTTAGTAGCCTACAACTGGCTTATTTTTAATTTTTTTCAAGACTGATTTTTAATTAACTTATATTTCACAATATTCTACGAAAAATATCAAAATTTAGAATGTGTCAACTACTGTAGTCTTGGTGCAATCCATTAAAGTTAATATTAATTATGACTTTTCATGATATTTTTTTAAACTTTTCCAATTATTTATTTAATATTTTTTTTACATATTAATTCTCATTCCATTAAGTTAAAATGAAATATTTAGGTAGCAACTTATTCCAATTGCTGTACAAAGTAACTCAAATATTTTGGGTTCTGTGCTACAATTTGTAAAATGGAAGATTTATGAAATAAATTCAGTGTCCTCATTCTCTTTCTGTCCACTATAGTGGTTTTCCCCAAAACATTTGATATATAGTGTCAATAATTATACAATACCCTTAGCGGGTTTAATACGGAGGTGAGGTATAAAATGTTTGTGTTGTAAATAAAAAGAAGAACACTAGAATACCAAAGCTAATCGTAAAATTTTCGATTTGGTATTTTATTAGTAATTTATAATGACGAAATGAAATCATTTTTTTGAATAAAAAGAGTTTTTAGTATAAAAAAGAGTTAATAAAAAGAGGAACCAAAAATACTCAATTTCTCTTAATTATTAAAATTTCTCTTTATTATTGATTGACTCGGATCATTTTTTTTCAATTAGAAAAAGAATGACTCGCTTGATTCATCTTTTTATATTTTAGTGTCTAAAAACATAATTATTAAAGAAATGTAGCATTTGGAGTTAATTAATTAACTAGATATTTATTTCATATATTATTAAATGGGTGGGTCAGGTATTATTAAGCATACATTGGTATTAAGGCAATTTTAAATATTTAACAGTCTGGAGCTTATCCAGAGAAAGGGAGTTTTTTTTTACTTTAAACTCTTATCTATAGAATCCATCTCGACAAGTTTGAAATGATATAAAAATGTACTAATTTGTATGTCATTAGGAAAGTTATGTTTGCACTTACTAAAGTAAAATTTACACTTTTAAATTTTTAGACTAAAATAAATTTTTGGACCTAATGTCTTTTTTCGAAAACGTAAAAAGACTAATATTACATTTTAGTCCAAAAATTTGAAATGAAACGGTTATATCTAAGTCCTAAGATTGAATCTTGTTGAAATAAATATATTTTTTTAGTGAGCTATGACTAGATTCTAAACTATGTCATTTCAAGGTCACATTATCTGATGTGTTTATCATATGACGCGAAATCTACTGGGTAGACTGTGATAAAATTTGGTACGATAATAGTTTATATTTTTGAGCTATTGCTTTTTATGTCAATATTACAGAAACTGGATTAAAAACCCTTAACTTGATGAATATTGCGATATTTGTACTACTAACGCCATCTATTAGCGTTTAAGTAAACTTTATGCTCATGGATGTATTACGATATAGTGCTACCAATCTATTAACGTTTTTAGTAAAACTTGTGATCATAATACAACAATTAAAAAAACAAAATAATAGTGATGAGGACAATAATAATAGTCATAATAGTTCCGGAAATTCAGTTGGATCAGCCGTGGTGTAATCGTTAGCGCGTTCGCAGGTACACTGAAGACGTGAGTGTAATTCCCAAGGCCGATCCACGTTTTCTTTGTGTTGTTTTGCAATAGTAATTATGACAATGGTGTTATTTTTAAATAGTAAACTTTTTTAACCTTTTTTTGGCTTATAATATCATTGATAATATTAGCGGTATTTGTAAATTTCGCCCCTATAGAAAATCAAGTCTATGTGTTAGTTTTTAAACAAATCTATGGCGTGAAATCTATCCATCCATCTTTCCTATATTGTCAATATTTTTAGTTATGACGGTTATTCTAACCAATCATTATCAGTAAATTTTACGCAAACGACGCAGGTATAGCTATTAATGCAAAAATACATATAATTTTAAAAAGGTTCATCAAAATAGCGTCTGTTCTTGACAATTTCAAGGATTAAACCTTCATTCACTTAACTAATGCAAATGGTATTTCATCATTTTATAATTCATTTGATTTGTAAGTAAATAATATTCACAATATTGATTACTATCGATAATATATCAAACATTAATATTTAATATTAACACTTAAACCTTATAGGTTTTATGACAATTTCCTCAATAATTATTTATGCCAGTGCCAAGTACAGGAACGTATTTTACTAACTACTGATAAAAATTTGCTAAAAAATTATGTATAACACTTGAGCTACGACACGAGTCATATTTTCAATAGATTTTGATAACAAAGAAAAAGATTTAAAAAGATTACAATGAACTTACATATATCAATCACTTAGATGATTGATTTTCATTGCGTACCTACTTATCATACCCAATTGTACAATACACACGCATTCACGTAAATATCTAAGTATGCACATACATAATAAAATGGCAAAATATAAAAATCTGTGCACATGTTTAGAAAAAGGCGTTTAAAAAAATTAATTCACATTTTCTAGAATATTTATCAGTTTATTTATTGTTTGGTTCATACTCGCATCATTTTAAAACTGCTGAGGACATTCACTGTCGTACTGTTTTCATCAAGCCAACATCCAGAAATTGAGAAATACTGAAAAAATCGGCTTATTCAGTCCCAAAGTAGTCAAACATTTTCATATACATAAAAATAGCATGTACAACACATATTGCTAGACAAAATTAACTTAGATGTAAATAATATCTGTTATAAAGGAACGGAACTTGGAAGTATAATTACGTAATTTAACCGAAGGTAGCATGCAGTTAAATTAAAAAAAAACCTACATACATTATATTTCATTTACACGAACCGTTCAATACCACTTTTAACCCCCTCTAACTTAATACTTATTCGCTATATAAAATTATAAATATATACATAAAAATTTTTAAAAAATCAAACAAATTTTAATACATTCATTTTTTAGGCTTAACCTAACCAATTCTATCAGAAAGACCTGTCGTTCGTTAAATTATACTAAATTTTCATTTGAAGGCCGTTGTATTCGTCTGAGAATCAAATGTAATTTAACTCAAAGTTCAGCAATAAATATAATAAAAACTTATCAAGGTGGAGCGTGTTGTCGTTGTCCGCCATCGTCTATACGCGTTCACAGTCAATTGAGATGAAGTAGTATTTATTGTATTGAAGTAGTAGTACTTACTCATCTCAAAATTTAATGTCATTGACGAATGTCCGCGTAATTCTTTACAAATAGTCACTATACTTAACTAGGTACTATTAATATTTAAAAGGGCTTTGTATTTCGACGTTAATCAACCCGTTTAGTATTATTAAATTCTATGCGTCCGTTAGTTAAACACATCTTCACGAGAAATGTATAATAAGCAACTTTAGTGCATCTTCCCAATTCATCTTTACATGTTCGATGGTGAAATTTGAAATGAGTTTGTGATTAAAAACATATGTTGAAGTAGTTCATATAAACGTTTAAAACGATATTTTGTAAAATTTTAAGACGTTATCTTACGTATATATTATTCATAGATATTCCACAAAAATAATAATACTAAAGCTATATATCAATATAGTTTTAAGTTTTTTTGTAAGGTATATTTTAATTAAATGTCGACTCTCTCTGAAACTTGGGCCTTTAATATGAAATCAGGTGGAACGTGAGTAGTTGAGGTAAAAATCATCAAAAAATTAAAAATCTTATAAATTTGAGTTGAACTAATAGACCAAGTGTTTCGTTTGTTTGTACCCTTAAAAATTAATTAATCATTGATTCAATATATTTGGCGTTAATTTTGTAGAAATTCACTATTCACAATCAAATGAAACTAAGGGATGTAGTATTATTTCTACTTCCTTTTAGTTCTTTACCACGATCTAGGTTTCGTTGTATTACAACATCTTTTATTTATTAGCAAAGATATCATTGCTAATTGTCCACCTGAAGATGTTGTAATACAACAAAATCTAGGTCGTGGTAAAGATCTTAAAGAAAGTAGCAATAATACTACATCAACTAGTTTCATTTAATTGTGAATTAATTAATCCTAAATATGATTAATTAATTTTAAAGGGTTACGTACTTAGTTGGGAGGTGAAACAATGCAATTTTTCGAAATTTTCAAAACTGTAAGTTGTCACTCTATTTATATAAGAACTAATATTTCTAAGGATGTATAAGAACTAATATTTCTAAGGATATTTTTGGGAATGAAATGTTTAAAACAACGAAAGATAAATATCGGAATCATTTCGAAAAATGTATTTTTCGTGAAAATTGTTTACTTGGTTTGAGCCACATGAAATTAAAAAAACAAACTAGGTTTATGTTAAATTTAATATTATTTAGTCTTCTAATACTCGTCAAATTCTCATCTCTTCATTCTCGTCAAGTCGACGTGGCTTATTTTGATTTTAAAAAGGCATTTGACCGATTCGACACTGATATTCTACTAGTGAAATTATTGGAGACAGGAATGTCTTCCGCTCTGATCCAATTTTTCGCCAATTACTTTCAGGCTCGTAACGAATACGTCCAAAATACGTAAACAGACCCTAGCATCTTACATACTTTACTTTAAATAAGGATGTATGGAGCTTAGTCCATTTAAATCCATAATATTAAACTCCATAACAAATCTTTCCGGCCCCTATTTATTGTCAACAATTACTTTTAGGATTGCAAGTAAAAGTAAAATATGAACACCGAAGTAAGTTTGCGCCTCCAATTATCCAAATTTATTCGTCTAATCGACACAAATACCATAAATACAATCGTGTGAAAAATTGAAAAATATTTTGTTCGCATTAAATATCATTTTGAATAATATCAAAATCAATATAACTATACGCTTTGTGACAAGTTTTAAAAATGTATATCAGTGTATGTGTGTGCACGAAATGCAGGACTATCCTTAAGGAAAGCATAAATCTCAAAATTAGTGAAAAAAAAACTGATTCATGTTTTGGACAGACCACTTCAAACTCGTAGATTTTCAATCACCTTTATTTAAAGAAAACTGTTTTAATAAATATATACGTTCCTTAGAATATAAATTATTACTATTGATTTATGCTATGCATAAATAATAGTATAGATACTTAGGGGAAAGTCATCAAATAATTTTACAAATTCAATAAGAGTCTAATTTATTTTAGAAAGACATATTCAATCTACAATTAGTTATTAAAATTTAAAAAAAGTGTTTCATAAGTAAAGCTGACCTACAAATAAAAATTATTACATTTTTCTCCTATGGCTTAGTTTCTAATAATTTTTAAACAATAAATAAGATAACAGTCATTTAAAATAAAATACACTTGAAACAATTATTTTTCCTTACATGCCACGACTAAGAAATCATTTTGAAAACAATTAAATTACTCTATCAGACGTTCATTATTCTTTCGTATATCAAATATCACTTGGAGTTTCTGTCAGCAATCCAATATTTTCCGCTTCTGTAATAGTATCTGGTAGCCTCATATTACTGGTTTCAGGAAAAATCAACACGGTCAACCCAGAAAGAAAAGCTATCACTGCGTAAATGATCATCGGTATTGAAGAATGATATTGCGCAAGCAGGGTAGTTTGCGGGGCCAAAATAATGCCAACCGTACCTACCATGAAACAGAAACCCAAACACGTATTCCGAATTGTAGTAGGGAACATTTCAGCTGTATATATATACAGCACACTGAACGAAACTGTTATGAGCAACTTTGCTGTCAAGTAGACAATCAAAATCAATATTTGCTGATTATCTGGTATTAACGTGAATAAAACTGAGGATAGTGCAAAAGATATCATGGAAATAGAGAGAGCTTTTCTTCGGCCCAACCAATGAATAGCGTACAAGTAAGCAATTTGAGATGGAAAATCTACAGCAGCCACGAGTATGAAGTTCAGATACGTGTTACTTCGATCCGGAGATAGAGTAACCGCATTTATGTGAAGACCGTTATAAATAAAGTCGTTTGTTAACCAGCAAAACGCACAGACGAGCAAACGCAATAGAATTTTTTTTGATTTCATTATCGGAAAAGTGGGGACGATATTTTCAATCTCTCTCGGATGATTTTCCTCTCGCAATTTGATTGAATCTGACCGCAGCAACTCCACGTATGTTTGAATCTTGTCTGGCAATTTACAGTTGTTTAACTTGGCAGCCTTGCAAATCGTACGAGCGGCTTCTCGATGTTTGCCATTGATAACTAGCCATCTTATACTTTCGGGTACCATAGGAATAAAAAGGATTATCAAAAAGGTGGGTCCGTTTACGACCCGGGTCAGAGTGCGCCAATATGGAAATATCCAAGCCGACGTACCCAAGATCATTAACGCCGAACTGAGCGCCAGATTGATGAACGTCCCTCCGAATGCCCTCTTCTCTGTCGTCAGTTGCTCGACGACTAATAAAAATGTCGTAGTAAAAACTCCCACTGTAAACACAGTGTTAAAAAACTCGAAAAATAAGAAACTCCAGTACTCAACAGCAAAAGACTGCAACACTCTTAAAATACCACTAACTAATGTCGCACAAATTATCATATTCTTCCGACCATACTTATCTGAGAGTAGGCCGAAGAAAATGTTGCAAATGAATTGTCCCACTCCATTTATCGTTCCGACGAGAACTCGTTTCCATTCTTGACAGGCGATGTCAAACTCCTTGACAATGGTATTTCCCTCGCCGTATACATAATCCTTGCATGGCTCCAATATAGATCGGTTAAAGAGTTCTTGACTGCAACTGTCGTTTAACCATTCCGTCATTTTAACGGGCGCAAAGCGGTGACATTTTTCTGGTATCATCATCGACAAAGGAATAGCGTTCGCAACCCAAGACACATTGTATTCCACATTCTGACTCTCACATTCTGGAATTCTGCAGCGGTACTCGGGTTCGCGCGTCGTAAATATATAGAGATAGCTAGTCAGGCAATTGCTGAATATCGCGATCGATACCACGATAAAAACGACAAACTGAAACTTGCCGACACCGAGTTCTTTAATTATCGAATCGACGGGAACGCGGAGCGTGTTGTCGTTGTCCGCCATCGTCCATGAGCGTACACAGTCAATTGAAATGAAGTAGTATTTATTGTATTGAAGTAGTATATTACTTACTCATCTCAAAATTTAATGTCATTGACGAATGTCCGCGTAATTCTTTACAAATAGTCACTATACTTAACTAGGTACTATTAATATTTAAAAACGCTTTGTATTTCGACGTTAATCAATCCGTTTAGTATTATTAAATTCTATGCGTCCGTTAGTTAAACACATCTTCACGGGAAATGTATAATAAGCAAGTTTAGTGCATTTTCCCAATTCACCTTTATATGTTCGATAGTGAAATTTGAAATGAGTTTGTGATTAAAAACATACGTTGAAGTAGTTCATACAAACGTTTTAAACGACATTTTGTAAACATTTTAAGACGTAACTTGCGTATATATTATTCATAGATATTACAAAAAAATAATAACACTAAAGCTATATATCAACATAGCTTTTATGTTTTTTTTATAACAAAAAAACGATATAAAATTCTGTCTGAAATTTGGGCCTTTAATATGAAATCAGGTGGAACGTCAGTAGTTGAGGTAAAAATCATCAAAAAATTAAAAATCTTGTAAGTTTGATTTGAATTAATGGGCCAAGCGTTTCGTATGTGTGTACCATTAAAAATTAATTAATCCTTAATATGATTAATTAATGTACCCTTTAAATTTAATTAATCCTAAATATGATTAATTAATTTTAAAGGGTTACATATTTAGTTGGGAGGTGAAAGTAGTGCAATTTTTCGAAATGTTCAAAACTGTAAGTTGTCACTTTATTTATATAAAAAACTAATATTTCTAAGGATAAATAAGAACTAATATTTCTAAGGATATATAAGAACTAATATTTCTAAGGATATTTTTGGGAATGAAATGTTTAAAACTACGAAAGACAAACGTCAAACGTTTCTAAAAATGTATTTTGTCGTGAAAATTGTTTATTTGGTTTGGGCCACATGAAATTTAAAAAAAAACGAACTAGGTTTATGTAAAATTTAATGTTATTTAGTCTTCTAATACAGGAAATTAAGAAAGAGTGTGATGAATCTTCAAAGTGAAAGTATGCACTTTTGATGCAAATATCACTTGTGTTTAGTGAATTACGAAAATATATGCATCAAAAAAGTCCTTCATTCAAACGGTCAGTTCTTCTTGTGTAAAATGCCTATCAAGCACCAATAGAACACGCATTACCAGGGTTCTGTACACTTTTAGAAGTATGTAGTAAACGGATTGAGGTTATTTATTAACTTACTATATATTATAATTTCCAGGCTGATATAATGATTCTTTTTTTGACAAAAAAACCTGCAATAAATTAATTTCATGCTGACGAAGATCATTCCTTTCTTCTTAGTAAACTCTTTACAAACGTTAAGGTTCCATTGTTTCTACATAGCTCAAAATATCTGTAATACTATTTCGGAACCTCTCCAGAAAGCATAGAATTAAACTTCCGTGTATTTCTGCATGTGCTCTCTCCACTATTTTTTTAATAAATACAATAACATACATAAGAACATATACTTACTACATGTTACTACAATATTTATTTTAAGTCCACCTAATTGCAAGTTAACCACATTTGAAAAAAATTTAAAATGCAACTAAGAACTCTGTCTGAAAATCGATATTCTATTGAGTTACATTTTTTGAGGCACAAGAATTATTTCCCATAATAAATAAATTATTTAAACCCATATAAATTAAAAATTACTTGCTATAATAAATTAAAAATTTAAACATTAATGAAAAATTGTCAGCTTCACCACCTGTTTTGGGATTACGATATTGGTACTTTTTAATTTCGATTTTACCCAATGTTTATACCTTATAAAACTACAAAATAACACCATGAATCAAAATATTGAAAACAAATCCTCTATTACTTAAGCCATTGCCTAATATTTCACTGAAATTATATTTGGTATTCATCTCCATGTACCTTCAGAATTATTTTATGGTGTTGCTAAAAATTTACCGTATTTATTGTAATTTACCGCTGAATTATAAGAAAAGCATACTATACATGTTAAAAACAGATAAAAACGGCAGCCTAGTAGCCGCAAATATTCACCGGTCTATTTATACTAGTATATTATACTAAAGCTAATTATGATATGATCCTGTCTATTTTCACGATTCGCTTAATAAAAGCAATACTACTCAAATTTGTAAAAAAAAAACATTTTTTTATAATTATGACGGAGTTTCATCATAAAAATAAAAATGTCAAAGAAAAACATATGTAATAAAATTAATATATATATATATATATATATATATATATATATATATATATATATATATATATATATAAATCAACCCGGGCCAACAAGAATTTTTCGAAAAAAGTGTTACATTTATTTCATAAAAAAAAATTATTAATTAATCCATCATATTTCAGTAATTAATCCATCACATTTCAAATTGAATAATATCAACCAGGTATATATTTTTATTACCAAGCAATAAAGTGTAATTTTACCATTTTAAATATATTTTATTCAAGTCGAATTCTAAAATAATTTCGCAAACGGATCAAGGGCAAAAAACTAAAAGACAGCTAGGTCTCAACATTCATCCTTACAATGTTATTTCATTAACATGATTACAATACCAGGTAATGCAAATACACTTACAGAAAAAGAAATAGCCAAATGGCGATGGATATTTTATTCAAGGACTAATACAAAAACAATATTTCCACTACCAGACAGACATAATTACGTTGAATGTAAATTACGTGTGATATTTAAACCAAAGACCCTATTAAATGCAACTCGTGTGGTATGACAATAGACTAGTTAACTAAAAACCAAAGACCCTATCAAATGCAGCTGACTAAAAACCAAAAACCCTATTAAAACCAAAGACCCTATTAAATGCAGCTCGTGTGGCACGACAATAGACTAGTTGACTAAATTGGGGAAAGTAGTTAATAATTTACCTTAATATTTTTTACTCCAATTATTATCTTATTTAACTCAAAAAAAATTATATTCATCTGAAAAATGTTTGATACATTTACATTATGCATTTTTCGTTTTAAAAAAACAATTTAAATTTACCACGAAAACGCTCAAGACTGTTATGGCGTCTTGAATGACATCACTACTCATGAAACAAACAAAAACAATCGTGTCTGTGTGTGACAGTTGCTTCTTTTGTTTAATTAAAGATGAATCCGTCTTTTTGCAAGTACTGTGTGTGTGTAAAACTATTAAAATGCCAAATAAATTATTTATGTATGTTCCAAACAATAAACGAATACGGAAGAATACGGAAGTGGCTAGATTTTGCAATGAACTCGTAATTTATTTACAGATTCAAGAATATATTATCATTTTGATGTGTTTATTTACAGTTCAAGTACCTATTTGATAAACTCGGTTTTCAATGCAAACTCCTGCCTTAAAAGATGACTTGCAATGGCATTTTCTATAGAAAAACATTAAAATGTCGAAGCTTTAAGCTAATACAGTTGATTACAAACGAACAAATTAATATGACTTACACATAATATATTTCTAAATCTAAAGCAATACTGATGAATTTTGCAGTCACTATTTTTACAAATTTATTGATAAAATGAAAATGTTTGAGTTGAGGTTAATTTGTTTACACTTCGCAAATCTAACGTCAAAAACAGTATTAACTTACAATAGGTGTGTAAAAACAACATTAATAAATATTTTACGATTGTGCATACTTACATTGAAGTTTTAAAACTCCGAAATTCTGATGAAAAAAAGTCACCGTTTGACGCGAAAAATTTACCAAATGCCAGTTTTAGGCAAATCATCACCGTTTGCTTTGCTAAAACCTAATTCCATTTCGAATCGTACTTGTATTTTAAAGTTTAATTGAGAACCACAGTATACGAAAATGTCAATAACAACAATGGTGTTTTGTGAGGTGTGATGTAAACTTTCTGATTGTTGTTAACTGTCATGTGATTGAATTCGTAATTTTGACGAATTTATTTTGTTAAAATAAAAATAATCTTAACTTTTAATAATAAATAATTTTTTTTTGGTATCTCCATATCATGATTAATCTTTAGAAGCACCAACCCATCCGATTTGTTCTCAGTGGAAACAAGCCTATTCCTACATCCACTAATAAGTATGCTCAGTGATGTTGACAAAGTAAGCAGTTCAAATTACTCAATCCTGTCAATAAAATCAATATGATATTAAACTTCCTCTAACTACCCCGTTATATTTAATTATCTTTTATTAATTCTTTATAACTGAATAGTTTTTGATACGTGCAACATTATAATGTATCTATCTATGCTACTTTGGTGAAAAATGGTTTCAAAATATGCACTTATAAGTTTTCTGTAAAAAGCACTTTCCTGCAAAATTTCATACACATTCTATAGGTAACATTGAAAGTTTTTAGAAGGCTACATATGGAACTAAATGGCAAAATTTGGAATTTATTTATTGTTTCCCAAAATAACCTCGATGAGATTATGTATATAATTTTTCTTTCGTTGACACCACTAACAGAAACAAGCGATGCATTCTTTCTCTCCTGCAAAGTCAGTCGCCACATTCTTGGGTATAAATAGAAATCACACGATTTCGGGTCGGGGCTGTATAATTGATGACTAATAATTTTTATACTTAACATAATCAAATATTCACGTGTTCATCTGATTGTGTGCGCAGAGGCATTATCGTAATGTAGAATCTACCTTAGATTCTACTGGGAGAGAGTTGGTCTCGAATTTGTTTTAACAAAAGAAAAATAAACAATTGCTAGTATACGCTGCAGCAACTGTTCTTTTATTTTCCAGGACAGTCGTTGAATAACAAGCCGTTCGTCTGAAAAACGAGGCGACCATATTTTCTCCAGCTTCGCCCTTTCTCCGTTGCTACACATACTTTCCAAAAGGAAACACCCGCTGCGCAGACTGCTTCTTAGTTTTAACTTCGTAATAGTATGTGCAGGTTTCATCACACGTGACAATATCGAATGCTGCATTTTAGTGACCTTCAAGTGAATTTTTCTTACAACGCGACGGTGTTTTTGAGCTTCGGTCAAATCATGTCGTATCCGTCTACCACAAAACTTCCTGACACATAAACGTCTCTGTAGAATTGTTTATACACGACTAAAACCAACGCATAATATAGCTTCAACTCTGCTGGTAGTTTGCTATCTTGTTAGTATTTATAATGAGCCACACAGCATTGACGTTATCTTCAGATGTCACTATTGAACGACGTTCCTCACGCAGATAGTCAATGTCCGTTTTTTAAATCCCTAGTGAATACCCATTCAATATCTCGTTTTTATTTAGATCCCTGATTAATACCCAGTCAATATCTCGTTTTCATTTAAATCCCTAGTTAATACCCAGTAAATATCTCGTTTTTATTTAGATCCCTGGTTAATACCCAGTCAATATCTCGTTTTTATTTAAATCCCTAGTTAATACCCAGTAAATATCTCGTTTTTATTTAAATCCCTAGTTAATACCCAGTCAATATCTCGTATTTATTTAGATTCCTAGTTAATACCAAATCAATATCTCGTTTTTATTTAAATCCCTGGTTAATACTCAGTGAATATCTTCTTTTGATTTAAATCCCTAGTTAATACCCAGTCAATATCTCGTTTTTATTTAGATCCCTAGTTAATACCTAGTCAATATCTCGTTTTTGTTTAAATCCCTAGTTAATACCCAGTGAATATCTCGTTTTTATTTAAATCCCTAGTTAATACCCAGTCAATATCTCGTTTTTATTTAGATTCCTGGTTAATACCCGGTCAATATCTTGTTTTTATTTAAATCCCTAGTTAATACCCAGTCAATATCTCGTTTGTATTTAAATCCATTACACTAAATGCGAGTTGCTGACATAGACGTTTCACGTTAAACTAACCACTATGTATCCCGATACAACCCCGCTCAATTTTTTTATTACTCTTCTCACAATGGAGTTTTCCGTCCTCGTTGATCTAAATCATACAAACTCTGTGATAGATGGATGGATGTTTAGACACGACGAAGTATGTCTTTGTTTCGTAAATGTATATTTAAATGCACTCATAAAATTCAAAGAGCAGGGCGACTAAAAAAGACCAGTAAATCAAAGCTTTGACATACATACTTTCGAGTTGAGTGAATAAGCATTTGGATACAATGAGGCTTAATCAAACGCTTTATGTTTCCAATATCTGATAAAAACTCATTATTATCCAGCTTTATTTCATTTTTTGGTTCGTTATTTTTATTTCATTGTTAATACAATGTATATTTACTTCTATACCTTAGTATCTAGACGAACTAAGTAAATAGTTAAGTAACAAATATAGAAATAAGTAGGTACGTCTATTTCAACTTTTTTTATTAGTTTTCATAGTGTATTTTTAGTTTCTTTCCAAGAAACACTTAAGGGACTAAAAACGTTTTCATTTAATTTTATATTTCTTGTTTTATTGTGTGAAAATAATTACTGAAGTATAAGTAAGAAAAAACTTGGATTATGAATCGAAACCTACTTTTATAAATTGAATACCACTGACTTAATTAACTGTAATGATGCTGAGTACGCAAATAAAATGGATGGTGATGCTGCTGACATGTTTACAAATGATTGGCCTAAAGATGAAATCCATGAGACATAAAATTAGATGTCAAAATCTGTATATAAATATTCTATTGCATAACGAATCCTTTTTTTTATAATTAGAGATAATAAACATGTTAATGTTTGATATTCCTTTCTATTCCTGTTTCAAACAAGTTCATGCAGCGCCTTATTCTATGCAGTAGTTCTTGATGATTGTTTTCTTTAGGATGGCAAGTAAGTTTTTTACCTTTTCTGTCATTTGTATTAATTTATCAAAGGAAAAAATCAACAAGTATAAATTTTGATTAACTAGTCAATATCTTGTCATATTTACGCCAAAAATGCCGCTAAATAAAAACAAACCAAATTATTTCCTGAAGTGAAAGCAAAATAAAAAACAAACCAAATTATTTCCTGAAGTGAACGCAAAATAAAAAACAAACCAAATTATTTCCTGAAGTGAACGCAAAATAAAAAACAAACCAAATTATTTCCTGAAGTGAACGCAAAATAAAAAAGAAATGAATTTTATAATTATTGACACAGTGAATTTAGTGTCAAGTAGAAAATAATTTTCTCCCATAATGCTTAAAAGTGATGTTCGCACCTAAATTCCAATTCTTTATTGTCGGTTTATAAGTGCTCACATGCATGCATAGTTTCAGTTTCTGAAAAAAAAAACAGTTTCCTAGAATTTTAGATCTTGGTAAAACTTACGTCTTAATATTATTACTAACGACTTGAAGATAAGTTATTTCGAATAATAGAAATAATAATACATTTTACAGGTTGTAAATGATTGTATAATTCCATGTCGTGCGGGATATCAATTGAAACAATAAGTTATAAAGATTCTGCAACCTTTTTTTTCAATTTTTTAATAATATATATTACTAAAAGTGGCCACCAAAAATATATTCCCTCTTGTTTGTTTACGAAAAATATTACCACAGACTGCAGATAGCGCTTTTCACGTTTCATGATTGTAAATAACCTGCACGTATAATAATAATTGCAATTTTTATTTATACTATATTGAGTAAATTTTATTTACACGATCTTGTAATTAAATATACACGTTAGTAAATGGAAACAAATTACGAATGTTATATGCCCTTTTAAAATGAGAATAACTTTTCACGTTTCATGATTGTAAATAACCTGCACGTATAATAATAATTGCAATTTTTATTTATACTATATTAAGTAAATTTTATTTACACGGTCTTGTAATTAAATATACACGTTAGTAAATGGAAACAAATTACGAATGTTATATGCCCTTTTAAAATGAGAATAACTTTGCATGTCCTCGTAATGGCTTTACTGTTAGAATCTTTAAAAGCCTTTCTTCCTGTCCTTTTGTCCTTTCGCGGCAGACTGTAAAATTATTTTTCGCAGATTTTTCTTGCACAACTACCTGAAAAAAATATTATGATAATGAATAATGAGCTCTGGGGCTCCGTCAGGTTATATCGCCTTTGTTCCAAAAAATAAATTAACCAAATCTATTTATGCAAGGTTTCTTAAAATAACCTTCAGCTCTCTTCACATATTGATTTATATTACATATTACACACCTACAGCTCTGTTTGAGCTAAAAAATATTTCATTTTGAGTAGTTAACAAAAAACTTACGGTATAAAAGTATTCATAGAGAGTATGGCATGGTTATAAACATGCGCAAAAGATATTACTAAGATGAAAAAAGTGATACGTATCTTTCTGATCTATAGATACGTATCTCTCATATGTATCTCTAGTTCATTGAGTTCAGTACCGGCACGATTGACTCTTTACTTATTCGCAGTATATATAGTAATCAATATCAAATTGCATAAACTTTGATAATCAAAGCAAATTATGCTTTACGGCAATTCTCACAAAGGTCATTTTACTGCCACGGCCATTGAATAAACCAATACTCCGCTTGAGTAACATGATACGTGTTATATACGTTAATCGAACTGCTTTGTCTGTCTTTCTAATAATCTTAGAATGAATAGGTGGATAAGACAGACTCTATCTCTGTCTCTCAGAGTATATCCGAGCGCGCTCGGAAGTAGTCCAAAATGAAGTTTGAACGAAATAATAAACTGATACATTCGGATCGCGTGTGAATAACGGATACACGCATAAACTGAATCATTTGAACACAGATTTAACAAACTGAATCATTTTTCCATCTCGTTCGCGGACTATCCACGTGTAGGTGGTAGTTCTACATGCATATTGCTTCGTGAACCGCATAGAGACAAATGTCATCTAATGACGGAACGGCATATTTATTCAGACATCAAGTTCTTCCTTATATTTATTGAAATAATTTAATTAATATTTAATAATATATTAACTAAATACCGAATATGTGGCGAATAGCCGAATATTCTGGTAAAGCTTTCGACCAAATTTGGTGCGTATATACGTGTCTAAATGTATTTGACACGTTGTCACTATAAAGCTGTATTACGATAAATCACGTAAATTAAAGCCTTATGGTATTTGACGTGCAATAAGGGATGAATTAATATTTTTTTAAGACTTGATGATAATGAATATTTTTCTAAAGGGAAACAGCCCGCCAATACATTTTACTCGAAAGCCTTATGGTACTATGAAACAAGCAGTAACGAAAGAACAAGCTCGTCCTCTGTTCAGATAAAAAGGAAGATGATCGTCAAACCTGAAAAACACAAATTAAAGCTGAAATAAACACGCACGAGAACACAAACAGATCAAGAGTAAGAGCGCCATTGCGACCGCACATAAAAACAAATAAAATGAAACGAAAATTCATTTGATTGGTGCGCAGTAAACAAAGTACAAATAAAGTTTTCGCAGTGCGAGGTAAAATTTGTAATAAGATATTTATCTACACCTCTAAATAGTGACTATTCGAAAAAACTTTTTTCCGAAACTGACAACCGACAAGTAGAAAAAATAGACTATTCCTAGTGATGCAGAACAATAATATTTCAAGCCTACCCTTCTAAGCTTTGGTTATAATATTAATGAAATATGTATGAATAATACATTATATAAATTCGATAAGTTATATTTAAATTCAAATTTAACCACCAAATTTTCAGATAAATTATAGGCACTTATTATTCAGGTGAATACTAAAAAGTTGCCATGTATAATATCAAACAATATTTTACTGAACTTATAAGTTACCCCTTGAAATGTTTTCTTTCCTTTATATATTTTATATTTTTATAGTATTATAACAAATAGTCGACCGATTTTTGTGTTGCTTTAATTTTACATTTTAATTTATAATTTGTTTTTTTAAAGTTTATTCGTTAATTACTCATATGCAAAAAAAAATAGTAAGTTTCTGTGCAGTTAAATTATGGGTTTATTGTTTTTTTTTTGTATTTTCTTTGAATATTTGTTGTGTATACATGTAATTTTTTCCGTAAGTTTAAGAAAAATGGTATGTTTATTCCATAACATTAAGTTTTCCTCTCTCGAAACGGCGTAATAGAGTAAACTGTGAGCAAAACGAATTCGTTGGATCTATCATATCAATCGTCCTAGTACTGAACTCAATGAACTAGAGATACATATGAAAGATACGTATCTATAGATCAGAAAGATATATATCACTTTTTTCATACTCTCCATGGTTATTTTTATACCGCAGGTTTTTTTTTTTGTTAACGACTCAAAATTAATAATTTATAGTAACATGCTTTAATTTAACTCAAACAAAACCGCATGTATTGTAATACGTAGTGTCAATCAATATGTGAAGGGTGCTGAAGGTTATTTCATTAATATATATATAAAAATCAAAATTACTTTTAAGTTTAACATTATTAGTAATACCTGCCACAACCGTCAACTAAGTTTTACTCCTACCGCGGGTAAAGGTTGCCTACTCGCCCAGTTTTTTTAGTTTTTTATGCAACTTGCTGTTTACGAGTTACAGTGGTTTAAAAATTACAACTATTATGATATTTGACTATTTAGTTTTAAAAAATGTACAAAAAGTGTAAACCACTTAATACGTGATATAAAAAAATATTTTAAAAAAAACTGTTAGGTGAATAGCGAGCACAGTGTTAACTAAGTTAAAGAAATATGTGTGCCCTGATTTCTGTTCATCACAAATCACCTTCCCACTCTTCCTATCGTCTTTTATAGTATTTTTCTCTTTATTTTATACTATACACCAAAAATATCCACCATTTCAAGAATTCCCACGTCAATTTCTTAGTTTTAAATAAGTTAATTAATAAACAATATGTCGAAGTTGCGACTGAAATTTATTTAAGTTAACCTAAACTAAAACCGTTAACTAAATTAAACCCATTTTAAAAACGTATAATTCAAAAGAAGGCCACGAACGATTAAATGCGGCGTTATCCAAAGAGCGCGACGCCGACCTCTCAAGGCCGCCACCAGTAATGTTATCTGTTAAATTCTGTTACAAAACACTTGCACTTTGTTGTTATTATAAACCGTTGGTGTTCAAACTTGAATAAAATGAATGTTTAAATTGTAAGAAAAATATTGTAAGAAATTGAACATTGTGTGTTTGTATGCAGAAACAATTGAATTTTATATGGATGGCACTTGAGCTTATATACACTATTTTCCTGTATTTAAATAGAAAGTTTTATTAAATTAAATTTGTACGGATTTAATTTAATAAAACTTTCTATTTAAATACAGGAAAATTTTTAAAAACTCTTTATTTTGCAAATCTGAATATCAGTCCATTAATAGTTGTAATTAAAAGCAAAAAAAGCTATTACTGGTCAGTTGCCGTAGCATGCTGAATGTTTTGCTCCTATTAGTTTAATTAAATTAAAATTGCAATTTAATTATAAAAATTATTATAATTTTTATAACTGTAAACGTTTTTCTGAGTTAATAATCTAAATTTTGTGTTGGAAAAATTGCAAATGATGAGAATAGTGTTATAGTTTGACCAGTAGAATAAACACATAGGAAGTATTTTGTTTCAAAATCGGCACATAACCAGTATTAAATAACATTGCACACAACCATCGGCACATAACCAATATTAATTTCCAAAAACAAAGTTAAACTCTTTTTATAATAAAATGTTTATTTTTTTGTGGCAGAGTTTGATTGGGGTCAGTTTACTATTCAAAACTATTCATTATTTAAGGTAACACTTTTTGTTGTTCTAACTTATGTCTCTTTACTATTAACGGTTACTCGTACTTACTAGACGCAATAGTAGTTAAGTCTTTGCTTGAAAAAAAAAGTTAACATAATGTGTTATCTTTTTTAATGCCTGTCATTATTATGTATTAAAATAATAATATATCATTGTAAGTCAAAACATACAAAGAATGTTTTATAGTGAGAGCTATATTTATAACTATTAATGTTTTAGGGTGACCATGTCATCTAATAGATCAAAAAAGATAATAGAGCTTCAGTTCAGGCTCAAAGCCACGCGTCAGAAACGACAACTCAAGATAAAGAAGGTACATTAGTGCCCCTACCTGATGTGACGGTAGTAATTTTAAGTATGCATCTTAAAAAGTACCAATGTCATATTCCTTGGTTTTTAATATTTCATTACTATCTCATTTTCCTGTTGTAGATGCTAACTAATATAACAAAGAAATATGAAAATCAGCGTTACTCGAATGTATATGATAAAGTGTCAAAGGGTTGATTTGAAATTTCGGAATCGGCTTCAGTCAACAATGAAAATCACCTCCACAATACCATGAATGTCCGTGATTGATCTGATGAGAGACATTCGAAATCTGAAAATAGTGATGTCGATTTAAGTGATCAAAATCCAACACACGATGTTCCGAAAAAAAAGAAAAATATTATACTTGTAAATCGTCACGTCAACCAACAATATCAAGTAGTTCCTCGTCTTCATCATATTCAGGATCTTCTAATGATAGCTTCGAATCAGTATCCTGTGATGAACAGAACAAAGAACAAGTAAACTTTATTCAGGTAACCGCAGAAAAATAATCTGATGAAAAGCAATCTGAGAAAACAAGCTTTGGTGAACTTGCAACAACAGAAGTTTCAGGAAATCACAAAGATACTTAACCAAAAGAAGAAGAACGTAAATGGAAACGTAAAGTGAATGAGAAAAGCTGGAAACGGAACAAGGCTAAAAACATAAGAAATTCTGGAAAACAATACACAACCAAGAAACATAAAACAGTTCAATCTCGTTCTGTCAAATCATTATCCTGTGGCAGCCAAATCATAATCCTCGTCCTGTGGCATTAAATGTAGGCTCAAATGCTGTGAAAAGATAGATGCTTATCAGAAACAAATCATTTCTGATACGTATTGGAAACTTGGCGAGGTCGGTGCTCAAAGATCGTTTATAATGTCTTGTATGCCTGATATAACCCCAAGATATAAATGCACAAATGCTTGTTAGCCAATAAAATGCAACAAGACATTCCATTTTATAGTACAAGGGAAATCGGGTGACACACACTGTCAAAGACAAAACAGATGAAAATTGAATTCTAGCAAGATATCTGAGAGGACAGCGCAATAATCATATAAGGGTTGATGAAGCAATACTAACCAATATTATTAATTATATTGGTGAGTATTGAAATATGAATATTTTATGTCATTATCCCAGACTCTTTCTAACTATGAATATTTTATGTCATTATCCAAGACTCTGCTCGCTTCATTTAATTATCTTAATCAATTTAAATAGTGTATCGTTTTTCAGGTTTACCAGGTTTTCCTAATACTTACAATTTATTGCGGAATCTTTTGAAGTCCTTTAATGTGACACCTCACTCGATGTTTCTCAAAGACTTAATTTTCCTTCTTTTAACAATTTAAATATCCTATTTACTATTTCATTCTTTGCCTTTCATGGAATCGGAAAGAGTAAGTTTCGTCAGCAGCACACTGTTTCAGACATATACTTTTATATATACAGTCAAATACCATTCGGCGCATCGGAGTTAGACAGACATGGAAAAACAGTGCGCTACTGTTTTTTTAAGTAATTACTGTCTTCTATTTACACGAAGTTAAGGCTCAGATAGCAAGATCAGGAAGACCGACATTAAAGGGACAGTCTATTTCTATGGCGGAACTTGCAAAGAATTTAATTATCATAGTAGAACTATAGCTGAGATTTTATGAAAACGTGTCCACAAAATTAAATATTGCTTAATGCATCTCTAAACGTTATATAAGTACCACCTTATACTCGAGTAGTAAAGCCTTATGCTCGATTATGGCAACATCATGTATGGCCCGCATCTACTTTCAAACACAGCCAACTCGATACAGAGAATATAAAAGTAATGGCGTACTTTTGTTTTCACAACCCGCAATGACCCCATGTTATCACCCTAGTTAAATGTGCATGGAATGCTCCGCATATACAATCATCTTAGGTATCACATTTTACGTAGGGTGTTCGCTACGAAGACAACAAAATTTATGAAATTCGAAAATTTGGTTCGGCAGTGCTCACCGCCACATGACACGAGCCTGAGATAGGTTTCTCCTAATTCCAGGACATCGCACAAAGGATTATTTGGGGTAGTTTTAAGTAAGTTTGCTGTCACAAAAATTTGGAAAGGCCTTCCTCCTGAAGATGCGTCGTTTCCTGGAAATTTATAATACACGCGGACACAATAAGCACGCTGCGCTCCCGTGTACGGCTCCATGTCGTCATGGAGCCGTACACGGGAGCGCAGCGTGCTTATTGTGTCCGCGTGTATTATAAAAATAACAAATCTAAGATTACTGGGCGACTTTTGTATCGACAGGAATACGGTTTATGAGACATTTGTGAATGTCCTAGCGCCAATGTGATACGGAAATGGATCATAATGTTCGAAACAACCGGGTCGACTTTAACAATAATGGATCGCAGACGTCCAGTCTCTGCGAGAACGCCTGACATAGTGGAGCATAGTCCAGGATATGGTTCCAACAAGATGGTGCCACATGCCATACTGCCAGGGTCTCCATAGTCCTTTTGAATGAAATTTTCCACAAAAGGGGAATATTGAATGGCCCCCATGTAGCCCAGATCTCACTCCATGTGATTATGTTTTATGGGGCTACCTTAAATCTGTAGTGTACGACAACAGTCCAACAACTCAAGAGAAACATTATCCGAGAAATTAACAATATTCCGAGGACAACGTTTCGTCCATTCCAGAATGTGTGACTTCGTTTTCAGGAATGTCAAGAAGCTGAGGGGCGTCATTATTGTTAAGTCATGAAAATTCCAATACTTTCATTTTGTAAAAATACAAATAAAAATGTTGTACGAATTTTAATTGTTTTTAAATTTCACTTTGAAACCCCCAACACCCTTTTGGCCCATCCTGTGTATATATATATATATATATATATATATATATATATATATATATATATATATATGCATATACATATATATATATATACATATACACATATATATATATATATATATATATATATATATACATATATATATATATATACCGTATAACAATTGTACATTAGTTGATGTAATTAATATGTAATAAATATACGTAGTATCGAGGAAAACCGCGCTCATGAGAATTAGGATACATTTAAAAAATATTTTTAAAATTTAAAGAGTTTTTTGAGTTGTTATTGCTAATCAGCGCATGCGATTTAACTCAATTAAGATAAAATCTATACAGGCATAACGTTACTTAAAATTTATCAATATTTACTGATAAATCCTAATTAATATTATAAATGCAAAAGTGATTTTGTTTTTGTTTTTTGTTACTCAAGATCTATTTAAGAATGAATCGATTCTTGCCAAATATTGTATCCTGCAAGAATATTTACATACAACCTTATAGTTTTCATCTTGATAAATAACACAATTCCTTCGGTAATCATAAAATAAATGCTTTAAATCAGCAATTTCGTCATCAAATCATCAATTATTTATAATCTTTATTTTTTCATTATATGATTTTAATCACAATGATTCTAAGAAATGTACCACTTACAAAGTATCAAATTGGGTCTTAAGAAAATTTTTACGCAAATAGAGTTGCGGGCAATAGCTACTTTCCAATATTTACAATATATATATATATATATATATATATATATATATATATATTGCGAATACATATATTCGCAATTTCAGCTTATTCCATTCAATTTGACCGGACTTGGTCATTTTTTGTTTCATTTTCTGGAACAACGTCCAAGTAGATGATAATGAACAACTAACCGTGGCGTTCATAATAAAGTAATTTTTTTTTTAAGTTACAATATATATCGGTATCTTTAATTATAATGAACAACTAACGGTGGCGTTCATAATAAAGTAAGGTTCCTTTGTTTAAGTTAAAAGATATATCGGCATCTTTAATTATAATCAATTTGTCCGTAACTCAAATGTAACATCAAACATTAAGCCATTTTTAATTGGACTTCAAATAATAAAATTACTCAAAATTACGTGTAAGTAAATAGATTTTAGTTGTCTAGCTCATGATCATCTAGTAAAGACCAAGAAGTAAGCAAACAGATAATGCGACTTAAATAAACATTCACATAAAGTGTTATCTACTTACGTTTGAAAAGTTGAGTAATTTTGCGGTTCGTAAATCTTTTGTCGGTTTACGGCAATTTTTTAATGCCATCGCAGAATAACAATAATGTTCATCTTCGTAAATATTCATATATGGTACTTACAGCAAGTTTGATAAAAATGCCTACTTTTACGGTTCGTAAACCTGTTAAATATGAAATATTGAATATTTTGGAGAACAATATCACTGTCATTTAAATTGCTAATGACAGAACATAACGAGTTTATCATTTTATGTTTCGTTTCGTCTTAACCAAAAAGTACTTCTACTCTAAAGTGTCTTCAAACTTGAAATCTAAATATGATAATAAGCCTAGGTATATTAACATTTATATTTCTAGACAAACATTTTTCCAGTTATAAACAATTGTACAATCATTTTTATAAAGTCGGTATGGCAATTAATGACATATGTTAAATAACGCCGAAACTACAGAAACCATATTTTTATTCGGGGTGAGCCAATAAGATCACGCATAGCGTAAACGCAAGACTCTCCAGCCGCCGTCATGCCAATGACGTGCTGTTTCAAGGACCTCGGTCACGAACTTCGCTATTATAAAAATTGCTACTACAAAATTTTAAGTTTTTAGTTATTTTCTTATATTTCGTGTACTTATAAATTTTATGTTTGTATTACAATATAGTTAGCTACCTGTTATAGTTGATTATTATTTTACTGCAATGAACGTAATTTAGTGAAAAAATGTTCAAAATGACAATAACGTCCACTCGGATAATAACGCCCTGTCAAAAGACCGTTGGGCGCTATTAACCTAAATGGGCGCTATTGACCCTCATGTGGGCGTTTTTATACCATGGGAAAACCGTCTTAATTATACAAGTAATAATTGTAAACTCTAATAGTATTTAAGAGATAAGAAAAAACAAGAAACAGAAAGTACAAGAAATGAAAATAAAAAAGATACATAAAAATAAAGAAAATTGTGATACAGAAGAATGGTATTGCTACGCATGCTGTGAAAATTAAAAGTTGGCTATGCGTTAATGTGACAATTGCAAGAAGTGGTACCGTGAAGAATGTGTGGATCTTACAAAAGATGATAAAGAATTATTTACTGAGATTTTTAAATTAACATCAATTCTTAAGTGCTAAAGCAATCAAATACTGTTATTTAATAATTACGTTATTATTAAATAAATATTATAATTTATAAGTTCTGTGCGTTGCATTGCCAGATCTCATAGTAAATATTTATTAAGACTCATGTTAGTTAAGACTCATGTAGTTATCAATGTGCCTTATTGTCCCACTACTTCAGGGCTCCATGACCCTTTGTCGTTTAATAACGCCCAATGTAGGATTAGGTATAATCTTATTTTTTTATATAACATAGCTTTTATATTATTATTTTATATGAATGTTTATGTACTAGCTAGAAAAGTTTTGCTAAAAATTATTATAACCAAAAGTTTGAAGTTACTTTGTCCTTATTCAAAAGTATGACAGTTTTTATGCAAAATGTTGATTTGCTACATTCATTTTATTTCCAATAGAGAACTTTATAGGTAACTATTATGTTTTATTAGATATATAACCTCTAAGAATATACTTTATGCGTCCAGCGTTTTATTTAGCAAACGGACGGTAATAAACATAACATTTTAATAACGCCCAAAACAAGGTTTTTAAAAAGACGTTATTAGCATGGATATCATATATAGTTACATCTTGCAACTAGCATATTTAGGTTCCAAATACTATATTTAATATTTTTATTAATTATAGTATTTGGAAAATACTATAATTAATAAAAAATTATTATTAATAACGCATTATTAGTTTCACTTAAGCAAGAACTATCCAAAAAAAATTATTTTAAGTTAGGTGGGTGTTAATTACCTCGGGTACCTTGTGATAAAAAATAAATTAAATTGATACTGATTGAAAGACTAGGTTCTGATTATCGATCAGGATAAAAAAAGTACAGTTACGCTTCGAATTGCGTGCTGTTTTTCAAATAATGGCTTTTCATTCCTGCTTCCCTGAAAGAGCTTCAGGTGGAGGTGTACCTATTTAATTAATTCCTTGTTCTCTTTTTATGATTTTGGTACTTTGGCTTTGCTCGAAATTTTTCGTAACGTAGCTTTTATTTTCTTTCCCAATATACTTACCAACTTACATACGTAGTTAACGCAATGTCATATTGACAGTTATCCAAATAATGCAAAAACAAATATCGCAGAGGGTCACCCCATTTTATTTGCAATTAGCGACACCTATGAAGCGAGATCGAGCAAGTAACATAGAAGTCGATGACAGCAAATCGCATTAATGTTGCATAGATGGCGCATTTGATCACATTAATTTTTAATAGTGTTATTATCTTTTAATTTTCTTTTATAAAATCTTTAAAAAGATAGTAATGATTATTTTAAAAAATCCAAAAAAATTATTTTTCCTAAAAAATTCTCAAATTTTTTATTTTTTCGCAAAATTAATGGTTGTAATTGCGTTTCTTCTTTTTCAATTTTCCTGCTTATATATATATATATATATATATATATATATATATATATATATATATATATATATATATATATATATATATATATATATATTTAGATATACTGGACTAAAAAAACATTATTATTGTACTTATATGATTCCAAATATATTAAAAATGTTATCCTCAAACGGAAAAAACGGAACAGCATCCCTATCCGTCCGTCTGTCGCGGCCTTTGTTTTTTATCCCAATAACCACCCCCAACCAACTCATTCCTTAGTTAACACAACAAGTTATATTGACAATTATCGAAATGATGCAAAAACAAACATCGCTAGACGGTCATTCCATGTTAACTTCCATTAGCGACATCTATAATCGTGCAAGTAACATAGAAGCGGCCAACGTCAAGTAACACAAAAAAGTTGCTAAACATAGATGTTGCTTAACGGTCATTATTACACCATAAGTGATGGGAATATAACTATTAGTTACTTATTAATGTATTTTTTTTTTAAATTTACAAAATATTTTTTAAAAGCGGACTATGAAAATATACGAGTAAAATGAAGAAGCTATTTATAGCTAATTATATTATCAATAAAACAAAATGTATTTCTTTAATAGAAATGAAAACTTTTTCCTGAGTAGTTGATTTATTTTTACCTATGTAGGTAAACCAAAAACGCTTGTTGAAATTAAATACCGAAACGTATTACCATTAGGTACTAAAACCATGAGATGCGATGCCACTAGGTGTACAGGTTACGAAAATTGCAAAACAATTGTTAATTATATCGAAACTAGTGGAAATGTTTTATTCTGAAAGAAACAGCAATATTGAAATTTAAAAAAATGAAAAATATGGTTTACATTAAAAAATAAATATGAGAATACATTTTTAAAAACGAAACGTATTTTGTTTTAATACATTTTTGAAACATTAATATTTAAAAAAATGCGTTTACGAATATTTACATTAATCCATATTTTTTGCGTGTCTGCTTTATTTGGTGCAAACGTAGTAGCGTTGGAGAATCTATAAAAATATTGTACCCGATTTTCTACATTGGATCTTTGGATGACTCTTTATATAACAATTTATACCCATTTAAGCATTATAAATAATGTTGTTCAATTAAAATATTTATGTTATGGGACCTTTACACGAAAAAATGACACGTTATCCTAGTGCCATTTTTTTCATTTTCATTGACGTCGTTAATGGTATTTGGTGATATACAAAACTCAATACAAAATTTGGGAAATGATCCTGAAATTCGGGTACTCAAGTAAAAAAAATCGTAATAAAAATAAATGTGCAATTTATTTTTTTTTATTTACATGTATTTTTTACGAACAAATAAATATTTTAAAAATATTACAGTGACTGGTGGAACTAATATTTTATTCGTCGAACGTTTCTTTTTAACGATTTTCTCTTTTGATCCTTACTTGAACCCTCAAGCTTCAGCATCCAGCAGTAATTTGCCAGCATGCTTGAATTCTACTTGCCCTTGTATGTACCTTCAATTTCTGTTATATCCCGGTGAAATCTTTCACATAGAACTCCTAAGTATTCAGGAAAGTAGCTTAAATTATACTGGTAGATGTGAAGTTTAAGATTCATAACACAACTTAATCTTTAGAAATTTTGAAGCATGTTTTTTTATTATTTCTCCATAATTTTGGTTTTACAGTTTTCTAATAAGTTTCTAAATATCTCATTTATTGACACTCATTACGGATGTCAATAGACGAGGCCTAATCTATAGGGTTCACTTTAATTTCGAAGTTTTTGTCATTCATCAGTTTTTTTACATAAGATCCAACAAACATACTTCCGTTCAATTTAACTTCAGATGAAGATGAGCGTATTCCTTTTAAATATTTAAATCCGAGACCTAGTTTATTTAAAGCCTTCACGAATTGTTCATAACAAAAAAAATTATGTGCAAATGAGCCAGTCAAATTTTAGATGGCACTAAATTCGTTGATCTGTATTTTTACTTCCTGGATCCAAATTTTTTTAGCTGACCATTCTTTTCTCTTATAATGTTGTGCCCTGTTCTTGATGTCCCATTCACATAGAAATCACATATGTTTTATATAGCCATTTGCTGTATTAATAATACAAAGATTTTTTTTTTAATTTCCACGCACGATTCGATCCTGTTGTTCGTAGGTTGTATTAACCAAAACTGTTTCAAAGTATTTCACTTTGGAATGTACATTATGGGTAAGGGACAAAGAAGAATATTTATTTCCTTTGTGAAGTAAAACTGCTTTCATGCAACACTTCAAAAAGTTGGTGAAAAATCTCCAATCGTTAACACCATTTTCAATATTATACATCTTTACCAAACTAGGAAAATTTTTGTAATAAGTTTCATTTTCTGTAAATAATTGTAAGAAACCCTTCTTTCAATTACGGTACCAGGAAAATGAAGTTCCAGCAGAAAGGAGATTTTTTCTTGTAATCTCTAAACCAAGAAATTCCGTTACATATTTTAGCAGCCCTATAAATTGTTAAATCATTCAGCTCTGACTGGAAAAACAGTTTTAGATTCTTAGAAGATTGCTCAAAATTATTTAGTGTATCCATAGCATTAATAAAATCATAACGAAGTCGTATTTGCATATCGAATATTTTTTTAAAATTATTGTATCGCAATGCTAGCAGTACTCTCTTATTAAGCTAACTATAGCTTAAAAAGAAATACCTTTGATACCAAATGGCTTAGCATTAAACCCTTATAATATTATAACATATGTCATTTCATATTCTCAGATGAACTATTAAAACTACACATGTTTTCATTACTATTTATAAAAACAGTGTAAATTTTTATACTTTTTATAAATGCAAGTAAAATATTGTTAGATTTTGTTTTATGTCCTCACTTTATATAGGTATTATCTGTGGGTATTGTCTCAATAAATAATATTTTATAGTTTAGACGTATGGATTAGGTTTATATATTTTAGTATCAATAAATCGTACTAATGGGAAAGATTATTTCCAAAATTTGTTAAAATAAATATATTATAAAGATGCAGATGAAACATGAAATAATAAAAACCTATATTTCAGTTTGAGTTCGTATAACAATTACAATAACCCGTTTCTTAAACATTTTTATTTTTATTTTCTATAAGTGTTAGTACTAAAATACAAATTCAAATTCGTAATAAAATTTAACTACAAGCAATAAAATTAACTCTAAATATATTAGGTTGACTAGTATGTTTTTTGCCACAATTTCGGAACTTTTCTAGAAAAATTCTCGAAACTTCTAGAAGGTTTTACTGTTGGATATAAATAGGCCAAAGTTCAGTCAGTTGACAACAGTCAGCGCCGAAGCTTTAAGTAAATTACATAAAAGCTGATGGATTTAAATCCACATTGAATACGATTTCCATTATTTTAAGTATTTCGTCTGGGTCACAGTACAAGTGCCACAAATAATATATGCCATGCGATGGGTGAGTCCACGGTGTGTTACGCGACGGCAAAGATTTGGTTCAGAAAGTTCAGAAATGAGAACTACGACCTTGAGTACATTCCGTACCAGACGTCCTGCTGAATTGGGCGTTCAACGATTCCGACGCCTATTTGAGTAGAATCCTCAATTTTTGAGACAATTGGCAGATGAGCTACACTGCAGTCATGACACCATAGAAAAACATTTGCACGAATTGGGAAAAGTACAAAATACGGTGTGTGGATACCCCACGAGTAGTCATCATATCGCCTTCAGTGCAGGGTTGATACTTGTCAACAGTTATTGACATTGAAACTTCGGCTCGCTGAATCAGTTACTAACTGGCGATAAGAACTGTGTTACATACGTTAACCATACATGCAAACGTCAACGGCTGGGTGTCAGAGAAACAGGAGTTTCGGTAGTTTCTGCTCGTGGAATGTCAAGGACATTATTCATTGGGAGTTGCTTCCAGAGGGATCTACAATTAATGCAGATATTTACTATGAACAATTGGACCGATTAGCTAATAATTCAATATTCAACAGGATCGAGTTAATTTTCTACATGATAATGCTGGACCACACGTTTCAAAACATACTCGTAATAAATTAGAGGAGCTCGGCTGGGTTCTATTCACTCATCCACCATCTTCGCCGGACACTGTGCCATTACCATTGTACATTACCGTTGGACAGTGTGCGATTACCATTTATTCAGGGCTCTAAGTAATCATTTACGTGAAAAAATTCGACTATAAAGAAGATCTCCCAGACCACCTCGCACAGTTTTTCGAATCAAAGTCACCGGAATTTTCAACAATATGCCTTATTGTTACTGTCAACTAGTTAGTGATACGTGGTAGATAAATTTAATGTAACATATAAATTGATTAATAAAAATTATTGACAGCAACTCGGAGTTAAAAACTCATTAGCCAACCCAATATATACAATTTAAATTGGTATAAAAATTACTTCAATTTAATATTAATAATTATAATTAATAACATAAAATGTAAAAAAGTTACATAAATAAAATAAATTATATTAATGAATTAAAATAGAAATTTTGGAAATAATAATTCCCGTTAGTGTAAATTATTGATAGTAAAATAAATAACCCCAAGAAATATATTAATACCGTAAAATATATTGTGTACCGTAATATATATTGTTATCTTACAAAGTGAGGAGAAAAAACACAAAGTCTAACAAAATTTTACTTACCGCTATAAAAAGTATAATAATTAATACATGTTTTATTAAGACTAATCAAAACATGGTAAAGTTTTAATATTGTGTCTATAAAACTAAAATGTATAAAATATAAAAATAACCTATGATATGATATTATATTAATTTAATGCTGTATAGCATTGTATGGTATTTTTATTACTATAAATGACGAAGAAGTCACTTACAGTTTTATAAATTTTTATGTAACAATTGTAAAGAAAGAATGCTTCCAGATAATGAATAATTATCAATACATAAGTTTTATACAAAAATATTTAACATAACCTTTTAATGTGGTATTTTACTGCATAATACAATAAAGTACCAATGGTATAATACTGGCATCGCATGTCTTAACGAAATATTCGGAAGGCGACGAACCATGTGTTTTTTTCATTCAATTGTCCTACAGTAAATAAACGAGATTGCCGTTGACACTACTGTTATTACAACGTTTCATACATATGCAAACTCTGATCAAGTGCATATAAATCACAAAATATAAATACAGAAAGCAATATATAAACAAAACCAGTACTACCCCGGCAACGGATATTAAGGAAGAAATAATGTATACTGTTTTAACATAACGCATATCTGTTATTTTACGTAATTTTTTATTAAAAAAACATAAAGATTCCAGCAAAGACGAAAGTATATTGAGTGTTGTCGCGGTCGTCTCCTTGTTCTTTGCTCGTGACCAAAAAACCGAATCCAAGTGACTTTACAAACGACGAAATTATGGTTAGATATGTATGAAAACTATCAAGTGGTACACTTAACACAACATATGAACTCAAACTTAAAATTTCTAGCTGAAGTACTGACTAAAATCTAACAACATTAACTTGACCATCATCAGACCTTCAGGTTTTGCGATTGTGAGAATGAACCTGAGGTTGAAAATTTGAACTTAAACTAGAAGGTTCTAGCTGCCATATTAGCTAAAATCCATATGTTATTATCTCAGTCATCATCAGACCCTCGTATGTACGAGTGTGAGAGCTGCTCATTAAAGCCAAACATTTTAGATTAAGTTTAAAGTTTTTAGTTTTAATAGTAGCTAAGATCCAGATAGGACTATCCTAATAATAATCGGACTTTCTATTTTGCTCGTGTAAGAACTTTTTAACTAAACAAAATATGTATTGAAGTTCAAACTCGAAGCTTCTTATTGTAATAATAGCTTAGATTCGAGTGTAAAATACCAATGATTACCAGAACCCCTAATTTGTAGGCGTAAGAACTGTCCATTAAAATAGAACATTTAAGTTTAAACTTGAAGTTTCTAGTTGTAAAAGTCTACGATCCAGGTAATCGTATCCTGACCATGATAACAAAAAGTATGGGCATGTAACAACTCTTTCAGAAAATTGAACATGAGAAAAGAAACTCGTCATTTCTAGAAATTCCCTCAATAGTGTCCCTTAAGTACCGTCTAACGCATCCACAGTCAGGATCATCATTTTTTCAAGGACGCACGTTGCGAACGCTCTAAATAACTCAATGATAATTTAATCACGGTGACTGAAAATACCACATCTTAAAGAATCGCATGAATCTACTTTACTGCAATGAGACACGCTCTCTAACAAAACTCTTAGCTTAACACTGACTCTCAATGCAGTTAAATAAAACATGTTCCATGCCCTGCGTATCAAAAACCGCAGAAATTGTAACGTACGATAGTCATGTTTGAGCTAGGTATTCTTTACTCGTTCATAAACAATGGAGAAATATTTTTTTTAGGTATCATGCCCTTAAAAGTCGTTAAAGTACATCTAGTCTTCCGATGAGTGCATACGATCTCAAAAATACGTCTCTGGAACTAAAGGGTTCATCTAACAAAATCTCGAAGCGCAACGAGCCTGCCTCAAAACTTCTGCCTCGAGCCAATTCAAAGTTACCCATACATGCCACGATAATGTAAAGCGCCTGCGGCAGAAAACCCCGCTTAGAGTCAAGGATTACGCCCAAGTACATGTCCCGATCCTGTAAACTGATTCTGGATCCGCCCATGGTCATAGTAGGCTCCCTTGATAATCTGTCCATAAAGAGGATAGTTTCGGACTTTTGGGACGAAGCTAAGCTTATTTTTAGTATCCCAATCAAGTACTCTGGCGAGGGAAACCGCCCCTCGATTCTATAATTCTCTTTTGCTCACTTCGACCATCAGAAAGGTATCATCTGCATAAGCGATGGTGCCGTATTCCAAAAGGAGTATCATAACGATCGAGCATGATCCCTGCGGACAGCCTCTGATCAACCTCTTCCTTACCTCAGTGCCTCTACCCGCAAGAAGGCAACTCGATTGCAGAAATAGATCTTTATTACCTGATAGAGGTCCATTGACGCATCTGAACTGAAGCGCGAAAAAATCGCTGGCCACCAGGCATCATCACACACGTTGGAAATATCCAAAAAATACCGAGAACATATTTTTCTGGGTACGCATCTATCCAGAACAAAGCTGCAGATATAGCGTATAACGTTATTCCGGATTGGAAACCGAATTATCCAGATGATCTCCACCGCCAAAACCCGCTCAAGCAACTTCCCAAATGATTGATATATATATATATATATATATATATATATATATATATATATATATATGCATATAATATTGCTCTCATTTTTTTATATGCATGAAGATGACAGAGAAAGAGGAACGTCGATTTGCCACCGATTCAAAAATCTCTATGACCGGCAGTTTTGCAAATTTGTTTATATGCGAAAACGATATTGTACCGCAAAAGTTCTGAATAATCAATCGTATATTCATTATTTTGTACTTTTCATTGCTTTCCTCCTTCGGTGGTTATTTGAAGTTCGTTCAATTTGTATGTTCAGAAGTTTCATTCGTAGTAACAAAATTATTATAACCGATATGATTTTTGAACAACCCATATAGTTTTAAATAAACAATAAACAAATATCTTTGGTTGGAAAATCATTGTTTAAATGTACACGGAATTATCGTTTTTGTTCACAACCACTAACAAGGAAATATTGCAATAAAACTGAATCACGTATTGCAATATCCTGTTTTTATGACTTCAATGTACATAACAGTATAAACTCAGTCAAAATCTGTCCGGTAAGTTTTGCGTAACACGATATACAAATTTATGCAAAAAATATAGAAAAAATTTAGTTTGCATGTGGTTTTTTTTCTGCTAGCACTTATAAACATCGACCGACCATTTTTTGTAAAAATATTAAATGTTCCGATACAGCTACTTTTTAGTTTGAGTAGATTTTTCTGCTCTTTGAGATATTAACAAATTCAAACTTCTAGGACATTTTCTTCCTCAAGAAACAGATTTTCACTGTACACACGAGAAGCAAGAGAGGATAAAAAAATAAGTAAACTGACCATGTGTACACTACTTAATTTTTTACCCACCATGCAAATAAACTGAGATTGCGTTATCATAATTTCTCGTTCAAATAACTTTGTAATTTTATTAGAATCATACTTTTAAATATTTCTTCGGACAGTGCTATTATATTTATAAAATTCATGAAAATTCGTAACTTTTGAAAATAATGATGTGTCCTCCTCATAGTCAGTCTTACTGTTTTTCAAGGTCTCCCTCCTTTTGATTTGTTATCTCGATAATTGTATTTCCGATTCTTCAAAATGTTATTATTAATTGTATTATTTAATCAGACTTTTCTGGAGAAAAAAAGTTCAATCAAATTCTTAGGTCTAACAATGTTGCCAATGCATAGAATTTGTCATTATATATGCTTTCGAATCTGTGTGTGAGTTCTGTCTCCAAAGTCTCATTTTTGCTTTGCTAGAACAAACCTGCTGTGTACGTAATCTATATATTAATACGTGAAGCAAAAACTTTGGACCCCTTTTTACGAAAATTCCGCGGACGGAGGAGTATGAAATTTGGCATACTTATAGTTTATATGTAGGAGAAGTGCAGAACGCTAATATTTTTCAATAATAATGCTCATAAAGTACATTAAATCAATAAATAAAACATTACACACACTACCATGCATTTGACACACACATATATATACATACAATTGACATATGAGTAGTCTATAGTTTTATTTTTCCGCTGGCTTTCCATTGTAGTTTATCTGCCAGACAGTTCGCAAGTTATTGTGCTTCAACTTTGTTATTTTCTCATATATAATAGTAAAAAAATGATCTTTTATCTAGAATTACAGTTGTTATCATTTAATGTAACAATATTAATAATAATCATAATATTAATACGTGAAGCAAAAACGTTGTACCTCTTTTACGAAAATTACGCGGACGGATGAGTATGAAATTTGGCACAGTTAAAGTTTGTATGGAGGAGTACGGAAAGCTAAAATTTTTATATAATAATGCATTAGAAACACATTAAATTAATAAAAAAAACATTACACATACTACCATGCGTTTGACACACACACACACACACACATGTATATACACACATATTGACATATGAGTTGTCAATAATTTTATTTTTCCGCTGGCTTTCCATTCTAGTTTATCTGCCAGACAGTTTCTAAGTTATTGTGCTTTAACTTTGTTATTTTCCCATATATAGTGGTAAAAAATTTGACCTTTTATCTGAAATTAGAGTTATTACGATTTAATAAAATATTATTTAATTTTCTAAAGGTTAATAATAACCAAAATCTTAATATGCGAAGCAAAACCTTTATACTCCTTTTCACGAAAATTACGCGTACGGAGGAGTATGAAATTTGGCACAGTTAAAGTTTATATGGAGAAGAGTGCTGAAAGCTAATATTTTTACATCGAAAGAGATATATAGATTTTTATTAGAAATAACACACATATATGTACTATTTTGTTTATGGTTGAAGTCTATTGTCAAACTAAGATTAATATAGTTTGTCCATAGTCTTACTGAATGTCAAAAATAATCATAATGATGATAAAATCATATTCATAGTTTGTTTCGCATACACATATTAATAGACCAAACGCAAATTTAAATAATATTAATAGTTTACAAATGAAGAAGTAATTTTTAGAGATACATATAAATGTGCACTAAATGGAATTCCAAGACTTTTTCATAGTTATGATCGTGGATTAATGGATTTACAATGCAGGTTTTGCAATGCGAAACACTTTGAATCTGAAGTGACTTTAAGTGACAGGACTGAATTCACTTAATGTAGTCATAAGTGTAAAGCAATATTACCGCCCTTAAATCAAAATGAATATTTTAAATCATTGTATTATGGACTTATTTCAAATGAACCTTCAATCAAAAGTAAGGCAAACAATTATTTTGAAAACATTCGCAAATATAATTCATCATTTGCTATGGTTAGCTCAAAAGCTAAAATTTGCGGGGCAGTTACAAGTGGAGTGTATCATTTCAAAAACATGATATTTTTATCACAGATCAGGTTCAATGAATGCGGCATATGGTCGCTCACCATGTTGTGCGCAATTCGATTTTTATGATGTCGACACTATCAATTATATATTATCAATTATAGATTACAACATTTTAATCAAACATGCAATAACAATATAATGCGCAAAATATCCCTTGAATTGGAACGCAGTAATCCTTTGGTTCGGTCATTCATTGCAATGAAACATCATTGTCACAGAGTTGAAAATAAAAAAAAGAAATTTGTATGCTCATTAAAGTAAATCATGATTTAAATCAACGCCTGTTCAATTATGCAGTTCAAACTGATATAGCAGTAATATTTTGTACAGTTGATGGTGAGCCACCTTTGAACGAAATGTGATTTCATTTTCAAAAGTCAATAGTATCATCAAAAATATCTCAATTTTAAATTCATCATTAGACCCTTGAGCACATCCATTACTTTTTCCAAATGGTGATACTGGGTGGCATATCAATATTCCTCATAACGTACCAACTATATCTAATTCAAGAGCACCCAGAAAAAAATTAGCCATGCTTCAGTGTGCAGCCTATCGACTTGCGATTAGAGAAGATTTCAGCATCTAGCACCATTCACAAAAAAATATTTCTGCAGTGGATAGTTGATATGTATGTTAGAATAGAGGGCTCAAGATTACATTACATTCGACAAAATCAAACAATTCTTAGATCTGAAGTTTACGACAATTTAACAGATTACATATTATTGAACATCAATGCCAGTAAGCTTAGCCGTAGAATAATTTTACCATCTTCGTTCAATGGATCTCCAAGAAATATGTATCAGAATTATTTAGATGCAATGTCAATTGTACAACATTTCGGAAAACCGTCTTTATTTATTACAATGACTTGCAATCCAAGTTAGCCAGAAATAGTTAACAACAGTGGTGTAGGTGAAGCTGCTAATTTTAGACCTGATATTATTGTGCGTGTATTCAAGTCAAAGTTGAAAGCATTCATAGAGGGCCTTATACAAAATAATATCTTTGGTAAAGTTGAAGCACTCATTTATACAATTGAATTTCAAAAAAGAGGATTGCCTCATGCTCTTTTTACTCACTTTAAATGAGCAAGATAAAATTGTTAATGCTATAGATATTAATAAAGTTGTATCTGCGGAGATTCCTCACATTGAAACACATCCAACATTACATAAATATGTTGTAAAACATATGATGCACGGTCCATGCGGAGTACTTAATCCTAATTCTGTATGTATGAGAGATGGAAAAGGTATAAAAGAGTATCCAAAACGATTTAATGAAACTACATGTGAATCGTTAAATGGGTATCCATTATACAGAAGACGTGATAATGGTATTAATGCAGAAGTTCGTGGTAGTTGCCTTGACAATCGGTATGTTGTACCATACAATCCATATTTACTTGCTAAATTTAATTGCCATATAAATGTTGAAGTATGTACTACAGTCAAAAGTGTCAAATATATTTATAAATATATGTATAAAGGCTATGACAGTGCATCTGTTGAACTAGAGTCTGGTGGAAATGAACAAGGTCAAAATATAGAAATTAATGAAGTTACCAATTTTTTAATTGGTCGTTATGTCGGATCAACAGAAGCCATATGGCGCGTCTATGAATTACCAATGCATTTTCAGTCACGTACTATAATCAGACTTGATATTCATTTACCGCGTCGACAGAATGTATACTTCCGAGAAGGGCAAGAACGTCAAGTAATTGATAATGAAAGACAAACAAAATTATTAGCATTTTTTGAGTTGAATCGATCAGATCCATCAGAATGAGAGTGTAAATATACTGAAATTCCTATGCATTATGTGTGGGAAGATTCCCGAAATAAATGGAAGAAGAGAAGTCGTGGAGGTGATAAAATCATTACAAGGATATATGTAGTGTCACCAAAAGATATACGATTGCTTTTATTACATGTCTGTGGTCCGAAATCATTCGAGGATGTTAGAACATACAATGATTTTTTATACCCTTCTTTTGTTGAAGCGTACCATGCTCGCGAAATAGCTACAAATGATAATGAATGGCGGGTGTCAGGACAAATTTGCAAGTGTTGAAAATCACAGATAGATTATTGCGTGATCTATGTGATGAAAACGATAAACATAGTGTTTGGAGGAAAAACTGTACTTCTGTGCGGTGATTTTCGGCAAATCTTACCAGTAATCCCACATGGATCACGTGGAACTTTAATTGAAAATTGTGTTACAAGTTGACATGAATTTCCTAATTTTCATAAAGTTATATTTACTCGAAATATGAGAGCTTTACCAAATGGAATAGAATTTGTAGAATTCTTGAAAAAAATTGGAAATAATGAGGCCCCACAATTCCCTCAGTTTGGTAAAAATGTTATTGAAATACCTCATCAATTAATAGGAGATAAAAACAATATTATTGATGAGGTGTATGGAAATATTTCCAATAACATACTCTCAGAAAATATATTGAACTCTGTTATTTTAGCACCTACAAATGACGATTGTACTTTGATTAATACTGATATACTTAATCAAATTCCTGGTGAACAGCGAAAATATCATTAGCTATGATAAAATAATTTGTGATAATGACAATGACATCAATAACTATCCGGTAGAGTTTTTATATTCTTTGTCTATTAGTGGTTTACCACCGCTTGGTTCACAAAGTTAGTATTGAAAGTTAGTACATAGTTTTATTGATCAGAAACTTAAATATTAAGGACGCATTAGTCAATGGAACAAGAATGCGCATCAAATTTATGCATCGAAATTGAATAGATTGCGAAGTTTTAACTGGGACCGCACGCAGTAAGAGAATTTTGATTCCACGTATAAATTTAACGTACTCTGGAACTATTTTACCGTTTAACTTTCAAAGGACACAATTTCCTATAATACCTGCATTTGCGATGACAATAAATAAGTCTCAAGGACAAACATTCCAAAAGTTTGGAATTTTATTGATTCGGCCAGTTTTCACACATGGGCAATTGTATGTCGCAGCAAGTAGAGTCCGTTCATTCGATGGTTTAAGGTTTTATATTTCCGAATATAACGATCAAGGACGTTAAGCAAACGATGAAAGAGTTTTTACAAAAAAAATTGTTTTCAGAAAAGTTTTAAATCGTTAATTATATTATCGCAATATGCGATAAAAAATGCTATTCAATGGAGAGCATTTTTTACCGCATAATTTTTTTATTTCGCATCATCTTACAGCATGTTCTGTTTCAATATTTTTTTTTTAAAATAGGTATTCTTTATTTTTCTCCTTTTTGAATTTCATGTAATTTATTTTTTTTAAATAGGAAAATAACAGCGTTGGCAAAATCTGTGGTTATAGTAGTATATAATCTTTGACAATAGAACCTTAATAATGTTTGAGCATTATATTTTTATAATTTATATTAAATAACTTATAATTTAAATTTATTATGGTCGAATTTCGACCACTGGGCGACCACTAGTACTTTGAAAGAACTAACATACAATATAAGTTGAAGAAATTTAGAGCTGGAAATATTTTTTATTTCTTCAAAGGAATGTAATAAGGTCGTAATCTCTTTCAGAACTAGGCATAGATGCTCACTTAAGTTATGGAGATTTTTTATGCCACAGCTTTCCGAAGTTCACTCACTCTGAATTTGAATAAATGTTTCTTAAGCCTGAATGGAGTGGCTAAAATGAGTAATAATTCTTTTTGCCAATGTAAAAGCTTCACTGACGTTTTCATGGACTTTTAGTTAATTATTCATGACCAGTTTTAATGTATGGATAAAATATCCTTTTCCAATGAATAGGTCCTTGTTAGCTGCTTTTACTATGTTAAGTCCATTATCTCTAACTATCATATGATCAATTTGTCACATATTTATCATATCTTCCAGGTAAATTTGGCTGTTGACTGCTGTGTGTTGCCCAGTAAGGTGTTGCATTTGAAGAACACTACGTTGAACAGATAATTCTTCAGTGAAGCTCAAAAAATTTATTAAATCGTTCACACAACTCCACATGTCAATTGTTATTGATTTAGCCATAACAAGTTTAATTAATAAACTTCTTTACTTTTTTGTAAAGTTGCGACAAGATTATTTTATTTATGAGTTTTCTTCCGGATATTTGGTATTTCGATATCGATAAATTAATCAGTCTCTTATATCTGGTGTCCTCTTATGGATATAGGATAATTAAATATCGCTATCATTTCAGGTATATGATAGCAAATCGAATGATCTTGACTCATTGATCTCCCATTTCTTGGTAAATTCATCCTCTAGTCTTGGTAAATCCATCCTCTAATCCGTTTGCTGTACACTTGATGTTGATTTTTGTAGACTTAGGGAATGGGACGTTGAAGGCTGATTACTACAATCAGTTTATTGCAATTGGTCTAATTTTAAATGGTTTATCAAACCTGATGTTGCGACCATCAGCCCTGTCCACCACATTGGAAATAATCCATCTGAACCATGTCGAAGTCTTGACGATATATTTTGGAAATTATTATATTTTAAACCAATACTAAAATTGTGAAACCTTATAAGTACTTATGATTTTTGAAATGTTAATGTCATTTAATAGTTTTAATAAAATTTGTGAAAATAAAAATATTTTTTAATCTATTAAAAAATAATTAAACAAATTATTTAATAAATTTTAGTAAAACGTTGTATCATAATGCCACCACGATGTTTCCAACAGCGCCATCAACAACTTAAGCGCTGATAACTTTTTGAGCGCCATTTGGTGCTTCCGTCGCATGCGCTGCATACGAAATACCACCACAATTTTTGGATGGAAGTATATGGAAACTGTCCCATCTATTCATTTTTAACCTTTGGGCACGGGCAAATGCCGCTACTCGCTGAGTACCTTTCGGTCATGTTTTAACCTATTCGTTTAGATAAACGGCGCCAAAAGAACCGAATAGTTCGGTCGGATATTCGGTTCGATCCTTCTTAAACCGAATATTCAGCCGCATATTCATATTCGGTAGACACTTTATTCAGTCCATCTCTAAATGCGGCCCATTCTTTTGCATCCACTATAGCACTGCATCTCTTGTCGCAAAAATTAAAAATAATTTTCATAATATTATTCAATACTGCCAGCTCCGTAATTTTTTTACTTCCCATCTCTTCCCGTGAGGTGGATGGAGGATTCTTTATTGAACTATTATTATTCCATTACTGGACTAAAATAAACTGTTTTAATATTATGTTTGACTACATCTTCTTTCGAATTTTGTGAGCAAAATTATGGAATTATAGTTTCAAAAACCAAAGTAATTAACCTCACATATCTTAATTCCTAGTAAACCTTATTTCCAAATTGTTAACATTTTAGTGCAAGAATACACTTAACACCATCTTTGAAAAGTAGTTCTTAATTCTGATTATTAGTTATTCAATTTACAGCCCTCTAATGAAAAAGCTATGGTCATTTTGTCGTTCTGAAATTTGCTTAAATTTATCTTAGTAACAAACTTTGCGTAAAATTGTTTAAATCCTCTGTAAATACTTTTTACATAATTTCAGGAAGAATAATTACTTATTATATAGAATCGTAACCAAATCTATCGAATACAATTATTTTTTAGATATTTAATGTATTGTTACTGTTAATATTTGTATTTTATTACATTTTAATTTATAAATAACAACACTCCGCCATTAATGAGAAAAAACTAACTGACGTTACTAACGTCACTTTGGCGTTCTTCAAAAATATTATAAAGTTACGATATAGTTTTTTTTCTCCATTAATATTAAAACACCATCAGATACAATACATCTCCATGAAACATGCGTTCACTCCGAAATGCACACGAATACTGAGTGCTTTTTAGACAGACATCTGGGGATTAGGGCTTCCATTTTTCCCCTTGAAATAGTTTACCTGCAAAAAAGATCAATTTTTTACCTGCAAAAAAGATTTTCTCCTTAAAAAATTTATTATAATATTTTTGTCTAAGTATTTCATTTAAATAATTTAATTTAAATTTTTTATTGAAAATTTCGCAACTTTAATAACAATCTGTTTAAATAATATTTTTTAAACCAAACTTCCATGGAAAAAAATTGATTTTTAATAGCCATATCTTTTTTTCGTTAATTTGTTACTTTACACTATACATATGAATATGTATAGCACTTTTGAATGTCTTCAATTTTTGGGAATGTCAAGGTTTACACCTTCATTTTCTTAACTTTCTCTTCGTTTTCAATTCATTTTATTACTAAAAAACGATTATGGACAATTTGAATAATTGTCAAAGAAAATAGCATTAATTACTATTTTATAACAACGATTAAACATAAAAGACTCCAATAATTAATGTTCATGCCAAACTTCTTAATAATTAATTATTCCATTGTTAGTTCATGTACGTAGTTTGCTAACTACAAGTATGTAACATGGGTTCATAATACTCGAGCTACACTAGTATGTAACATGTGTTCATAATACTCGAGCTAATCATAATTTCAATAGATTCAGATAAGAAAGAAAAAAAATAAAAAAGATATAAATGATTATACATATGTATATCAGTCATACAATTTATTTTCGTTAGACGCCGGTTTTTACAAACAAAATTATACAACACATGGCCATCTATTTGAATATCTAAGTATTATACGTCATAAAATGTTAAAAGACAAACGTCAAAAAATTAATTCATGTTTTCTGGAATTTTGGCAATTTATTACTTTGTTGTTTCATACTTATATAAAACTGCCGAATTAAATAGGATTCAGGTTTCACAGTTTTATTGCTTTGAATTTAGATGAAGTAAAAAAAAAGAGAAAACAGGAAAAAATTCGGTCGATCTACTCATAGTTAATCACTGTAATATATAATAAATAAATACCACATATACTGGAAAGTGTAAAAGAAAGAAAGCTGAGATATAAATCATGTACCCTTAAAGTGGACGGAAGCTACACAATTACCAAACCAAGGATTGACGTTTCCAAGTAAGTTCTCTAAAAAAACCGGCACTACACACCTTACTCTATTTACTATTCCATACCAAATCAAAACTTTCTCACTAAACAAGAATAAAGTTGCAGACTCCGTCCAGTAATTTAAAAACAATTCATATTTTAAGCTTCGCCACATTCAATTATAATTTGACAAAAAGTTCTGCAAAAAATGGCTGCCCCGCACCCTCACACCCCTCCCCCCTCTCCTCCACCCTCCCCCGGTACAAAAACAATTGATAAGAAAATCAGGAATATGAGAATTACTTAACTGAATATTATAAAACTAAATCGATTCACGTAAAAAATTGTTATTAATTTTTATGGAAAACTAACGTTTTCCATAAAAAATATCTAACGGAAAAACCTAACTGTTTCCGTAAATAAGACAGTTTCCTTATATACCATACACTCCCAGTTAAAAACCAACTGTATACAAAAAAAAAATGACAGTCTCGAAATTATTGAAAAATTAAAAAAATAGTCTTTTACGGATATTTAATTAGTACGTAGGCGTAGGTTTTCCAGTCATTTATTTTTAATAAACAAAACTGTAAGGATAATAAACCATTTTAGTAAACATTATTTCCTGAAAATATATTAACACTGTTTAACTCTGCTATGCGATGATTAAAATAGACTTTTAGAAGAAAATTATCGAAAATATTTTACAAATACAATAACCTAGATCTCTCTTTAATGCCACACTTCGTCTAAAAGAGTTTTTATGAGTTAAAAAAATATGCGTAAAAAGTAAATACAAATTTTGACAGTGCTTTATTATATTAATTCCATGTATTTCTTTAAATTATTTTTGAAATAATAAATAATACAATATTTTTTATAAAAAGTTTTTATTTTTTCAGTCCTTTATTGCTCATTTGCTTGTCTAATATTAGTTGTAGTTTTTATCAGCAATTCAAAGTGTTCACTTTCCTTAGAGATTACCGGTAGCCTCATGTTACTGGTTTCGGAATATGTCATTATGGTCAACCCGAAAAGAAACGAGATCATTGCGTAAATTATTATCGGCACTGAAGCGCGATATTGCGCTAGCATGTCAGTCTGAGATGCCAAAATTATCGAAACCGTGCTTAACATTAAATAGAAACGCAATCGCCAATACGGTAATATCCAAGCCGCGGCACCCAAAATTATTAACAACGAACTGATGACGACATTTACAAATATCCCTCCGACTACTCTCTTCTCCGACGTCAGTCGGTCGTTCCCCAAGAGATAGGCAGCACTTTGCGTTCCCTTTGTCAGCAAAGCGTTGAAGAAAGCGAAAAATAAAAAACTCCAATATTCAACCGCAAGAGCTTGTACCATTCTCATAATACCGCTAACTAGTGTCGCACAAAATACCATAGTCTTGCAGCCGTACTCGTATTCATCTGAGAGGAGGCCGAAGAAAATGAGGTAAATGTATTGACCCACTGCATTGATCGTCCCGAAGAAAACTCGTTTCCATTGTTGACAGGCGATATCAAACTCATTGACAATAGTGTTTCCCTCACCGTATACGCCATATACATAATCCTCGCATAGCTCGAATATGGATTGGTTAAAGAATTCTTGACTGAAGCTATCGTTTAACCCTGTCGTTGTTTGAAAGGACGCAAAGTGGTAATAATTTTTCATGGTCGACAAAGGAATAGCGTTTTCAACCCAAGACACATCGTATTCCGCATTCTGATTTTTGCTTTCCAGAGTTCTGCAGCAATTCTCTGGAACACTCGTCGTAAATATGTAGAGACATCCAGTCATACATATGACGAACAATGCAATCATTATGGCGATGCTCAGAACAAACTGAAACCTTGGGTACGCCGAGTTTTTATTAATTAATCGATGGAGATGCTGAGCGCGGCGCGATTGTCCGCCAACCTCTCTGCCTGCTCTCACTCGATTGAGGCGAAACAATACGTTACTTACTCGTCTGGTAGTTAAATTGCATTGACTAATACCCGCGAAATTAGTTGAATTATCTGCTAATGGTTGCCTTACTTGAGTGAATTCAATTAATCTCTTAAAGCTCATTGTATTTTTAATGTTTAGTATTTATCAACTCATTTGGTAATATTGAATACTAAGCGTAAGTTATTAGTCTTGAAATGCAGTGTATATCTTCATGATTCGTCTTTACATCTTCCACGATAATACTTAAAACGAGTTAGAGTTTAAAAACATAATAAAGTAATTCGTACTAACGTTTCACAATGTAATTTGATACTTCAGTATGAAATGAGGTAAAATTTCAGAAAATAATTGTGAAAAAAAGTTAAGTTTAAGTTGAATTAATAACTAAAGTGTTTTATATTAGTCCTAATTGCGTATATTTTAAAACTACATTATCTCAGAAACTAGAGGTTAGAAGTAAAGAGGAACCTCCTCCTCTCCTTCCCCCTGCCTTTACTCAGTTAGGCGACGGAAGACCGATTGTTAAGAATTTTCGAAACTGTAAATTATTGTATATATTTGACGTTAATTTTGTAGAAATTTATTATTCACAATTAAATGAAACTACGTGTTGTAGTATTATTTCTACTTTCCTTAAGTTCTTTACCACGACCCACGTTTCGTTGTATTACAACATCTTCAGGTGGGCTATTAGCAATGAATGACTATTAGGAACTTCCAACAGCATTTATATATTACACAAAACAATAGCAGAAGCCGGGTTTGTACGGGTTTTCCCTCTGCTTATGTTAGTGAGTTTATTGTATGGGAGCGGTGTGGTTTTTATTATACTTTCAAAAGTTATGCAATATACAAGTATTTAGTGAGGGTAATAAATTAAGTTAATGATATTCTATGAGATTATACAATGCAAATGTTCCGGTGTATGTAATAAAATTAAATGGATGTTTTTCTTAGAGATATATTTCTACAATATTAAGGGTATCTGATAGTTAGAACAAGGTTATACCACTAATTATACAAATTCCCTGTTTTATTTTTTTAAATTTTTTTTATATATCTAGCCGGGCTGAACCAATTTGAAGTGCACTGCAAAAGAAATGTTGTCTAACCATATTATGTCTAGAAGATATTAAGTATGGGTGATCATATTTTATTTAGTTATTCATTTAATATATTAACGGTGGTACCTCTTTTATGTCTGTTTATTTCTAATGTTTCTAGGATATTAAGTTTATTGCATTCTGTATTTATTTGTAATATATAGGGAGCACTGTCGGTATGAGGGTGATGGTTATTTTCAATGAGGTCTTTTATAAAGTGAGATGTGTCTGGTTTGTTATTTCGTCAGCTGGCAATGTTTTCTTTGTATCTGATAGTAAAATCTCTTCCTGTTTGACCTATCTATACACTATTACAGTCGTTACATTTAAGTTTATAGATACCACTCTTTTTATGTTTATCTATTTTTTCTTTACTATTAATGAGGGTTTTACCCAAGTTATTTAAAGTACTGTAGGCATATGTGGCATTATTTATATTTTTATTATTAGTTAAATGTTTTCCTAGTTTAAGTGATACATTACCTATGTATGGGATGGATTTATAGTAAATACTAATTCAAGAAATATACCCGGCCGTACCAAATAATAATAAAATTTACTACCGTTACCAACGGTAATACATTTAATGAACAACTAAATAAAATATAATCACCCATACTTAATACCTTCTGGTCATAACATGGTTAGACAACATTGCTCCTGCAATGCACTTCAAATTTTTTTCAGCCCAGCTACTCATCTAAATAAAAAAAATATAAACATACTATCTCTTTCTATGAGCATTCGTTCACAGTTCCAGCTACCAAGTTACGTAACAAGCTCAATTCCGTCAACAGACTTTCACCGTTCATTCAAATATTCGAGAGATGTCTCAAAATCATTCCTCCCTTAACTTTAGTTTCCACATTCCATTTCCTTTCATACCCTTCTCCTGTAATAATTTTCCTTTCTTTTCCTGCTCCTTAATCTAAAATCCCTTCCGACATATAAAATTAGTCTGTTTTTTTGTTTTTTTCGCTTTTTATTAATTTACCTATTATGCTTCGTTATCACCTTTTGCTATCTACCTAATCTATTAGCTCATATACGAACTGTAATATTGGTCGACTGTAAGAGATTGCCCCTGTAGTAGTAAGCTCGCCAGATTATTATTTATATAAGTAGTGAATAAATAAAAAACCGATAAATAAATAAAATATATTTTCATCTTCTATATTCCAGTTATTCGTCGTCTTCTTATTAGTATATGCGTATATTTTTTTTCCGCGAAAAAAACAGTTTCTATGAATTTAGATCTTAGTAAATACAATATAACCTTGGAACTTTAGTAAATTTACTTGTTTAGTAATTTAAATGTATGTAATATTCTAAAAGGAAAGTAACTTTGCATATCCTTACGATAGCTTCCTGTTAAGAGTCTTTAATAGGTAACGTTATTTTAAAATGTTATAAAATCATAAAATATCCTCTAGATTTGTCTATTTGCGACCGATAGTAAAATTATTTTACATGGATATTTGTTGCATATTACACCTATCTGTCATCAGGGGTTGTTAAAATTTGAAATATGCATTTTATAGCTTTTAAAACTCACGAGCAGAAAACCAGGTGATAGCCGTTCCATTCGAAGTCAAGACTGGGGTATTATGAAGTTCAATCTGTGCAAGATTGGAATCTGTGACATTTGACGATATCGAGGGATGATGGTGAAAATAAGTCGACAGAACAATAGTCGTCGATATATTTTTTTTCATAATTTATATTTTACATGTGGACTACAATTTTTTCCACCCGGGCACAATCCGTTTAAAAAATATGTAAATTAGCCAGCTCTACAGATCAAACATGCAACTGATTATTCACAAGTTTCTGAAAAAAAACATAGTCGTAACTGTACGTCTGAAAAAATAATATGTAAATGCCAAGCTTTGATGGGCCGAAGTTTTTTGTAACAATCTTCAGTGCACATACGCAAGGTGTTTATTAAGTTGAATTTCAGAACGTTTCTATCCCTTTCTTATTTTGAATCGCTTACAACGGATAAACTTAGCATTCCATATAATTCTAGTGGTATTATATAGCATGCTAAGTTTTTATACTATAAGTAACTGCGGGTTCGCCCATCTGATATTAGGAAAATGTAAAAAAGTTTTTTTCTCAAAAAAACTTGGAAATATATCTATTTACGACCTGAAATTCATTTGCATGAAGACGCATAAATTTCCACAATAAATATCCATTAATATTAAGTTCGGCCATAATTATCTTATTTATCATTAAAATGCTTATTGTGCGTTACCTATTGACGTAAGCATAAGTAGGTAATCAATTATTTAAATTAGATTAGACATTAGCAAATGACGAACGTCACAGGTGTCTGGTGTCACGTAACAAACGAGTAGCAACTGAAAACGTAACTAGGACAATTCGGAACCCATTTATTAAAACGGAAGAATGTAGGCATAATGTATTAGTATTATGGTACTCATTCTAGAAAACGAAAAGAAAAATAATACATACGTTCTGTAAATTTGAAAGAAAATAAAAGTCTCGATAAGTAGATACATAGAACTAATGAAATATAATAAAAAATTCAAAATAACTTACTCAAAGTAAGTTATTTTGAATTCTGATACTTAACAAACTATTCTGAGATATTCAGTTCTTAAACTATTTCACTACCAATCAATTTATCAAAAAACTGATAGAGAAATAACTAGCACATTCTAACACTATGCAAAGAAATATATATGTCCTAAATTACGTTCATCCGAGTTACTGTCTTTGTCTTCTAATAGTTTTTCACCAATTTTTTTTCATTTTTATATACTATAGTACAAAAATATCCATTGATCCCCCAATCTGCATGTTAATTTCACAAGTTTTACATTAGATGTGCTAGAATTTTCTTTCAAGTCATTAAATCAAAATCTAAATTTAAAAATTATACAATAAACAAAACGCCAAAGTTGCAATCAAACTTCTTTGAAATTAATCTTTACTAAAATAGTTAATTAAGTGAAATCCTTTTTAATGCTATATGCATTAAACAAATTTATGCATATCAGTTAAACTCGGTCCTGAATGGTTAAATGTGGCGCTATTAAGCGAGCGTGACGCCGAACTCTCAAAATCACCACAAATACTTCCGATTTGTTATCATAAACCGATGACGCGCAAACTTTACTTAAATAAATAATTCAACTTTAAAAAGAGGATCGTAAGAAATAAATTGTAATAAATTCAACATCCTGTTTTAGGACTGATTTAATTTAATATTGACGTGAATAAAACGTGAAACGTCTTTAAATTTGCTACCATACGGGGGCAATCCAAAAAACCTAATGACAACAAAATCGGGGGACATAAGTTGGCGTTGCAGTTTCGAATCTATCCTCTACATCAAAAATTAAATTATACCAATGGATAGCTAAAGGATCAAAGAATTCATTACGATAAGCGAGAAGAGTGATGCATCACGCGCGGTGGAGGGGGAAGCGTCGCCATTTTGAGGTTATTTTGCTGCGTATCGAGATTTGCAGTTAGTATCACTTTTGATTCGGAAAAGCTACGATGTTCGTTTAAGTTTTAATCGTCAGCTGTCATCAGAATCTATCGATTGTATATAAAACATTAGTTTAAAGTAGTGACAGTGAACATAGTAAGGTGTTAGAATAAAAAAATATTATCAAAAATATGTAATGTCGGTCTATACGCGTCGAAAAGCCGAGTCAAGCAGTGCCGGGAACGTAAAAGAATGAATGCGGCCGAGCGAATCAACGTTACATAGACGTATTCACGTACAACACACGGTCGTGTTCATGACACAGCCACATCCCATTTTTTTAATTTTGATAGATCTACATGTTTAAAAATATTTTTTATAGAAATCTGCCTATCAATCTATTAATCGAAGTAATCAAAAGAATTAATCGCGTGCAACTCAGTACACGTGATAGAAGTGAAACTTCTTTAGCCATTTAAACCTCGATTTGTAAGAATATAATAAGGGTAAAACAGCAGAAAGAGATAAAAAGAATAGACTAAGTATAAATTCATAGATTATAACAAATTTATGTAAGAAGTCTTGAATACTATGCATTAAGAAAAATTAATAAATTGTCGTCATAAATCGACGTAAACATCTAATAAAATCTTCATATAAATTTACATAGACAAATGTCAATTAAAATAACCACAAAACACAATGATAAATATTAATAACACAATGTATGCGTAGTACTTCCGCTGTTCACATGCAGCGTCTGAGGTGTATATCAACAAAGCGCGCATACGCGACACTACCTTATTCAATTGCTTTGTATAGTTGTATGTATGTCGCTCTCTTTTACTCCACTTCCATGGCGTCGGAATACATAGCTCTCTTTCTTTTTCTCTCCACGTCATATTTTTGTTCTCTCTTATGTAACGAAATGTGCCGAAACGTGACTCGACCTTAAAATTTTACTCTCATTTCGAGTCTACTTATCGATTATCGAGTCGCCGCCTAAGAAGTTTCACTTCAAAAAACAACTATTAAGAGTGAATCTGGTGAGTCCCAGTTTAGAGTGAGTATTTTTTACCTTCTAACTATATACAAAGAAAATTTAACTGAAGTAGAAAAATATTACCAATACCCACATAGGCTACAAACATCTCCCGAGTTAATAGTCTATATCCAGTATTGGAAAAGATGGACATTTAAAAAATATTGTCGTAATTTCTAAATTTCTTTATTTCTTATTTCTAAAATTATAATTCCTCCAAATCTATAAATTGCCTGTTATAAATCATATTTGGACTTAATATTTTAAACCCGTGATCAATGATACAAACAATAACCTTGATCTTGACGGACAACTCAAGAGTGAAGATCAAATCTCCTAAATTTAATTGATATTGTAAACGAAATTCAATTTTTTTCTTCTTCAATTTATCTGTCATTTAAAATTCAGCAAATATTTGAACAATCGTTACCAACACAAACGTACAGAACATGTTTTACCTCGGTGTCTAGCAACTAATTAAAAATTATCTTTCTTCTAACGATGTATGGCTCTGTCACAATTCTATAAAATTAATTTTTATTGTACTGTATAATTTATTATAGCTCAGGTAAGGATGAATTACATAATTATGTAATGTCCTATACCTTATATAATTATGTAACAATAATGATGATGTCCTATCTCTGCAATAATGGTAAAAATATTTCGGTAAACTCTGTGAATTTTTTTATTTGCAACAATTTGTCGTTATCAATAGCGTTCCTGCTTCAAAATTTAACACCTCTTTCATCACATATAGAAGTTTGCTCCCTAAATTTGTTAAGAGCCACGTTGATCCTTGATTGACTTATACCGAGAGTGATGAAAAAAGCTTTTTTACGAACTGAAGTATTACACAGTATGTATTTTCTGCTAAAAACTCGCTTAGAATTTATGGAATAGCTCCTTTTATTTTTGAATTCAATAACGCTACCCTGTAACTACACGTAACAAGCTACACAAGTAACAGAACTCCAAAATTTTCAAATTCTTTTTTACGCTGGTCAACAGAACATTTTTCTGTATATTGTAGAGGGCATCTACAATCTCTTCTCTTAAACTCCTTTGCACAAACTTTTTTTCCTTTTGCACTAAAGTATTCTGATTGGTGTTCGCTTTTTTCTTTCTTATGCTGCTATTCTTGTCTGTGTATTATCTTTTACGTCCCTTTTTAGGCCTACTTTTATATTTTGATGGCGGCTTACTAGAATCATCATCGTTCGTTTCAGGTATATAATCAAGGTCTTTAATTATGTCATGATTCGGTTCAATAGAATTCAAAATATTGACAGTGGTTTGTTGTCCTTTATCGTGGGATGTAGGTGGTTTTCTTCAACATGACTAAAAAGATTCTCAGCCAAATGGTTACTTTTTTCAATAGAGTTGAAGCTAATTTCATTAGTTAGGATCTCAACAGGTTGGTTTTTATTAGGCATTAACATTGGAAGCATTTTCTCCGTTCACATCAGTAATTACCTCTATTGGTTGGGCCTTATCATTATTAGGTTCATAGTCTACAAAATCCAGTTTCTCTTGAACTATGGACGGGAATAAATCGAGTAACTCAATACAGTGTCAAGTCTCATAACATCTTTATCGCGACTACAGATGGTGGTACTTTGAATGTTGACAGGGTTAAGGAGCTTAATGGCGTATGGGAAAATGTTGTACACGTGATTTTCCTATTTGTGTTATGATATAAATACATTTTTTTCGTACTTATTTTATTTAAGTGATTTGAGACTTTTTTGCATAATGTAAATACGTGACGTATTATCAGAATACATCAAAATCTCCTTATTTAACTTTTTCTGGGTTGACACATTATTGCTTATCAGCATCCATTTATATTTATAAATATTATTCAAAGTCAAAAAGTTTCTAGTTATTTCACTACCAATATTTTCCTTAGAGGTGTTAAGTTTAGCTGGTTCAAAGAAGCTGGTGTTGGCGTAAACTATAATTGTTGCACTGCAGATGTACTACAATTTATAATATCTTTCTGTAATAAAAAACGTATGTAGAAACAAGCTGATAAATATATGCTTTATCGTAGAACCTCCGCTCATTGTGTATTTCATGGCGAAAATTTCATAATTATTTTTTGCAAGCTAATTTGCAACTTTTCCACTGATTAATAAGTTGTATACGTTCTGTCTTCATAATATTTGCAGCATTGAATCTATATAGAATGTAATTAATAAAAGTTACTGAAGCCCCCAAAACCATGAGAATACTCATGCGTTCTCCTCAAGATGCAAAAACCTGCTAAGGTACGATACAAAAACGAATTTATTCAGTAGTTAATAGCCGACATCAAACATAAACATTATTTACATCGACTTCGACAGGATCGTTGTTATTTTTACAACGATCGTCTAGTGACTACGAGATGTTTAGATCAATTCGACCGACTAAGAAATCTGAAGAAACACCGAAGAGGTCAATCGGACTCAACGAGGACAGGCACATATTTAAGGCTCGTGCCTATATTTTTATGAAACTTTTGAAGCAAATATTTAAAATCTCACTTATACTCGTAAATGACACCTATACCTTGCATTGAAAAGTTACCCGGGTAACAACTCTACCTAAGGGTGACACGGTGTCAGACGTAACTAATTTGAGACCGATCGCTATCCATCTGTACCGACTAAATTATTTGACTTCTTTTTACATCGCAACATGTATTCGAGCTACAGTGGTCTGATCTGTAATGAGCAGCATAGGTTTCATTGCGGATTTTCGGTAGTCACGAAACTTATATATCTCCCTGAGTATGTTTCTAATAATGAATCTCGGACTTCAATATTGCTTATTTTGACTACAAGATATATGTTGAAAATATCCAACATGTGGTAAAATATTGCATATTTTGACTACTAGAAAGCGTTCGATCCAATAGACAAAATTGTTTTACTATATTGTCTTGGCGAGGCAGTATTCTCCTTTCCATTTTTACAATTTTTCTCGTCGTATCTTGCGGATAGGGAGCATTACGTATGAGTGGGTTAATTTTTATCCGAAACTTACTTTACACGATCTGGAGTAAGCCAAAGGTTCGAATCTCGGACCTATTCTTTTCACTGTTCTGATAAACGGCATTAGTTTGGAATTCTACTTTTCACTATTCTGGTAAACAATATTGTTTACCTGTTGGAGACCGCGCGTTACTAGTTATTCGGGGACTACATAAAGCTTTTTACAGTCATTAAAAATGCAGCAGATGGTGAACGGTTTCCGTCGTTGATTGGAGCGAAATGAGCGGCTTAAGGCTTAATAAAAATAAACGGCCAATAGGAAGTTACAGCCGAGCACTCGCTTTCACTAAACATTAATATACGGTCACCGGAATCCCACTCCACTGTCTGGATAAGAATGTTGCTTTGAGAATCAGATTTAATTCGCGACTGATGTTTCGTAGGTATGTACCGAATGAGGCAAAAAATAGTTTCCAAAATTTGGGTTCGTGTTGCATAGTTCAAAAGGATTTTCAATCTATGTAATCAATTCTGTACTTCATATGAGAAATATGTTCCTCCGATATTTGTATACGAGTATGGTTACTTCCGCTTTCTATTTCCTCCAAAATTCCTCTTGAGTGTGCTAGGTTTCCATTCCTTGCAAGTCAGGAGAGACATTGCCCTTATGAAATTTATCTTTCAGCTGTTAAAAAGGGAAATCTTATGCCCCGTATTAGGGCGTAAACTTTCTTTCTTCGTATATAACAATTTCCTACGCTGACATAATCTTACCTTTATCCATACTACTCTCTAGAACTGAATTACATCGAAGCTCTACAGTTTCCCGCGGCATTCAACTGCTCAATCACTTGATCACCATCGCACCAAAGTGTGATTTGTATACGATGAGTAAATTTGTCAAAACTTGTCGTCGATTTGTAATTCTTGCATACTCTTGTATTCAAGTTTAACCTAAAGGTTTAAACTTTGTTTATCATTACTAATAGGTTACCTGTAATATATGGATAAATTTATGTGTGTTAATAAATAAATACATTTCGTTTATCTCCTATCAAGTATTAATTCTCAATTCAATTAATTTTTGTTTGCAGATAAATTTTTACTTTCGATTAATTATATATATATATATATATATATATATATATATATATATATATATATATACATATATATATATATATACATATATATATATATATATATATATATATATATATATATTGTAAAAGTCAATATTTTTATGTTTTGTATTTACATAATGTATAGCTAATCTAAAGCAATAGATTCCAAGCCTCTATGTCATCGGAAAAAATATTAGAGACTTTTGTAATTTACAAAAAATTATAAAATTTAAGAAAATTATTGTGACATTTAAAAAATAAATAAAATAGTCCTAACCATCCAGTTATTTTAAAAATATGCTGGACTAATCCGTTTCGTCAAAGACATGTATGGCTCAATATGTTTTAAATGGCTTATGCTATACTTACAATAAATAAAAATGTAAAAATATTGACAAGCTAACTTCTACTGGCATTACGAATTAACTATCCTGTTTAAATAGGTTTGAATCGTATTCACTTCAACTTAATTATATAAATAAAAATAGCAATATTAAATAGAAAGTGTAAATCAGCTCTTAAGAGTCCTTTTGCAGATATTGCACGTCGTAATAAGATTTATCTTTGGAAAAAGACCGTATTACACGTCGTCTACTAGTTGAAGTCAGGTTGTATTTATTATGATAAATAAACATTTTTACGTTTATTCTTAAGCATATTCACATTTATTAAAATATTAAACAAACATATTTTTAACTTGCATAATTTTAAAACAAAATAGTTCATATCGAGGAACATTATTTAATATATAAAAGGGTATAAATATTTAATTAAAAAATCATTTGAATCTAAATCATAATTTTTTCAAATATTAAAATTTTAGTTTGTTTAGACACCTTAGTTATAAAAAGTGTCAATTAAAAAAATACTAGTAGAAAAAGCAACTTAATTATTCCAAGACACTTGTTAACCTTGTAGCATATTTAATATTGCTCGTCACTGTCTGCGGCATTTTAGTTATGCGATCACAAACATCAGTTCAACCTCGCTTGAGGGGCGATAATTGAAACTGGAACCTGGCATCTGGCACGCTGTCTGAGGCCGTAAGTCCTGTAATTAACCCAACACCCCACAGTAATGACTAAGCAATGAAAGCAAAAATTGAAGAAACACTCATTAAATTAAACGAACGCCGATGGATTTTATCGTGCCCAGAAATGTAGGGAAGATTATGAAATATACTCAGAAACGGGCAAAATTTTCAATCGTTACTTTTACGGCAAGGCTATATATATTTTAACCGTTTTAGTGCCATCTTTTTTTACTCATATCTACTTAAAAATACCAAAGAAATCTTTTGTTTTTGATGTCATTTACCCTTGTCTCGAAAAAAAACTGTATCTCTTCCAAAAATTATCCAATTTTAATAATTTTTTCGGTGTTTTCTTAATAAAAACTTGTACAAGGATAATAAAATACAAAGAAAATTATGGAAATATATTATAAACAAAAATTATAACAAAACTGAAATCAAGATCACATCGTCATTTTCTCAGTCCGGTGCATCCTCCGTATCAGCAAAATAATTGTTATCGTCACCATTATCAATATCACTCAAAATTTGCATTACGCCAAATTGTGAGCGCACCACAATGTCACTCCCACTATCACTTTCTTCACAACTTGAAAAACAATTATTTTCACTCGAATTGTTTTCTTATTCCGACATTATGGGTTAAAAATTTACTTTTCCTGGATCCTTTTCATATTGTAATTACTAATAATATCATAATTTAAACTTTATGTAACACGTAGAGAGATAAAAAATTAGCGATGCGTGCAAGTGACCTCCCCTACCGCGCGCTAATCAGCAACTGATTTAGCGAGCGCCATCGCGCTCGTGACAAATTTAGTTAGTACGCGCACGAGCACGATTGTGCTCGTCGGCACCCAAACGGTTAATATACAGGCATGAGAGGTAGTGGAGTGTGGAATAGGTTATAAAACAGTATTACACGTGGAGCACACATGGAGCAATCGATGCTCCTAAATTATTCTTACCGTTCTTAGAAATTACTCAGTCGCTTGTTCATTGCCCTTTGTGGAACATCAATGAAATTCCACAACTAAGATCGTTGCTTTGTGTATTTTTTACGAAATGACATTGTGTTACTTAAACATTGATTAATTTTGTTAAGGAAAACTAAAGCGTAATTAGAAGATAATAAGAAAGAAATTAAAGTTAGTCATTCAAGTATAAATCACCATATTCAAATTGTAACTCTGTAGACAAATTAATAAAAATATTCGGCAGTGTTACAAACAATGTTCGAAATGACGATCATCTATCTTAACTTTTGATTATGTCGAGCAAAGAATTTGAGTAAACTCTATCGATTTTGTCTAATATTCCGCGACATCAATCAAAACGATTGTACTTTTGCGCATGGAGAATATAATTTTCTGTACTTGGCTTATACCAATACCTAAAGCATTACCGAATCTACTGATACGTTCCTCCCTTGTCTGTCTTTATCATAAAATGCTAATCGATGTCGATCGTAACTATGTTGTTGATTGAGACCATGATGAAAACATCGCCAAATAAAACATATCTCGAGTTAAATTCATCTTGATATGACATAGGCAATTTTCAAATTACTGTCAATTTGTCAAAACAGTTGATAGATTCGAGTGAAGTACGTAAATAGTTTAAGTAGGAATTTGATTTTCGAATTTTGAATTAATTTTATATTACTATCATTACAAATGGTCAGTTCTAAGAACTTTCAGTGCTGCCCTAGTATTAGTACGATATATGTTAAAACGATATCAAGCAAAGTTGTAAAAACAGTTTTTTGTAACCTTTTATAAAATTAACCATTATCATTCGTTAACATTATATTAATAAGCAATAATTAATCTAACTTTATCATATAATTAGAAGAACTCTAATAGTTATTAACCAGTAAACGGTCTTTTGTTTTATTCACGAACAAACGTCATTAAGTAATTTTCCTCCCGCTCTTATATAATTGACAAACGCCACTAGCACTAAGGGTAGAACAGATAAAACTTTAAAATGATAAAAGGAAAACTTAATAGGAATGATTAGAAGTAATATTCAAACTGTACTATAAAGATGCCAGCTGATGTGACAGATGTCATTTGCATTGACAATCATACACACACACTCATATTTTGACGTGTTTGCCTAAGAAATATAACATTGTCATGTTGGATTTTCAACAGTTTTTTTTTAATATAGGAAAGTATTATGTGTGACGTCTGGCGTTTATCCTTGGTTTAACGTATTTGTACCCACGTAGGCCACGTTACAAATATCTGCTGATACAATAAGTAGATATGAAAATCAATACAATGTTAGCAAAATTATAAAATTATCTACCAAAAACGTGAAATATTTAGGGTCATAATGTTAATTACTGTTCAAATTAACTGTTACTAAATCTTAGTTTACAATTAATTTGTCGATTAATCTAATGATATACTGGCATTGCAAACGATTATGAAGATCATCCAACGATAATATAATTTCTTCATCAGAATGGCCGCTCCTGTGACCTATTTTATTTTTATTAACTAATAGTTCAAATCTACTAATCAATAATGTACTATTGAATATATTTGGCGTTAATTTTGTAGAAATTCATTATTCACAATTAAATGAAACTACGTGATGTAGTATTATTTCTACTTTCTTTAATTTCTTTACCACGACCTAGGTTTCGTTGTATTACAACATCTTCAGGTTGGATATTAGCAAAGATATTTGCTAATATCCCAGAAAGTAGAAACAATACTACATCACGTAGTTTCATTTAATTGTGAATAATGTAGTATATTAAGATTATAGACTATTAATATTATAATTTTCTAAGCGACCACTGAAATAATCACTACTCAATGCGAGTTCGGTAGGATAAAAGAAATATAAACGTTTGATATTGCTACGTTTAATTTATGAAGATATAGGAGAGAATTACTCAAATCCAACATGAACTATAATCTACAGTTTAAATTTTTAACTAAGTTAAACTGTCATTGATTTTACGAAAATATGGCTAAACCGTCATTTAAATTCCGTAAGTGTATTACACTGTAATTGATCTTACATCGTGCATCATTGTGTGATTTTAAGAATTTTAAATTCTCGAAGAAATCTTTAAATTTATCCACAAGAAATTCAACAGATAAATTGAATCGAAGAGAAAAATTGAAATTCCCGCCACTCTGAATGAACAGTGCCATCTGGACATAAATATTCGCAAAGTGTCGAGTACGGGCACTCGATTGTCGGAATGTGAGCTGTTTATAAGTATGAGTGCAAGTAATTGATTGTAATTGCAAGTAATTGATTGTAATTGCAAGTAATTGATTGTAATTGCAAGTACTTCGAGAGTTATTTATTGGATTTTTATATTTTCGAGAACGCTCAGTGTCTTGTATTGGTACTGTATTCTAAAATTTTTTTTAAGTGACTTTGTTTTGTTAGAAATGTAATTGTTAAATCCAGGTAGTTTTATAATTGATAATGTATTACAAATTTTCATTTATTTTTTATTAAATATCTACTATTATACTATTTATTTTTATACTATTATATTATTATACTATTATACTATTTTATATATAGATATTTATAACGTGGCTTACGTTAGTCAAAATATAAACGCTGGACATCACACATAACAAAACAAACATTTTTAATAGTTATGTATAACCATGTCATGTTATGGCATCCACCTATATATGTATATATATATACAAATTTTGATACAGGGCCCGTCTAAAGAAATTATTAATAAAAAAAAAATTTCTAACACAATGAATGAGCTACAAAGTTAATTATAATTTCGATAGATTCCGCTAACAAAGAAAAAGAATAAAATAGACACATATGAACATACATGCATCAACCAGCTACATGATTGTCACTGCATACTTGCTTTGCATACGCTACACGTGCACCTACGAATACGTTCAGTTAAATATCTGAATATTCATGTAAATAATATAATAGCAAACGTCCATGTACTAACGACATCCTTAAAGAATATATTCGCTTTTTCTAGAATATTTGACATTTTATTTCTTTGTTGGTTCATACTCGCATCACTTAGAAACTACAAAGCTAAATGGGATTTTCACTATTCTGTTGCTTTTGTTAGGCGACGTCAAGAAATTGAAAATATAGAAAAAATTCGATTTTCTCAAAGACGTGAAACAATTAATCATCGGAATATGTATAGTAAATAACATATGTAATACGAATTGTAAAAAAAAGCTGACATATAACTCATGTCCGTTAAAAACCACGAAAGTTATATAACTACTTAGTCTCGAGTCTCTTTACATACATTATTTCATTTAGAAATAATTCATTGAAAATTGAGTATAACTCAGCAGAATATTTTGCAAAAATATAACAAAAATTTGCTAAATTCAGATATACGTGACTAGCGTTAAAATTTTCATATAGACAGACTTATTGAATAATACTACATATATCAAATTCCGCCACATTTTAATTTATCATTAATTTATATCCACAATTAAATGAAACTGTCATGTAGTATTATTTATACTTTCTTTAATTTCTTTACCACGACCTAGGTTTCGTTGTATTGTAACATCTTCAGGTGGGCTATTAGCAAAGAATTACTCAAATCCAACATGAACTATAATCTACAGTCTTTGAACTACAATCTTTGCTAATATCCCACCTGAAGATGTTGTAATGCAACGAAACCTATGTCGTGGTAAAGAAATTAAAGAAAGTAGAAACAATACTACATCACGTAGTTTCATTTAATTGTGAATAATTAATTTCTACAAAATTAACTATATTCAATATTAATTGATATTTTAACTTTTTTTCGAGAGAATGATATCCCAAAAAGAACGTGCTACAAATTTTACATTTATATTTTTGGTGGGATAAAATTAATGTCAAGCAGCCACTCTTGGACGAAATATTTAAAAACGTGAATAAAGAACGCATTTTATACACCGACCAGTATCTTATTGTATCGATGAGAGGTTATTTATGAGGATAATTTCGTACGTGATAGAGCTAAATGAGACCATACTGAAGATATGTAAAATGCAGGATTTCTCTTCTGCTCTCCTATAAAATATAAAGCCTAAACTCTGAAAGTGTTGTCTTTTCTTCATGTTAAGAAAAATCAAAACCAAGACCCACAAGTATATTTTATACCCTAGACGGTTTTTAAATGTAAGTTACCTTCGCAGTACTTGTTAATCGATTAATAATACAACTACTAGTAATTGTTAATTGTTATATCCTAGTACTATTTAGTAATTGTTATATACTACTATGGAAAAACATTTGCAAGTGGGTAATTGTAGAACTTCTTTTCCATCTTTTTCTCACTCTCGTCGATTTAAAAATAATTTATGTGTTGAAGGCTCTCTCTTTATGCTATTCCCGTTAATAATAACACATTGATTATAAGGAATGCATTAAGATGTTCAGTTACTGACTTTAAAACCATATCCAGTATGGGATAGTGTGTAAGATTTTCGTCACTATGAAAATTTGAGTTATCGGCAAGTTATTTTATTTTATTAATTTTACAACTTTTAATTTAACTTACAGATATACTCAAGGCGCTGGGCATATGGAGAACATGAGACAAATGGTGAAGAACAATAACGAATAAAACATAAATATACAGCAATTCGGTTAAATAACATCCAGTGATTAATTGTGCACTACTAACAAACAATATAATCCCATTCCTAAAGCGGTCATTAGAACGGAAAAAATATCTAGACCAAGTGCATCTCGCAAAATGGCATTGAATAATATGAGTTCACGAAAACAAATGAACGCTGCAGAAAATTCACGTGTGCTCTAGGCAGGTAAAACTAGCTACAGGACCTAGGAGCTTAAAGCACTACTAAACTCTAGATCAAAGGGTTACCTGTAGGGATTGCAATTGCTGGATCTCTCATCCAGCAATCCAGTTGAATCCATTGTTTTTTTCGACCTACTGGATCCAGCACTCGGTGCTACCAGCGCTGTGAATTTTAAAATAATTACTTTTTCAAATAATGGTGCGAAAGGCTACGTCGCCAATGTTGTAATGTTGCTAGATGCACATACTTCTCGGCGGGAGCGACGTTGCCGTTCTGTCGCACTTGCGGCTCATGCAACACCTATACCGTTCATCCATTGACCTCTGTTGCTGATTTGATCGTCAGTTGACTCAACGTTCTCGTTAAATAAAGTATTTTCGCGCTAATTAAGTCTGCTTCGCTCCGCTGTGGTCCATGTTATTTAATGTGAAAATTATAAGTAATATGACCGATTTTTGATCTATTTATAAATATTACATTACGACATGCGACGATGATAGAACAATTTCGTTCTTTATTTGTTGCTTCTACAATTCTGTATATAGTACATTGATTTGATGTCAAGTGTTTAAGTCCGCGTAAGTGCCAAAGAAGTTTCTTTTTTACTACTTGATTACAATTAAAATATCTCTATGTTTTCTATACTGTCTTGTTTTTTAATGATATCAATATAATTCTACACTAGTTATACATATAAACCTTTCGAAAGAAATATTTCAACTTATGATAAAAACCGAATAAAAATCGATTGCATAGTTAGCTTGCATGAACATGTTTTTTTAACAGAGGGACAGACAGAAATAGCGGTTTTGTTTTATAGTATAAAAATTATATTTATCGATCAAATATTTCTTATTTCCATTTTCAGATTTCAAACCAGTTCAGTTCAAACAGTTGTTCGCAATACATGTTCACAACCAATTATGCCAGTAATATCGAAGCTCATATAACACAGGAATTTCCAAATTATAAAAGGGACAAAGATTTTCGTTATGCTTTGATGAGAGAACATCCAAAAAAAACACAGATATATAAATCCCAACGTGCACCAGAAAAAGAGTCATGTTAATCTTGGGCTGACCAGAATTTGCGGATCCTGTACTACCGAACACTACATTGAATTAGTATCAGAACTGATCTCTCGAAGAAATTTGGTTTAAACTTTGAAAATGGCAACATTGGTGTCACTACTGATGGCGCAAGCGTTATGGTGAACGCTGGTAAGCACTTGCCTTGCTATCAACAACTGTGCTTTGCACATGGCATACAGTTAGCTGTGGTAGACATTCTGTATAAAAAGAAAATTCAAAAAGAAGTAGAACTGACAGAAATAGACGAAAATGACGAATATTGCGATGAAGATACTGACACCCATGAAGCATTAGAAGTAGTAACAGAATCAATACCGGCTGTTGAACTTGAAATGATACAGCGAACTGCTTAAAAAGTGCGAAAACTTTTAAAAAATCCCCTACTAAAGATGATACGTTTTTACAAAAATACGTGAAGGAAGCGAAGGGCAAAGAATCGAGTTTGATTCTTGACTGCCGCACTAGGTGGAATAGTTTGCTTAGCATGTTAGAATGTTTCTACAGTCTAAAAATTTGCATTGATGCCTTAATAGGCACTGATTCCGACACTAAATTCTCAGCTGACTAATAGTCATTAATCAATGAGTTGATAACCAATCTTTTACCAACCAAACTGGCTGTAGAAGCTCTCTGCAGAAAAGAGTAGAATTTGATGACTGCTGAAACTACCCTGAAATTTGTCTTAGATAAACTAAAAAGCCAGGATACATTATTGAGTGATGAGGTTCCTGAGGCACTCTGCAAAAGAATCAGAGAACGGCATCTTACTGAGGGCATAGGGATGCTGATTTACCTACAGAACCCGAAGAAATATGAACAAGAAGTTAAAAGTAGAACGCTTGATTATACTTTCACAATACCGAAGAAATACGAAATGCGCCAATCGCAGCCGAACCAGCAGCAGTGGAAATAGAAATGAACGTAGTAAAGATGGCTCGGATAACTCTGATTTCCTGAATTCCACACTGGAACAAGAACTGGAAATTCAATTAATGCGTGAGAAAGAAAACTTCATGAAATGGAAAGAAACGAAAACTGAGAAGGATTATAATAAGATATTAAAAAAGGAAATGACTATTTATGAAAGTGAGGGAATCAGAGGTGAGAACTTAATTTTAATATATTATTATTTGATGACCCTGATACCAATTAACGTAGAGACAGAAAGAGCCTTCTCTGCAGCTAGATATATATGCAATTCATTGAGAAGTAGGTTCGGAGACAACACCATAAATACCATTTATTTCTTGAGATCCTACTTCCAGAGGAGTCAAAAAAATTTAATTTTATTTCAAGATAAGACTAATATTTTAAAATTTCTACTCTTATTGAATATATTTGGCGTCAATTTTGTAGAAATTCATTATTCATAATTCAATGAAACTACGTGATGTAGTATTATTTCTACTTTCTTTAAGTTCTTTACCACGACCTAGATTTCATTGTATTATAACATCTTCAGGTGGGCTGTTAACATAGATCTTTGCTAATAGCCCAACTAAAGATGAGAAAGCTGACAAGAAGAGAAATAAAACCTGAAGATGAGAAGAAGAGAAATCTTTACTAATAGCCTACCTGATAATGTTGTAATGCAACGAAACCTAGGTCGTGGTAAAGAAATTAAAGAAAGTAGAAATAATACTACATCACGTAGTTTCATTTAATTGTGAATTTCTGTTCTTCTTTACTTCTAATAAATAAGAATTTTAACTTAAATTTCATAAATGGTTAGTAAGCTGGGCTAAACAATTTATTGTGAAAATTAGTGAGATGAGAAACTGAGTCTATTTAGTCTACTTAGTCAGTTAAATTAATATTTGTTTAGTATTTATATTATGAATGATTCATGACTGTGATAAAAAAACTAACTATACTCGTTACTTACTACTTCAATAATACTAATAATTAAAATGTAAAACTGGTAAGACCGATTGCCACTGATTATCCGTTCTGGCATTATTATAATATAAATTATAATATATTTATATAAATTAATTAATACAATTACATTTGATATTATGTAATTTATAGGTTACATTACCTATATAGAATTATAATACTAACTTATCATTTAAAGTTCATTATCTCAAGTGCAAAACTGAATCAAAGTTAAGTTTACTATCTACATTTGTAAGAATTTATACTGATTTGTACTGAAAGTGACCAATTATAATAATAACAGTTTTTATACAAAAAGAGAAAATACATTCATTTCTTAAGTATTTAATATAAAAAGTATTTCTTTAAAAAATCGATAAAATTTATGGATTTGCGTTGAATCCAGTTGGAATTATGATGGCTCGGCAAAAATCCAGCTGGACTGAAAACTGCTGGATTGCAAACCCTGTTACCAGCGTAAAGATTTAATAATAAAAAAAATGCGTGTCCAAAAGCAATTCCCATCAGTGTTGAAGGAAATTACATCCGAACATGTCGATTGTAAATTTTAAAGGGAATAAATAAAGATAAAATCCATACATTTTATAATACAAAAACCTGCTGAACTTTTTGATGTTTTCTCCAGCATAAGTATATAAGTAGCTTCATGCAGAGACCAGATAACTTTATTCGTTTCAAGAATACGGACGAAAGAGTTAAATAACCTAACGATACATTTGTGGGTATATCGAAAGTGGTGTGCAGGTGGTCTGATGGCAGGCGAGATCTAGGTGTCGATAGTTGTCGATGTAGATCTCCCACAGATAAACCCTTTCAAGTGTAGGTCCGCCCAACTTATAACGATGCACAAAGGGAACTATATATATATATATAGTTATTTTAAGATTGTTTCCTTTTAGCCAAAAATGGAATAATTCATTCTTACGATGATTTTTTATAAAATGTTAGTGAACAATATGTAATCAGTCTCTTATTGGTAACGATGTAATAATTAAGAGAACGAATTTACCTCTATTTTTAAAAAAAAAAGACACTTAGCAATTTTTCATATGCAATTTATTCCAAAATTAGGGTAAGAGTAGAATTTATAGGAAAGTTTGATCTTGGTTGTCATCAAGGGTAGAAGTCCACAGTGAATACTTGATAAGACGCCTATATCCGTCTATCGTTTTGTTCGTATGAACTATTAACAATTAATTATGTACCGATTAAACAGAAATTTTTATAACGATATATGTATTAACAGTAAGAAAAACGTGTGATTATAAAACTTTTTACAAAAATAATTTATCAAATTTCAAATAATCACCGAATGTGAAACATACTGACAAATATAAAATGATGAAAATAGGAGTACTTAATTGGAATTTTTGCGTTACAGTACCTTCTCCAGAAATCTCTAAGAGCAGTGGTTTTTACAAATTTATTTATTTTTGGAAGCAATATTGTACCGCGAAAGTTCCAACTAAGTGTTTCATTAAAATGATTCTCAATAAAAAGTATCGTGTAAATTGTTTGACAAATGTCGAAAATATGAGTCAACATGCCTCTGTATGTACTTGTACACAATTACCTACCTATTTATCTGTTACTTTCTTGCTTACGTTGAGATAAGTTGTACACACTTACCTACCTATTTATCTGTCACTTTCTTGCTTACGTCGAGATAACTTGTACACACTTACCTACCTATTTATCTGTTACTTTCTTGCTTACGTTGAGATAAGTTGTACACACTTACCTACCTATTTATCTGTCACTTTCTTGCTTACGTCGAGATAACTTGTACACAATTACCTACCTATTTATCTGTTACTTTCTTGCTTACGTTGAGATAAGTTGTACACACTTACCTACCTATTTATCTGTCACTTTCTTGCTTACGTCGAGATAACTTGTACACACTTACCTACCTATTTATCTGTCACTTTCTTGCTTACGTCGAGATAACTTGTACACACTTACCTACCTATTTATCTGTCACTTTCTTGCTTACGTAGAGATAACTTGTACACACTTACCTACCTATTTATCTGTCACTTTCTTGCTTACGTAGAGATAACTTGTACACACTTACCTACCTATTAATCTGTCACTTTCTTGCATACGTAGAGATAACTTGTACACACTTACCTACCTATTTATCCGTCACTTTCTTGCTTACGTAGAGATAACTTGTACACACTTACCTACCTATTTATCTGTCACTTTCTTGCTTACGTAGAGATAACTTGTACACACTTACCTACCTATTTATCTGTCACTTTCTTGCTTACGTAGAGATAACTTGTACACACTTACCTACCTATTTATCTGTCACTTTCTTGCTTACGTAGAGATAACTTGTACACACTTACCTACCTATTTATCTGTCACTTTCTTGCTTACGTAGAGATAACTTGTACACACTTACCTACCTATTTATCTGTCACTTTCTTGCTTACGTAGAGATAACTTGTACACACTTACCTACCTATTTATCTGTCACTTTCTTGCTTACGTAGAGATAACTTGTACACACTTACCTACCTATTTATCTGTCACTTTCTTGCTTACGTCGAGATAACTTGTACACACTTACCTACCTATTTATCTGTCACTTTCTTGCTTACGTAGAGATAACTTGTACACACTTACCTACCTATTTATCTGTCACTTTCTTGCTTACGTAGAGATAACTTGTACACACTTACCTACCTATTTATCTGTCACTTTCTTGCTTACGTCGAGATAACTTGTACACACTTACCTACCTATTTATCTGTCACTTTCTTGCTTACGTAGAGATAACTTGTACACACTTACCTACCTATTTATCTGTCACTTTCTTGCTTACGTAGAGATAACTTGTACACACTTACCTACCTATTTATCTGTCACTTTCTTGCTTACGTAGAGATAACTTGTACACACTTACCTACCTATTTATCTGTCACTTTCTTGCTTACGTAGAGATAACTTGTACACACTTACCTACCTATTTATCTGTCACTTTCTTGCTTACGTCGAGATAACTTGTACACACTTACCTACCTATTTATCTGTCACTTTCTTGCTTACGTAGAGATAACTTGTACACACTTACCTACCTATTTATCTGTCACTTTCTTGCTTACGTAGAGATAACTTGTACACACTTACCTACCTATTTATCTGTCACTTTCTTGCTTACGTAGAGATAACTTGTACACACTTACCTACCTATTTATCTGTCACTTTCTTGCTTACGTAGAGATAACTTGTACACACTTACCTACCTATTTATCTGTCACTTTCTTGCTTACGTAGAGATAACTTGTACACACTTACCTACCTATTTATCTGTCACTTTCTTGCTTACGTCGAGATAACTTGTACACACTTACCTACCTATTTATCTGTTACTTTCTTGCTTACGTCGAGATAAGTTGTACACACTTACCTACCTATTTATCTGTCACTTTCTTGCTTACGTCGAGATAACTTGTACACAATTACCTACCTATTTATCTGTTACTTTCTTGCTTACGTTGAGATAAGTTGTACACACTTACCTACCTATTTATCTGTCACTTTCTTGCTTACGTCGAGATAACTTGTACACACTTACCTACCTATTTATCTGTCACTTTCTTGCTTACGTCGAGATAACTTGTACACACTTACCTACCTATTTATCTGTCACTTTCTTGCTTACGTAGAGATAACTTGTACACACTTACCTACCTATTTATCTGTCACTTTCTTGCTTACGTAGAGATAACTTGTACACACTTACCTACCTATTTATCTGTCACTTTCTTGCTTACGTAGAGATAACTTGTACACACTTACCTACCTATTTATCTGTCACTTTCTTGCTTACGTAGAGATAACTTGTACACACTTACCTACCTATTTATCTGTCACTTTCTTGCTTACGTAGATATAACTTGTACACACTTACCTACCTATTTATCTGTTACTTTCTTGCTTACGTCAAGATAACGAGTCTGTTACGACGGCGCCATCTATAATAAACTGTGCGTACTTTTACGAACGTACCGGCAATCTGTCATTAACAAATCTGGCGACGAGGAAGAAAAATGTCGGAACAGCAATTGACGCAAGTTCTTGCGCAGATGTTGGAAACCATGCGTGGAATGCAAATACAACAAGCCAATCTCCAAATGGCTTTACAAAACCAAGGAAATCAAGTAAAACCTGTAAGCGGCATTCAATTACAACCGTATGATGAAATAAATGAATCGTTCTCGAGCTATTTACAAAGGTTGCAAAATTATGTAACCTTAAAAGGCGTGAATGATACAAGAGTAAAGATCCAGATATTTTTAAACTGCATCGGACCTAAGTACTATCAGGTACTAAAGAACATTACAGCACCAAATACCCCCAAATCCAAATCTTTCGAAGAGCTTATTAAAATACTGGGATACCACATTTCACCGGAGCCAGGGGAAGTGGCACAACAACATAAATTCTGTCTCAGGCAGCAGCATGAACACGAAAGTATTGCTAATTACATGGTTGGGTTGAAGGAAATAGGAGGAAAATGCAACTTTATATGTAACCACTGTAAACAAACAACATTCGATACTCACCTGAGAGTGCCATTTATACGAGGGCTGCGGAACACTGAAATCAAAGAACGATTACTACAAGAGCCACCTACTACAAAATTTGATGATATTGTGAAAATTGCTATGGCCATAGAAACATCAAAATGTGAAACAAAAGAAATGGGCCAAGAATTTACTACAAACGTAAATAAAATTTCAATAAATAAGAAGAATAAAGCTACATCAAGTTCATACACTACGAATAAAGGTGATAATACTACATATAATACAATAGAGGAGAGAGGAAAATCAACTGTTTCCGTTGTGGAAGAGAAAACCATTTAGCATGTCAATGTCAACTGAAAGATAAATTGTTTTGTAAGAAGTGTAACAAGCGAGGGCACGTGCAATCAGTATGTTTCATGGACCACAAACAATTAGAAATTGAATGTGAATTGTCATCGGATGAAGGAGTAGAGGAAATATATGAAATACATAGAATATACCAAGATAATACTACGCTACATGATAAGTACAACTTAGCATTACAAATAAACGGAAGAGTACATACATTAGAGCTGGATACAGGAGCAGCTGTTACTACTTGTTCTGCAGAGTATTTTAGAAATAATTTCAATAAGGTGAAAATGCAAGCGACACACATACGGCTACGTACATACACAGGAGAAATAATACAGCCATTGGGAACTTGTAATCTAAAAATAAAATACAAAAACAAGGAAATAGAAGGACGAATATTCATAATAAACAAAAATGTGGATCCAATTGTAGGAAGAGAAAGGTTAAAGAAGCTAAATTTAACGTTTGAAATAAATTCAATAAGTAGAGAAGAAAATGACATGACAGAAAAAGAATTTAAAGAGAAACTGCAGAACCCGTTAGAAGAATACAAAGAACTATTTTCTGAGGAAATTGGCTTGATCAAAAGTTATGAAGCAGCATTTAAACTAAAAGAAGATGTATTGCCTGTATTTTTGAAACCCAGACCTGTTCCATTTGCACTCAAAAATCAAGTGGAAGCAGAGCTGGACAGATTGGAACGTGAGAACATAATAGAAAAAGTCACATACTCACAATGGGGAACGCCCATTGTTCCGGTAATAAAACCAAATGGTAAAGTACGTCTATGCGCTGATTACAGATCAACTTTAAACAAAAATTTAGAAAATGAGTACTACCCAATATCTCGCATAGAAGAGATTTTTGCTAAGCTGAGCGGTGGAAAGTACTTCTGCACTCTAGACATAAATCAAGCTTATTTACATATGAAGACAAATGAAGATTCGGCCAAAATGCAAGCTATTAGCACCTGCAAAGGTACATATAAGGTGAACGGAATGATGTTTGGAGTGAAAATAGCACCAAATATTTGGCAGCGATTCATGGATCAAACCCTACAGGGAATAGATGGAACAGCATGTTTCTTTGATGATATTGCTATACAAGGGCATACACTCGTACAACTTTTACAAAGAATAAAAAAAGTATGTGAGAAATTGCAGCAATGTGGGCTGCATTTAAATAAAAAGAAATGCCAATTCTTTCAAGAATCTATTACATACCTAGGACACACAATTAATGAGAAGGGTTTACATCCAACCAAAGAAAAAGTGAACGATATCAAACGAAGCCCAAGACCAACGGATGTATCGTCATTACGTACATTTTTGGGATTAATTAACTACTATCAGCAGTTTATTCCAAACCTATCATCGAAGCTGCATCCAATGTATAACTTATTACAAAAAGGAATTCAATTTGTATGGTCTAAAGAGTGTGAAATGGCATTCCAGCAACTGAAAGAAGAGATCTGCGGGGAGAAAATACTTACACCATTTCATGAAAATTTACCAGTTACACTGGCTACGGATGCCTCACCTACTGGTTTTGGTGCGGTTTTGTCACATGTGATGTCGGATAAGACGGAAAGACCTATAGCTTTCGCTTCACGATCACTTACAAAGGCAGAAAAAGGATACAGCCAGCTTGATAAGGAAGCGGCAGCATTGATTTGGGGGCTAAAGAAGTTTTTCCAATACTGCTATGGGAGGAGAATCACTCTGATCATTGACAATCAACCACTAGCGAGAATCCTACACCCAGAAAAAAACAATCCCTACCACTACGGCTATGAGACTGGTACACTATGCAAACTTTTTGGCTGGATTCAACTATGAAATTAAACTCAGAAAAACAACAGAACACGCAAATGCAGACTATTTATCAAGAAATAGTATCCCTACTCATGCAACTTTAGAGAAACTCACTGATGATGACGCATTCTACATAAATCAGATTACAGACATGCCAGTGACACGGCAGGAAATAAAGAAAGCTACAGTGAAGGACCCAGAACTACAAAAATTGTATATTGATATTCAATCAGGCAAGGAAGATTTAAAAACAATACATGAGTATTCACTACAGGACGGATGCATTTTTTATGGCATTAGGATTGTCATACCAAAAACTCTCCAATCTAAAATATTGGAAGAACTACATATGGCACACACAGGAATTGTGAAAATGAAAGCATTGGCAAGAAGTTATGTATGGTCGAAGAAAATTGATACAGATATTGAGAATATGGTCAAACAATGTAAATCATGCTGTTTGATGCAGAAGAACCCTACTAAGGTACCTACTCATGCCTGGGAGTGCCCAAAGGAACCATGGAGCCGTATACATATTGATTACGCTGGGCCTTTCATGAATCAATATTTCTTAATAGTTGTGGATGCATATACTAAGTGGTTAGAAGTAATACCTACTCCATCTATTACAGCTACAGCAACAATTAATATTTTAAAGAAGATATACTCAACATTTGGCTTACCGATAACTCAAGTCTCAGATAATGGCAGACAATTCAAATCAGAGGAAATGCAGATATTTTTAAAAGAAAATGGAATCCAAGCAAAATTCACTGCACCGTTTCATCCATCAACAAATGGCCAAGCAGAAAGATATGTACAGACACTCAAAAATAAATTAAAAGCAATGGCTAAGGAAGAAGGAACAATACAAGAAAAATTACAGAAAAACTATACTAATTACAGATAAACTTTTAACTATGTACAGGAAAACGCCAAACAATACCACAGGAATTAGTCCAGCTGAGATGATGTTTAAGAGAATATACAGGACACGGATTGATTTAGTTAAGAGAAAAACAGAGATTGGTGGAAATAACAGTAATGAGAACCAAATAGTAAACAAAGAATTCGAGAGAGGGGATAGAGTGCAGATAAGAATGTATGATGGTAACAAGTGGAACTTTGGGAGGATATTAAGAAGAACAGGGAAGTTACATTATGAAGTAGAAGCTAATGGAAGAAAGCATCACCGACATGTGGATCAAATAATTAGTACAGCAGGGTCGACAGCAGTTCAGGACATCACTAATGTCCTGATACCACAGGTGAAAGAGGCGAACTCCACAACTTGCCCTACTAAGACAGCAGAGGCACAGGTGACTGGCAATGACCAGGGAGCAGAAGAAAGGAAGGAGGTGATGCCTGTCCTAGAAACTATACCAGTCGTTGTTGATACCAGTCTAGCGGAAACCCAAGAACTACAACCGACAGAGCAACGATCACCACCACCATCGATACCGGCACACCCTGTGGTGCCCCGTAGAAGCACAAGGATTGGAAGACCACCAAATAGGTTGAACTTGTAATTTAATAACTCGGTAGAGAGTGTTACGACGGCGCCATCTATAATAAACTGTGCGTACTTTTACGAACGTACCGACAATCTGTCATTGCGTTTTGATATATACTCTGTGGCATAAAAATGTACATGTAATTATGAATGTGAAATTCTAATACGAAATAAAACAATTAATATTATTATTCAAGTACGATATTTATTGGTGCATTCCTCATTAAATACATAACAGAGTCCAAACTCGATGGATTTATTCCGTCTCATTGAAAAATCAATATATCTTGATTTTCAGGATATATATGTGTCAAGTTTCGTATTTGCAAACTTTAGAGACTTTATTACAGTATACCTATATTATCAGTAAGCCTATATTATTCAAACTCGATCACCGCACCCGTACTGTTCATTATTGAGGACTTCTATGGTGTACCTTCAGTTTCCACCGTCAAATTCCAACTAAATTTTCATGGGTCTATATTGCTTGTATACCGTTTGAAACAAAAATTTTAATTTTTTATCCAAGTTTGTTGATAACTGTGGCAAGTACGAGGTATGATACGTAAAAAATACAGTCGAATTTAGAACCTCCCCCTTTGAGGAAATCGATTAAAAAAGGATGAAAAATATTTATAAATTATATCGAACAACAGACCAAATGAGTAATTTCCGGTAATGCGTATAGCATTGAAATTAGAAGGATTAAAAAACTGTAAAAACTTCTTAAGTGATTTATAAAAATTTCTGAAAAATAATTATGGATATGCATGATATATGAATATTATAACTTTATTGACCAAAATTACCAACTTCACATTATATAATTTCTTTTTGTTTTCCATAATCTTTTAAAACACAACCAAGGCATTATTTTTATTATTAAGGCCATTATTTTAAAATAAAATCGTGCTTAATAGTATAAAAATAAATGAAAAAATAATTTGAAATTAATTTCAACATAACAGACATTTCTAAGAAAATCTATATCTGTACATATAATACAGTTGCAAAAGAGTGAAATCTGTACATGGAAAATATTTGAAAAAGAATGATTGATTTAATGTAAAGGATGACATAACAGAAGCTAGAAAATCTGTTCTCAGAATGTTTGACTGTCTATCTGTATGTTAATTTGTTCGTCGATCACGCGAAATCTACTGGGCGGATTATTATGAAATTTGGTATGATTTTGGTATAATAATACTTTATACCCAAGAACAACATATGAGGAGAAAAAAATTCTAATAAATTTTCTTATTCCAAAATTGACGCGAACTAAGTTTATGGAAGACAAGATCAATATTATTATAAGACAAAGTATTATATTTTCCTATTATGATTATCACAATATATCATATGGCAATTAAATTTAATACTTTCTATCAATTTAAGGACCTTTCTGCGAGTAAAAACCTCCTATAGCCAGTTCCCTGACATTCGGTCTTCAGCTATTTCCATCCACTCTTATCCAACCATTTTTATATAACTTCAATTATCCATTTCTACCCAGATCTTTCTACTTTCCTTTTGTATCTTTGGCTATTCCAGATTGTTACTCGTTTGGTCATTTGGTAATTTAAGTCATTGGCAATGATTTAAAATATCTATAATATTATCTATAATATTTCCCTGGTTTTGGTTTCTTCCATTTGTCTAGTCAACTTGTCTAGTTTAACTTCCGCTTCATTGCTCTTTGGTATGTTCGGGGTCTTATTTTAGCTTAATTATTATGCACACGGGCATGCATCGTAAATGCGTCATGCATCAGATTTGGATATTTCTTTCAAACTCTAAATTTGTTATATGTTATATTTATGCCTATGTTTAATTCAAGACCATTAAATACCTTTATTATCCTAGATATAAACATGATAAGTTGATAAGTTGTAGGCCTGTTTTTGACTCAAGGACTTTAGGCCATTAATCATTAATTCCAATTGTTTTACTTTTTCATAAAAAGTGAAAAAAACAAACACATTTAAGTAAGCAAGTTATGCTTCTGAACACGGAAAAAAAAAGCAACAGAAAAAATCAGGAATGTTGTTAATATCTATAAAGGATCATATCTACATTAACCAAAATGGCCAGCTTCATATTTCTTGACATCTTTTCTTTTCAACTCTTACTTAATCAGCCTGTTCTAAGGTCAGAAATATATAGTTACTTAACTGATCATTTAGAATTGAACCTAAATGGTATTGCACATATTGGGAGAAGAGTAATTTTGCCATCTTCATTTAATGATTCTTCATGAAATAAGTAGCATAGTTATATGGGCGCTCTGTCCCTTGTACAACTTTTCAGGAAATTGTCTTTATTTGTTACAATTACTTGCAATTCTAATAAACCGGAAATTGTTAACAATATTGATCGACATAAATCTATTAATTTTCATCCAGAAATTATTATGCGTATATTTAAGGTTAAATTAGAAAAACGAATTCTTGTAGTAGTAACGAAGCACATTTGTGGTAAAGTTGGAATAATCCTTTGTAGAATAGAATTTCGAAAAAGAGGTTGCCCAATAGAATTTCGAAAAAGAGGTTGCTGAAAATGTTGACAACATTTTCAGAAAGCTACTCAGAAAGTTCGTATTTTCGAACATACCCTAAATTACCTGTAAAAATTGCTAAATAAATGGCGCATGGACCATGGGAGAAATATGTGGTGCATGGACAATGAGAGATGGTAAATGAACAAAATATTTTCCAAAAGATTTTAGAAGAAGGCACAAGAGAATCAGTTAATAGATATCCGTTATACAGACGGCTTGATTATAATATAAGCTTTGATGTTCAAGGAAAATCACTTGACAATCGTTATGTTGTACCATACAATACATATTTACTTGCTAAACTTGATTACATACTTGCTAAATGTTGAAGTTTTACACTATAGTGAAAAGTGTATTAACACATAGTTTATAGGTATATATTTAAAGGATATGATAGTGTAAGTACATAATGAGACAATAAAAAACAGATAGAAATCAAGAAGTTCAGATTGATAAAGTGAGATTTTTTTTGAATGGCCATTACTTCGGTTCAACTGCATAGTGTACTTAGAAATTTCCATTTCATTTTCAGTCGCACATTATCATTAAGTTTGATGTTTATTTACCACGTTAATAGAAGTTTCTTAGAAAGGCACAAGAAAGGGATGCAGTTGAAAATGTTAAACACGCCAAATTAAATAAAAATGCTCCATTGGCGAACGTATATCACTATAATGAAATTCATTTGCAGTATGTTTGGATAGATGGTGAACAAAAATGGAGAAAGAAAGTACATGGCGATGTTACAATCATCACACGCGTGTATGTAGTGTCTCCAAATGATGTAGAGCTTTTTCATTTACGTTTGCTATTATTTCCTGTTTGTGGTCCTAAATCATTTGAATATGTTAGAACTTATAATGGACCTGTTTACATTATATTTACTGAAGCATGTCATGCCCGCGGTATTGCTTCAAGCAACAATGAATGGCGTACATGTTTAATTGAAGCAAAGGATTCAATTCGCCAAGATAAATTCGTTATTTATTTACTGTTATTTGCACATTGATGTACCAGCAAATGCGTTACCATTGCGGCTTTAATTTAAAATATTTATTTGCGAAGATTTCTTAAGGGAATTCAATGGGGAGATTTCTTTTAATCGAGCTTTGTTAGAAATGGAGGGTATTTTGAATTGTCTTAATTTTCCATGTCCATCACTTGGATTATCTGCGCCAACATTAATACTACAATTTGTTGAAGCAGATATTTTCGATCCAATCCAAGAAAAAAATACACTTTAATGAACATTACGAAAGAGCTAGCTTAAAAGAGCGTAATATATTTGACCGCATCATTCGTGAAATATCACGACACTGGCTCAAATATATTTCGCTTAGCTACTCATGCAGTATCTGGTGTACATTCAAGCAAACTAAGATTATTCATAAGTTAATTTCACTAAAGGACAGGATATAGTCCAGAAAATATTTTGTTTCGCAAGCACACATAGACGCGCGGCCTGCTCCGGCGATGCTGTGTGACTTTTATTGTGTGCGTTACACGAACTCGTACACACTCGAGGCAATGCGAGCGCATTGAGACAATTCAAATTATATCAATTTATTATAATGAAACTAAAAATTTATTTTCCGTTATAATTTCTTTGTAAATATTTTGATACGGGTTACGGATTCGACCTTCGATATGGATTCTAATACGAAACATCATGAAACTTTTATTATTTTTTGGCGTACAATGCATACCAAAACTAATTTTTGGGAATCCCTTATAAAATATATATATATATATATATATATATATATATATATATATATACATATAAATATATATATATATATATATATATATATATATATTGTGTTAAAAAATTAATATGGCAAACATAGACTAAGAAAAAACAAAATTCCTAAAAAAACTGTTGAACAATTGTTGCGACAAAAAACCTTATCTCGTTATTATCAATTTTATAATTATGATTTACCAATTATAAAATGACATTAAAAATTAACAGAACAACTTTGTTTCGTAAAATGAAATGATCAAAAAGCTTTGAAATTTACGTAAGTCCTCTACTTCAAGTATTAGAAAAAATTATGATAATTCCTAGTTAGCCCATTATAAACAGGCACAAAAACGTAACTTCTTCCTACTCACCATCAGATATCCAGTTACATATAAAATGAAACTCTCTTAAGAATGAATGAAAGCCGCACCACTTGTACTTTGGTATTCATAACAAAGTACAAGTGGTGCGGCTTTCATTCATTTATAAGACTGTTATAATTTGTGATGCTTTATCACTGCCTGGAATCCACCCCACCCACGAAACATAATTATGTGACTTCTTCTTATGACAGTGATATAAATTATTTTGTTCACCATGTTTCCCGTGATTTGTACTGAATTAGCCATCCACTTTATATACTATTTTACTTGAATATTTTACTGAAGTGAGACTCGTTCGACTAAAAATGATTTAAACTAGAAATAAAACGTGGCATTTCAATTTATGTTTTACGAGTTCGTAAGAGTTAAACAATTCATATTGTACAGAAAATTACTTACATGGCTCTGGGCCCGGTAATCGATTGCTTTTTCCCACCAATTATACAACAAATGCCACTTTTAAGTCGATAAAATTAAATCAGAGTAACAATGAAAGTCTTGGTCTTCCATCACCTTTTATTCTAGACTCGTACTTTCTGCATTCAAAGAGCTTGTCATTCGTTTTTTCTCCTCTTCCATAGTTTTTATAATATAAGATGGATCTCGAATATCTATTAACCCAGGAATATGCCGATCTACCAATTCTGGGAGCAAAGAATCGTGATAAAGTGTCACTAATTTTTTCATCTTTGACTCCCAAAAATGATCATATCGGTGAATAATGTGAACTTTAATAGGCCTATTTTCCCAAACTAGATACCAAGCCAACAGACTTTTTCGAGGATAACATAAAGTTGGCTTTGTATTTGGTAATACAAATTATGAGTATCATTATTTAAGTAATTATCAATATATTTCTGAAATTTCCAGAAGGGATGTTTTTTAACAGTTTGAGTGGCAAAAGAAGAAGGACCCTTTATTTCTATTATACCATCTGCATACTTGCAAACGGGTGTAGTACCGAGAAAATTTAATTGGTTATCCACAAACAAACCGTGCTTTGTAATAATATTTTTTTCCTCTTTTTCCAGTTGATTGATTGCAGTTTCTACGTTGTCTATACCATAACATATAGTAGGAATCGTGTAAATTTTATTACTATACATGATTTTTTTACGAGAGAATCGCAATTGTTATATTTCTTTTTTTGCAACATCACCGAAAACAGAAGATTTTAGAAATTTTCTCGATGACTAGGATCATCCACTCCGCACTCTTTCTTTATAAAATCGTAAATCTCTCAAGCTCCTTGCGTTCAGTACAAGATAATATCAATTCATTCAAAAAGAACATTTGGCTACATCAAATACTTCTGAACTTGTACAAGTTGATGACGGTTTGATCCATAGTGGTCGTTTTTTGATATAGTATTACTATGGAGTCTTTGGGTTGAAATTTAGAATTCATAAATTTTTGTCGTCGATTACGCTCCACTCTCGAAATCAAATTACCAGGTTTACTCCGAAAAATTATCTCACATGTTGAAGAATGAAGCGTACCCGTATTAAAAGACACAACACCAGCAGCACAATGAGCCAGCCGCATAAGAACGGGATTGCGAGAAAATTATAACCTTACCTCCTACATACTTGGCTATCCGTGCATTTAAGCTTTCGACCAAATTACTAGTACAATTAGGGATTAGGCTTCTTGAATGATGGGTGAGTTTTCGCCAAATATTTTTCACGGCATCATTAGCCCAGACGCAACCAAATCTGACATAATAGCTATTGTTTGAGAGAGCTGAGTATCTGGTGTACAAAAACAATCACTACAATTTATTTGATTGCCAATATGGTGATTGCCAATATAAAGATAGAACGAGTGTTGTAAGAGCCCTCTAGTTCGAAGTTACAAAACAGTTAGAAAAAAGTTATATTTTGAATAAAAAAGATACATTTAATATTTTTTTTAGAATAATTAGCTGAGATCATTATAAATACTACTCAAAGATAAAATCTAAAAATCATATGTATAAATGATTTATTTTTACGCAAAATTATTACTATTTATTGAAATACCCAAGTATTTCAATTGAAGTGGATAAGTAGACAATATTGACAGATTGGCAAGCTTAAAAGCGATAAAGTGCGGATATTAAATAAACTTATAAGAATTTTAAATTTAGTTAAATGAATTTTCAAAAATATTTTATTAACAGCTAAGCTTAGAAAAAGATTATTTTTTAACTGTGACTTGTATATGATTCCTCTGCATAATTTTCTTTTAGATAGCATTGCAAAAAGAAAATGAGGTGTTCCTTTCCTTTTCAATTAATTCGTTCAAGTCTAAGGGCAAGCATAGGAGACTGAAAAGTGACATGAAGTTACATTTTGAGTCTTGTTTCTAATAAAACGTGTACGGTAGTTGATCAAAGACTAAATTTATTACTTAATATTAACCTTAGGTAGGTAGTTACAAACGATACCACATAGAAGGCGCTAGTAGTACATCAAATACATTATTTTGATATTAATTCTAACATCTCCACTTATCAAAATAATCTGAACTTTGTAACATATAAATTATTTTTAACAAACTAATAAAAGCAAAAAATGTTATTATTTTACAGATAGTCACCTATTAAACAATGTTTTGAATACCTAACTTTTTTACAAAATAGTTATGTTTAACACTATCTAAACCCTTGGTCAGCAAGTCTGCTGACATTTCAGATGTTGGCATGTAGACTATCTTTATAAGATTGTTAGCAACTGCTTCTCTAACAAAATGATGACGCTCATCTATGTGTTTAGTTCTTTTATGAAATAAAGAATTTTCAGACAGCTTCTGAGCGCCTTGATTGTCATTATACAATATAATTACATAATCACAACTGTTTACAATTTCAGAAAACAAGTTTTTTAAATAAATAGCCTCTTTACAGGCTTCGGCAATTGCCATGTATTCTGCCTCTGTACTTGATAAGGCCTATAGTACGTTGTTTTTTACATTCATATGAAATAACAGTTCCAGAAAGTTTAAAGTAGAAACCTGTATAGGATCTCCTATCTAGTGTGTTTGAAGCCCAATCTGCACCAACGAAACCCTCTAATTTACAATTATCTTTGATAAACATTAGGCCATAAGATTTAGTTTTACATAAGTATCTTAGGATGCATTTCGCATGCTTCCAATGAGTATAGGAATATGAATTATTAAATTGGCTCAAATAACTCACACTATAGGAAATATCTGGGCGAGTCAAAACACTTAAGTACATTAAGCTTCCTATTAGTTGTTGGAATGGATATTGTTTACAAACATCTACACTTTTCTCTAGTTTTAAATTTTTCTCAATAGGAGTACCAACAACTTTACAGTTTGTCATATTAAATTTACTTAAAATATGGTCTACAAACTTTTCTTGATCTAAGGAAATATTGCCATTCTGATACATTTTTACTCTCATACCCAAACATTGTTTTAATTGCCCCAAATCCTTAATTTTAAATTTTGACATTAAATTTGTTTTTAACTCCTTAACCATATTACTATTGTTTGAAAAAATTAAAAAATCATCAACAAAAATTGCTATTATGATCTGCTCCTTTTCACAATTTTTTATATACAGACATGGGTCTAACTTTGACTTAACAAAATTTAATTTTAATAAAGAATCATTTACTCTTTCGTTCCAAGCCCTGGCTGATTGTTTTAGACCATAAATTGCACGATTTAATTTAAGAACACTATTTTCTTTACAATCTAAATTAGGGGGAACTAGCATATACACATTTTCATTTAAGTAACCATTTAGGAATGCTGTAGTTACATCTAAGTGAGTAATTTCAAGGGTAAGTTTGACACTTAAATTAAATAGAAACCTTAGTGTAGAGTAACGAAGCACTGGTGAGTATGTGTCAGCGTAATCCACACCTTCTTTTTGGTTAAAACCTTTTGCCACCAGTCTTGCTCTATATCGCACACTATTATCACTTTCGTACTTTTTCTTGAATACCCACTTGCACTGTATCACTCTATCAGCTTCTTTCCTATCTACAAACGTCCATGCTTGATTATCGTCGAAAGCTTTCAGTTCATCTTCCATCGCTTGTCTCCACTGTTCCTTGTCTGGTCCATTTATTGCTGCTTCATAACTGAGTTCTTCATCACATGATTCCAGATTATCCAGAAGACAGAGATTGGTCATCCCATATCTTTCTACTGGCTTTCTTTTACGCTTAGCTTCAATTTGAACTTCATTCTCTGCAAAAAACTCTTCTTCAGTAACAGATTGATACGAGTCATCTTGGGAAGACGATGATTCACAAATATATGTTGAATCATTTGGATCTGAACCTGGATTTTCTATTAAACTTTCATCTTCTTCTAAGTTTTCATCTTTCTTTGACTTATTTTCACAATCGTTTACTACAATCTGAGCTTCGTCCAACTCAATTTTCTCCATAATGATGACTTCTCTGCTCGTAGTAACTTTTTTAGTTCTTGGGTTATACAATCTATATCCTTTCACATTATCTGGATACCCAACTAAAATTAATCTGTCAGCCTTCTTATCCCATTTTTGTCGTTGTATTTTGGGAACATGCACCATTACTTTACTGCCAAAGATTCTAACATGGCTGAGGTCTGGTTTCTCACCTGTCCACCTCTCAAATGGTGTCATCATGCCTAAACTGGCGGCTGGTGTTCTGTTCTTTAGGTAAACTGCAGTATTAACTGCTTCAGCCCAAAAACTTTTGTCGAGACCTGCTTCAAACAATAAACATCTTGCCCGTTCAACTATAGTTCTGTTGAACCTCTCTGAGAGTCCATTCTGCTCTGGAGTGTGAGGATTGGTCTTCTGATGGACAATACCTACTTGTTTTAAGTAAATTTCCATCTCACGTGAACAAAATTCACCTCCATTGTCGGTTCTCAGTATTTTTATCTTGTTTCCAGTTTGATTCTCAACTAAACTTCGAAATTCTTTGAAATGCTGGAACACCTGGTTCTTTTCCTTCAAGAAGTAGACAAAAGTCATTCTGCTGGCATCATCCACAAACAGAAGAAAGTACTTCGCCAGACCAATTGACTCGGTCTCCATCTGCCCGCATAAATCTGAGTGTACTACATCCAGTAGTTTTTCACTTCTATGGTTTGCTGATGGGAAAGGGAAAAGTGATTGTTTTCCCTCACAGCACACTTCACAATTCTGTATCTGTATGTCAGCTTTCTTGCAAAAAGAAACTCCTTCTACTGCTCCTTCTTTCATTTTTTGTAAGGACTTACTATTTATATGTCCTAACCTTTTATGCGATGTTGACATTGCCGATAACGAGTTCTCGATTTTTTTTGTGTTTAACTTGTACACTCCATTTATCAAATTTGCTGTACCAATAAGCTCATTCACTTGGTTGTATATCAAACAGGTGTCTTTTTTGAATACAACTTTATTTCCTTTAGCTATAAGTTGGCTTACGGATAATAAGTTTGCCGTGACATTCGGTATATACAATACGTCCTTCACAATCACGTCATACTGAGAACTGTTCACGCATGTCGTTATCTGTGTTTCACCAACACTAACTACAGGCACCGTCATTTGATTTGCCACTACGATTTCTTTAGGTTCGTGTACTGGTCGAGTTCGGAGTAAACATTTTTGGTTTGACGTCATGTGCGCGCTTGCGCCTGAGTCGATGTACCAGTCTTCTGTGTTATAATAACCGTTAAAAAACGCCGCGCTAAAAGCATTCAATTGTTTATTTGCTTTTAATTCAGGACACTTATTTTTGTAGTGGCCGATCTTCTTGCAATTATAACACTTTATTTGTTTACTGCTGGTTGACTTTGACATTTGCTTGTCAGTGTTGCCTTTTTTATTTCGCTGTTTTGACCAAAAGGCAGAGTCGATTCCAATAGTGCCAACCTCCGAACACATATCAAGTAACTTTGTTTTAATGACGTCAGCGCTAATGGCTATTCCAGAGTGTTCTATTGCCATTATCATCGGTGAATACTTATCTGGAGGTCCCGCCAAAAGTAATGACCCAATCCACTCGTCTGTGATTTCGAAACCTGTCCCTTTCAATTTATGTGCTGTCTCAACCACTTGAGATACATAGGATGTCATGGATTCGCAGTTATCGAGGCGTATTGAAATCAATGTACGAAGAAAACTTATTTTTCGTTGATACCCCGTGTCGTCAAATAACTGTTTCCATTCTTGTTTCTTCCACACACCGTTCACTGTAGTTTCACTTTTTATATGCACATATAATGAACAGTCAATTGTCATAACGAGTTTTGCTTTACCTTTTTCTTCTCAGATTCACTGATAGTTGCCGGTACATTTTCAATGTCAATGCCTTCAAGTAACAAGAAATTACTTGTTGCAAACGCCCAATCGTCGTAATTTTCGCGTCCTTTGAGTTTCGGCACATTTACTAAGTACCCCGACGTCGACATAGTTACTTTCGCACGAGAAAATAAAAAAGATTTTAGCAAAATGTGGGTCTGGGCGCATAACCTAATAAAACGTGTACGGTAGTTGATCAAAGACTAAATTTATTACTTAACATTAACCTTAGGTAGGTAGTTACAAACGATACCACATAGAAGGCGCTAGTAGTACATCAAATACATTATTTTGATATTAATTCTAACAGTTTCATCGAGCTTAAATAAAGTGATCAAATGTAACAAATTTACATCCTAGCAACAGTGTACAGAACAATTGGTGAAAGAAGGCAACGCTAATTATTTTAGAGCCACATATTTTTGTGTACTGCGCTTATCGGCGGGAAATTAATCAATTTTGCAGAAAATTTACGTCAATATTAGGAAAAATTGATGCAATGTATAATTTTTTCAATTTCTTAATTTAAAAAACTTACAGAATATATAGGCATTTTCAAAATAGTATGTCTATTTTTTGCATTGCACCTTATATATTTCTCTAAATACGTATTTTTTTAAGTATTGTAATTTGCATCCGATATCCCGAAACGTAGCTGATATTTTTATTGCGTAGGACTCTACCTGTCCTAGCAATATGGTGTTCATTTATTTTAAGAAAGATACGTTATTATTTTGTATCTCAAAACACCGCAAATTGGAATTCGGTAATCTGTGTAATGGAATTCAATAAATATGTGTACACAATTATTTAAAAAATATGCTAATCAATCAAAATAAATTCATAATCATGCTTAGAAACTATGTTATTTTCCTATTAAGTTAACTCGACATAATTCATAAAAGGTTTTATAAAAAAGTTGCAAATAATATAAACACTTGTTAGCTATTTAGGTATTTTTTTCTTTTTTATTATGAAATACGAAAGTAAGAATACAATTTATTAAGTATTAAAAATAAAACCTCAGAAAGTGAAATAAATTAAAACATACTGTAAAATCTTTTAGTTAAAAAGTAATACATATGTGAGTAAAAACAATTTTGAATAAAAAATATTGAATAAAAAGACGTAAAACTTTTATAAATATCAAATATGTTTTTATTATAAGTTTTCTTCGAATTAAAATTACTCAATGGCTTTTTATTCAAAATACAGACATTATCATCTTTTCGCTCTTTATACTTAAAATATCATATTATTCAATATGGCTGATCTCAAATTGTGTTTTAATTTCCTTAGCATTTGTATGTATTCGGCGTTACCTAAATCGTTAAGAAGTCGATATCATTAAACAATGTAATGATTTTTTACCCTTTTTAATATAGTATATCCCTGGACTAACTTTCTTAATGTACTGTTTTAAGAATTTTTTTTCAATTAATGTTCTTTGTTACTAACATTAACAATCGTAAAATAAGAATGTTAGAAGGGAAACGAAAGTGAATGAAAAGATAAAGTACCAAGGTAAGTAACGAAGGTTAATGAAAAAGTAACGTACCTTTATATTAACCTATTAAACAAAAGTAAGCATAGCATCGTTTTTCAAAATTCGAAAAGATTGTTCGGAATAATATCATAGCAAACTGTAATGAACAGATTTCAAAAGTATTACGAACTTTTTTCTATGTAATTGGATATCTATTTTTAGTGTTCGTTAATAAAATCAAATAAACGAAATATTTATAGAAAACTTTGGTGACAGTCCCTCTAGCTTTATTTTCGGAGAACATTAAAAAAAATTAAATTTGCCTCAGTTCTAGTAAGTAGCTTTAAGGAAGTTACTTTCTAGAAATACTACTTTCATACAATAAGTAAAAATTTCATTTTAGGTGCCTTTTTGAGAAGTGAAAGTGAAAATGAAAAATACATTTGGAGCAATATGGTATTGGATATTAAAGGAATATTTATTTAAATAGTAATACCTAAAAAATTGTAAAGACTCCAAGTCATTCTAAAAAAATTGTTCTTTCTTAAGAATGCATATTATTAGTGTTAATTTATGCTTTGCTATGAATAAAATAGACTTAAGAAAAAAATTATGCAAACATTTCACGAATACAAAATTAAAAAATAAGTCTCTAACTTCAATGCTGTACTTAATTTAAGACAATTCAAAAAATATATATAATTAGTAAATTCGAACTTAAATAATTATTTATTACATTTTATTCTTGTTTTTTTTTCAAATTATTTTTTAACCAATAAATAACACCACAGCCATTACATAAATGCCTTGAAAAATTTAATTTTTCCTTTCAAGCCGGCGTAAAAAAGTTTTTAAAAACAATTAAACTACTTTTCCAATTCTTCATCGTTGACTTCCATGTCGAATATCACTTCTAGTCGTCGTCAACAATTCAATATTCTCCGCTTCCATAATAGTATCCGGAAGCCTCATGTTACTGGTTTCAGGAAATATCAATACGGTCAAACCAGAAAGAAACGAGATCACGGCGTAAATGACCATCGGTACTGAAGCGTGATATTGCGCTAACAGGGCAGTCTGAGGAGCCAAAATAATACCAGTCCTGCCTAACATGGAACAGAAATCCATACACGTATTTCGAAATGTAGTAGGGAACATTTCCGCAGTATATATATATAGCACGGTAAACGAAAGTGTTATGAACAACTTCGCCATCAGGTAGACTATCAAAAGCAATGTATCTCGGTCATCTGGTATTAACGTGAATAAAACGGAAAATAATGCAAAAATTATCATGGAAATGGAGAGGGATTTTCTGCGGCCCAACCAACGCAATGCGCACAAGTAAGCAATTTGTGATGGCAAATCCATAGAAGCTACGAGTATGAAGTTCAAATATGTGTTTTTTCGGTCTGAAGATAAGGTAACTGCATTGACGTGAAGGCCATAATAAACAAAGAGGTTTGTTATCCAGCAAAACGCACAAACAAGCAAACGCGAAAATATTTTCCGTGATTTTATAACTGACATAATGGGGACCGTGTTTTTAATTTCTCTCGGTTTAATTTCTGCTTGCAATTTATTTGAATCTGATTTCAGAAAATCCACGTACCTTTGACTCTCGTCTGACAACTTACAGTTGTTTAGCTTAGCCACCTTGCAGATCGTACGAGCGGCTTCTCGATATTTGCCATTGATAACTAGCCACCTTATACTTTCGGGCACTACAGGAATGAAAATAATTATCAAAAAGCAGGGTCCATTTACAATCCGGGTCAGTGTGCGCCAATACGGAAATTTCCAAGCTGCGACACCAAGGATCATTAAGGACGAGCTGACGACGACATTCATGAACATCGTTCCGACTACCCTCTTCTCTGGAGTCAGCTGCTCGACGCCCAATAAAAACGCAGTACTGTATGACCCAGTTGTAAGCAGAGTATTGAGGAACTCGAAAAGTAAAAAACTCCAATAACCAGTCGCAAAAGATTGCACCATTGCTATAACACCGCTAACTATTGTCGCGCAAAACATCGTGGTCTTCCGGCCGTATTTATCTGAGACGAGGCCGAAGAAAATGAAACAAATGAATTGACCTGCTCCGTTGATTGTCCCGACGAGAATTCGTTTCCATTCTTGACAGGCGATATCAAACTCCTTGACAATAGTGTTTCTCTCGTCGTATACATAATCCTTGCATGGCTCCAATATGGTTCGGTTAAAGAGTTCTTGGCTGCAGCTGTCATTTATCCCTTCCATCGTTTTAACGGGCGCAAAGCGGTAACATTTTTCTAGCTGCATATTCGAAAAAGGAATAGCATTCCCAGCCCAAGTCACATTGTATTCAATATCCTGACTATCGCATTCCGGAATTCTGCAGCGGTATTCTGGCTCACTCGTCGTAAATATATAGAGATATGCAGTCATGCAGTTTGTGAACGTCACGATAGATATAACGATAAACACGACGTACTGTAACTTTCCAACGCCGAGTTCTTTGATTATCGAATCGATGGGATCACAGAGCGCGGTGTGGTGTTTGCCCGTCATGTTCTCTACATGTTCAAACACGATTGAGATGAAACAGTGTATTACTTACACTCCTGATTGATATCCGTGATATTAGTTGAATTTTCTACTAATAATTACTATGCATGACTAAGTACTATTAATCTTATAAGGCGTATTGTATTTTTAATGTTTAACATTTATCAGTCCGTTTTATATTATTAAATGATACACGCTTGTCAGTTAAAAAAAGGATTCATGGTCTCAAGCTTGTTTAGTGCTGAATATTCATGTTTAAGTTTGGAGTATCTGATTAATTTTTACACATACCAAGATGATATTTGAAACGAGTTAGTGTTTAAAATCATATATTATACTAATATGTATAGACATTTCGGAATTATATATTCTGTAGAATAAAAAACTATGCATCAAAAAAATCTTTTGTAGTCATTGGACAAAAGATTTTTTTCTCGAATGAAAAATGCACACTAAATTTGTAGAAAATGGAAATAGCATTATTCAAATTATTTTTGCCATTCACTTGAGAAATACGATCCTGAATAAGTCCGGACTATCAGAACTCTACGCGTGTACATATGCAAATTAAACTTGTAGTTTAATTTAAAATTAAATACAAAACTTTGATGAAAAGACCTTCGATATAATAATATAATACAATATAATTTAATTTGAAAAACCTTTTAATCCCCTTTTTCCAAAATACTTTTTACCCTTATTTATAAGCTAAATCAGAAATATATCATTTATTTTCAAATAATTTCTTCCTTTGCGGCTCCTGTCGCAGGTAATGATGACTGCCGTAAATATTTTAAACTATTCTTTGAAACATTACACCCTTACTAGTAACTAAGCTACGCTTCCGAAGAAAACATGGTAGAAGAAGGTTGATAATCACCTTTGATGAAATTCGGGAAAATTAAATTTAGTGCTGTTGTTTTCTTGTCTCGCAATAGTCTCGTACAGAGTGACATGACTATCGACTACTGAGAATCATCCTTTCCTTCTTTTTGTTTATCGATTGGTTTAATTCTCATGCATCAAAGATTACACTTGTTATTAGTATTAAATATATACAAGTTTTCATTTTTTTCAAACTTTTATTTTTCCACCCTTTCGGCCCCTCCGAAGTTTTTCCCTCTCCATTTTCGTCGTTATTTCTCCAGCACCTTCGGTCTTTTTTGCCTTTTTCTTCGGTCTCCTCAACCTTTACCTTCAGCCCCTTTGAATCATGTCCCGTTTTCCTTCAAGTCCTAGGGCATTTTCTTTTGACATATTTGGCTTTTTCTTTCAGCCTCTTCTGTACCTTTAGCCTTTTCCTCCAGATTCTTCGGCACTTTATCCTTTTTTCCTACCCTTTTTTCTTCTGCTCCATTAATCTTTTTCCTTCGGATTTTTGGCACATTTTCTTCGATTCCGTTGGCCTTTTTCGTATGCCTCTTGGGTATTTTCCTTTGACCCTTCGACTTTTTCCTTCGACTCCTTTGCACTTTTTCTTCGGTCTCTAAAACATTCTTCTGCGTCGCTTGTGACCTTTCCTTCGGCCTAATTGTTCTTTTACTTTAGAACATTCGGCCTTTTTCTTCAGCTCTTTTGTTTCGTTTCTTTTGGGCTTTTTTATCGACCACATTAGTCCTTGCCGTCAATCCATTTGATCTTTTTCTCTTTTCCCCTTGATGATTTGTGTATTATGCATATTGTTTTCTACACTATTTATTAGACGGTTGGTTTTATTATTTATCTTTTGCCTTGTGGCTATTGCCCATCAAATGTAATGCTGTCAAACTTGCAGAAATACGGTATAATGAGGAATCAGCAGACATTTAGTAGATAGCAGCAATTTATTTTAAAATTGTATAAATTTAAGTTCCTGCGTATTTGGAATCTAATACACGTCGTGTACAACATCGGTTTCCTCTGTCACTATCATAGTGTAGAGATTTGTTCACCTGTTAAATAAGGGCTTTTCGAAAGAACAAGGCGGAGTGGAGGTAATAGCTTGCTCAAAATACTTTTAAAGTCTTGTTAAAGTGTTTCATTGATGCTATGCAAAACCCTGTTTTAAAATGTGAGAAAATTTGTTTTTCTTATTGAAATATTAAGTCTCAGACTTTGAATGTGTTACATTTATTTAAGTAAAATTAAAATAAATTGGTTAATCATATTTCAAGTTTAAATATTTCAATTAGATAAACCGAATACAGTTAATTTATTCTTGCTACAGGTCAAGACACGGTAAGTTACAATAATGATTATCAAAAGATTTATTCAAATCGAATTTGAAAATAAAAAAATTAGGAAACCTAAACGCCAAGTGCAATTATACATTCTTTCAACGTCATATGAATGACATGATTGCAATACCATAAAATGCAAGCAGACTTATAGAAAAATAAATATTAAAATTATTATAAGAGTTTAATTCTAGGTCTAACCAAAAAGAGTCTTCCTACCAGTAAACTACCAGACTGGGATATAATTACACTCAATGTAAATTGTATGTATAAATTTGAACCAAAGACGCTATCAGTTGCAGCTGTTATGGTATGAAAATCATCACATTACAAATAAGTGTGTTACAAATCTTTAATCATCATGACACCTGGCTGAGATTTAAATCTACCCTGACTACCCCTTTATTTAAAATTAATTCTTAATACATACAACTATAATTATTACGTTTCTGCTCATTCAAGCGTTATCATATGAAATGGAATTGTAAATTGGAATCCATAGGTGCATTTGAATCTCCATCTTGCCTACATGAAGATGTTTTTTATAATTTTTTATGAACAAGTTACCAAGCCTTTTGGCGTATGGCCCATTAAATATCCGATAGCGTCTGAAATTGCACGATTAAGGCAGTATCTCAAACATCAACTATTTACAGAGACGGATAAATCTTGATATCATATCGTCGACATCCACGATTATCTTATCTGTGGTCAGTGGCGAATTTAATATTATATATTAGCAGCCTATATTTGTATATATATATATATATATATATATATATGTGTGTGTGTGTGTGTGTGTGTGTGTGTGTGTGTGTGTGTGTGTGTAAATAAAAACTGCAACTACGTAGCATAATAAGAAATAATAAGCGAGACGTCAACCGTCTAATAACTCCAAGATCTCGTTTCTAAAGTTGTGAATCGAACAGCTGAACCCGTAGGTCGAAATGCGACACTGTTTCCAATGCCAGCTTTTGCAAATGTAGCACTCGAACTATTAGAGATCGCAACAGGAGGCGTGCGGTATATAAAATTGTGGATTTTTCCGTTGGATTGAACGAAAACCGACAGAACAAATTGGGACAAAAAACACTACCAAGTCAACACCGATAAGTTTAACTACCAAACAACTTTTCACATAAATGTCGAGCAAGGTGTAACTTTTTTCTCATTTGCAGCGAATTTCAATTGTTCTCAAAATGAAAAACGAGAAAGAAAAAAAAAGAAAAGAAAAAATATATATATATATATATATATATCTATATATATATATATATATATATATATATATATATATATATATATATATATCGCACTAGGTGTATCTACATACACATACACAAGATGTTGCCGTTTTAAATAACTAATTTCCATTAAAGAAACCAAGTATATACCCTCTTGATATAGAACATTGAAACATAATAATAGAAGCAGTGCAAAATGCCACCAACGCCGTCTCCATCAATAAAAATTGTATATTTATTTCGCGTAACCTCCCATTAGTATACATATAAGTAATCAAAATTATTTATTTATAATGTGTAATATTTATATGGTACAGTTTGTTGCATATAAAATATCTTCCAAAAAACCGACTTCAAAAAAGTAGGTACTGAAAAATACAAAATAATTAACTCAAAATAGGTACCTATTTATTCGTCATAATTAACCAAGTTACTTATTTTTGAAGTCCGTGCCAGCACTGTTGACCAACTTAAACAAAATTAAAGTAGTCCGAAGTTCAAAATAAAATTTTGCAAAGTAACAACTACTACCATTCGAGGAGTTCGCCTCTCCATATCCGAAATCCAATATCAGATTTTGCAAAGTAATAACTGACGTAATAACTAACCAGTAGTAAATATACTGAATCACAATTTATTTACTACCATCTGTTATGGAGTTGCATTATTCATCTCAAAACTCATCATCAGACTTTAACTTGGTCGAAGGTATGGCTAGTAATAACATTTTGGAAAGTAACAACTACTAATAGCAAATATCTTTAATCACGTTTGATTCACTAACATCCGTTAAGGAGTTCCATTATTCATCTCCAGAACTCATTATCAAACCCCTACCTAGGAAATGGTGTAGTTATTTTGCAAAGTAACAATGACCCGTAGCAAATATCTTAAATCGTAATTCATTTACTCTTATTCATTAAGGAGTACCATTGTACTTTTTCAGACCTCGTCATCATCATATTTATGGGACTATCCCTAAAGTGTCCCTTTTTATATAAAAATAGAGTCATCGCAATCGGTTCACTTGGTAAAGAATTATCGTTGAACATAGAAAAAAAATCCGAATCGAGAACCTCCTCATTTTTTGAAGTCGGTTAAAAAGAGCATCCAAAGGCCTTTAAAAAGCAGGAAATTGAAGTCCCCCAACATATTTTTGTAGATTCCCAACTGCTAGTATTTTACACCAAATAAAATAGACAAAACTAGACTTATGACCTAATGTAAATATTCGTATTAAATATTATTGTTATTTTAATGAATTAGAAAAATTTTAATTTTTGACTTCTTATTTATTATTAGAAAACCTTAATACACAATTACGCATCTTAACAGTAATCTGCCATTTTGTTTGTAAAACAGAGAGAGAGAGAGCAGTGTTGCCAATATAAAAGTACCTATAATTCCTAACACGCCTCCTTACATTGTGTATTGGCAACTACATCTTCATTTTCACAACATATGATTAAGTCATCAACAAATAATAATATATAAACCGTTAAGCTGTTCTCTGTTTTGACATACAAACAATAATCATATTTACTTCTGCGAAAACCTAAAATAGTCAAAAAATCGTTAAAACATTAATACCATGTACGAGGATTTTCTTTTAAACCATATAATGATTTATTTCATTTATATACTTTATCAGTTCCATTTTCATAACCATTTGGTTGTTTTACATAAACTTCAGACAAAACTTTACCGTTTAAAAAAGCTGTTTCAACATGAATAACTAAATAATTTTTACAATAATAAGATAATAGTACTTTAAGAGTTGGCATCTTAGCAACAGGAGAATAAGTATCATCAATACAGTCAGTTTGTTGAAAACCTCTTACCACTAGTGGTAAGAGGTTTGCTCCTTGCTGTATATTCATTTTCACTCATCCTTTTATATACCCACTTGACATCAATTACCTTTTTGTCCTCAGGAGGTTTGTTTACTAGTGACCATGTATAATTTTTCACTAAACTGTCCATCTCCCTATTCATTGCTTCTTTCCATTTACTTGTCTCATCACATGTAGTCGCCTCCTGAAAATCACTAGTAACCGAAGCGTCACAATAGTTACAGCATATACAATAATAACCAAATTCCTCATCAAAACGTTGTGGAGGTTTGACTTGTCTTCTTGATCTTCTTTCTATAATCTCATTTTTACTTTCTTCTTTATGTGTTTCATTATATCCGAAATATTTATTTGTATCCTTTTTCTCCTGTGTCTGTTTGTCTTCCTTTTCCCTTCCTTCCATATTATCTTTAATCTTATCTTCTTCCTCACCTTCAAATCCACACAATTTAACATCTTCCTCTATTATGTCACAATGTCTAGCAATAATAACTCTGTTGTTGATTAATATTCTGTATCCAGTATAACCAAGTAAAATTCCAACTTTTGCTTTCTTATCCCATTTAGACCTTCTCCGTTCTTCTGGAATTCTCACAAAAACTTTACTTCCATACATTTTTAAATTTTTAACAGATGGCTTCCTTTTGAAAAATATTTCATATGGTGTTTTGTTCACAATAGTATTCGTCAATGTTCTGTTCTTCAGATAAGCTGAGGTTTTAATTGGTTCCGGCCAAAATCTTCTTTCCACCTTTGCTTCTGATAAAAGACATCTACCCATATCCATTAGTGTACGATTGTATCTCTCTGCTGTTCCATTTAATTCATGAACATATGCTGGACAAGGTTTTATTATTATTCCTTTCTTTCTTGCAAACTGAAAAACTCTTGCATTCATGTACTCTTTTTCATTGTCACATCGCAGTTCCCTTATTATTTATCCTGTTAAGTTCTGAACCTAATTTACATATTCCACAAAGTAGTCATATACCTCATCTTTGATCTGATACAATAAACTTTAACCAGCTTGCTATAATCATCTATAAAGCTCAAAAAATATTTTTCTCCATGATATCCTGTAGTCTGATGTGGCCCATTTAAATCTGTGTGTACAATATCTAATATCGCCTCTGCCCTTCGTCGATTGTTATGAAATGGTAAGTTATGCATTTTATTTTCAATACATATAGCACATTTTAAATATTCATATTAAATATCTTTTGGTAATCCTTCTAATGACACATTTTTACACATAAATTCCAAATTATTAAAACTTATATGACCCAATGTACGATGTAGTTTTTCTTTCACTGTCATATTCTTTCTACTCATGTTGGCTTGCAATATTTCTTCATTCATGTAACTTTTCATCTTATATAATCTTTCATTCTTAATACCAACTGCTATAATCTTTCCATAATAATTGTAAATTTTTGACACTCTTCCGCTTGAAACAATTGAATGTTTGTCTGTGATTTTTGAATAACTTAATAAATTTGCCTTCATTTCTTTTACATAGAAAACATTTTGTTTTTCACCCGTTGTGTAAGTATTATTTACAATATTAGTATGAAAACTGTTACCTTGACTCTCATTATTATTATTTTGATAATTTTGTGGTCCTCTACCTCTAGATAAACTATGTCCTCTATAATTTGAAAATCCACGTCCTCGTTATTATTACCATATCCACGTCCTCGATTATTAATAAAATATTCACGTCCTTGATTATTATTAAAATATCCACGTCCTTGATTATTATTAAAATATCCACGTCCTCGATTATTAATTAAAATATCCACGTCCTTGATTACGGTTTACATTATCAGCTTGACAGTTTCTTCTTGACTAGCTAGGTTTACCACAAGCAAAACAATTATAATCAGACGGCTTGGCATTTGCTTTAAAAACATTTGATGTGTCATTATTTGGCGTTTCACTCACATTTTCCGTTTTCTTCAGTTTTATTTTACTCTTTAAATAGTCAACTGTTATTTCTTTCTCCGGCAAGACATCAATTAAATCACTTATGTAGCTGTAACTTTCCGGTAGTGCTTTTAACATGTAATTTAGTTTTTCCGTTTCTGAATCTCTGCCCCTGCTTGTTTTAGCTCGTTCACGGTCTTCTCAAAGTTATCGAAGAATAAAGATACTTCAGAATAATTTTTTAACTTGATATTTTCAGTCTACAGCTAAGTTGCAAATAATATGCAAAGCTGTAGACATTTTTTAGTACATCTCATCAAACTTTTGTATTATGATGTAAGCTGTATCGAGTTCGCTTATGTATTCTAGCTGTTTTTTAGTTATTGCACTGTAAATGTAGTTTGTTGCTGGGACATCCCTTTCGACCCACTTGTCGTCATCGGTTTCAATTTTTGCTCTCATTATAACATCCTTGCACTTCTTATACTGCAGAAACTTAAGCATTTGTATTTTCCAGTTACTATAATCTGTTCCATCGAAAATTGGAATATTTATATCACTATTCTTAGCCGCCATTGTTCACCTTTTTTTATATTTGCAAAAATTCCTTATTTACGTTTTACTTTTGAAAACTTCTTAACCGCACTCTGCTACCATGTTATTTTCATGAATTAGAAATACTTTTATATGTCTAACTTCTTATTTATTATTAGAAAACCTTAATACACAATTACACATCTTAACTGTAATCCGCCATTTTGTTTGCAAAACTGAGAGAGAGAGCAGTGTTGCCAATGGAAAAGTACCTGTAATTCTTAACAATTATTACGTATTTTTTTTCATAAAGTGTTTCAAAAAATTAATTAAACCGTGTTTAGTTTTACAAAAAATTCTTCCCGTATTCACTCGTAACCTCTTTGTACATTACAATTTTCTGTCAAGTACATACAAGTCACATATGTCAAACATTTAATTTCCATGCAAATTTTACTATTTCTTTCAGAGTATAATATCTGTGCTAATTTTTTAATAATAAATGGCATATATCCCGGATTCAGAATTTTTCAAAAAATACCGGGAAAACATCATTTTCTTCTAAAATAGTATTTGTGCAACAGTTTAAATTTCACACACCTCGATGACTAGCCGACGGATGCTGGAGTCAAGAGGTCATTCCAATACCTCCCTTCCACTGTCCGCTGTCCACCGCCCCTAAAGCTGTCAGAAAATATAAATAATAATTTTTACAATAATAAAAAAGCCAGAAGTAATAAATAATAATTAAAGATGTTAATTATATTCGGCATACGACAATATAGCTATATTTGTATCTTCATTATTAGTTTTGTTTATTTCCCCGGAATTCGCCTCGAAAATCTGGCAACCCTAATTGTAATGGTTATTAGCACGCATGTGTCATTCATTCGCTTGTACCTCAGAGTAAATAATATACTACGACTTGTACTGAGCGATTCGTTCATCGATCCTTTCTAAAGATTAAATCTTTTTTATCAATCATTCATTACTTTCGGTTTTCGAATGAATGCCGTCGTTCCATTCATTCATTCGCTTATGCAATATTCAATTTAAATTAGATTCGAATGAACGCGTTCGTTCTGTCGATTAGCATTCATTTGGATTTTGTTATTGTATTACTGTTTACATTTAGTTTTACTAATTTGATGAACGCAGCGCAGATATTCGAATTTCGCGTGTGGCATGTGAATGAAGGAATATATATATTCACTAGTTACGGTGATAATACTATGATATTTTGGCCGTCTTTCGGTTTTGATATTGAGCATAAACTCTAATGTAGTTTGCATAATTTTTATTTCAATTTTTGGAAATTAAAATCCCACTAATAAATCTTAATCCTAGAAAAATAAATCCGCACTATTTGAACTTCTTAGAAATAATCTTTTTGGTTATTTTTCAATTGTTTGTATTGATTTGTGACTCGATCCTCATAGAATTATTTTTTGCTTTGTGGTTTTATAAAGAAATAAAAAATTTTATTTAACTTATTTTTGCTTCATTATATTGTAGTACCAAATTATTTAAAATTAATATTTCATTAGATGCGTAATTTAAATTGATATTTTAAAATGCCGAGTTTAAACAAGTAACGCAGTGAAATGTAAAATCGGAAAATTGTCAAAAAGTAAACGGAAATTGTCTACAATCCAAAGTGAAGAAAAAAATATCAGTTACAACAAAATTACTATACAAAATTACTATAAAAATTACTAAACATAAAACGGATAAAATTATTACTTCTTCCATCACACATTAATATTCTATGTCATATAAATACATTACAAAAATATTATACAAGTTTTCCCGTTATTCTAAACAAAAGGAACAAACTTTATCTTCTATCCGTTACCACACGAAAAAAAAATGTTCCATTCACCATTCATTGAACAGCATTTATATGGTTGTGAGTCAATCACTTGAATGGTGATCATCCGGACGAATGGTAAGATGAGTCGATCGGTTACTTTACAATGATCGAGATGTTCGTTACAAGCGAGTCTAAAAACACATCAGAAATAAAGACAAGAAAATAAAAAAAATTAATTCAAGTTCTACTAACGAATTGACATGAATCAATTTGCAATTTATTTCAGAGTATCTGTTACAAATTCACGTGCGTCAAAATGGAAAACCATGTTTAGCAGATAGATAACAAGAGTAAAAAAATACTTCAATTATATATTATTATGTAATTATAGTCTCAGAATTCTATAGAATTAAAAAAATAGTTTCATAGGAGAGGCTAAATTTTTCTTGTGTTATTCTGATGAATAATAATAACAATTATTTCCGGTTTTCGTTTAAAAGTTACTATAGAGGTCAATATCTATGTTCTCTTCATATACTCATGTCGACTTTTATTTGGAACCTGTCTGAAAATTGTAGGTACATAAGTTTCCTAGGCGTAAAATAGAGAAAGCATTAGTGGTAATAAGAAGCAATCACACTTCTAATGCATTCTTCGTCTTAAGGCAATAATAGCATTACGTATATTAGCGTACATTCTGCGGACTTTGATAGTACTATAATGGCATTTGACATATACTAATATCATATCTATAATTCAGTAGCACTAAAAATGACTTATGCGTAATTCCACTCTCTCCATATTACAAATTATTTTACAAAAACTAGGACTGCGCATTGAACAAAAGTCAACTGTCATTTTGCATAGTAACTTTAACGTTCTGATTAGTAGAAGAAATATGTGAGGGTTGCCATATTAAATAATAAATAATCCAAAAATATTTACCTTGAAATCGCAATTAAAATTAATATTAATATCATTAATAAGAAGCCAATAATAATTTATCTAAATGACAAATGGAGAAATTTTGCTTCATACTAATGCCATATATGAAAGACTAATTGAGGAAATAAATCAGAAATACCTAACATTACGCAACACAACTCCAAGTTTTTTGAAAAGCCAACATGAAGAATACAAAGAAGAAGACAAGAGAAGCTTTTTGAAATCAAGCCAACAAGAAGAACACAAAAAAGAAGACAAGAGAAGCTTTTTGAAATCAAGCCAGGCGTTGATTTGATTATTTGGTTCCTAAACTCAACTAATGCGACAAAATTAATTGAGTGTGAAATTGAGTGAATTAAAAAATTATTTAATTGTGTCCTATAAATATAATAAGTCAAATGGAATTACATTTTATTTGTAAGAAAAGTATTTTGTTTAAGTTTAAATAATTTTAAAATCAAATAACCGTTGAAATAATAGACGCAACTGACATTCCAATTTAACGTAAAGGTAAGATACGTACTGATACAATAAATACTTTAAACAATGATTACGAATTTTTTGTACATTTTTTTAAACTTTTTTATGTAATTTTTTTTTCATGTGTGCAATACAGAATTCATTACTGTTTTGTATTCTTTTTATTTCAAAGAAAACGATTTTTACACAACAACAAAATTCTATCCCAAAATTAGCAAGACAGTAGTCCCAACTTTTTTAACCATGAGTAACATTTTCTTACAAGTAATACCTATTTTTTGACCAATTACTTTGACAGTCAGCCATTATATTTTTATATATGGAATGTTTTTGGACTTGCCAATTTAGGACAAATAATCGCCCACTCATTTAGCTGCACATCGGGTTTCCATAAAACATTTCAGAATACACAATTGCCACTCATTTATCCATACAGTTAAAAGATCAGTCACTCCAATTATCAAAGTGCATTTATCAATTTAGAGTTAATGTTATGTACACTCGGAAAAGGAATGTTTAAAAAATTTAAAAGGAATAACACAACTAAGCGCAAACAGATCAGCCAAATTAACAAAAAGCGAAAAATTAATAAAAAAATATGAAAAATAGTTACCTTTAAATTAATTAATTAAAATTTTAAAATGAAATGAATTTAATAATAGTAAATTTACCCACCTTTAACCAAAAATATTGTTGCTACAAAAATTTTAAATATAATAAATTTTAAATAGAAATTTTAAATATAATTTTAATAAAAAGAAAGGTCGAACTACAGTTAAATTTACACCTGCTTTAAGAAAATTTTCTCTACGATTAAATTACTGTTCTTCTACAGGTTACAATTAAGCGAAGCCAGTTTTTGATTATTGTTTATCCCATCCATCCACTTTAACTAACTGGTAACAAAGTGTTGATGCTTATCCGAGATCCATAAGTGTATTATTCTGTACCCTTAAAAATAAATGTCATAAGCTAACATTAAAAAACATTAAATTTAAAGTTTTTGCTCTTTCATTGCAGATGAAACAGGTGCCAAAAATTATTTAACGGTAACAATTTTAAAGGTTTGGTTACGTATAGATAAACCACCAACGATATTTCTAAACAAGCATTTCTGTTAATGTTAAGTACATATTAATGATAGTCGAAAAATGTCAATGGGATTTTTTTTTCTTAAAAACTCTTTATTGAATGAGAGAAGAGCTAATTTAATTAACAATCAAATGTAATTGCCGATAATTCTTAATGAGCAATATTACCTTTTTTTATAAATTTTAAATAAACCTCTCAAATTATTTGGCAACAACAAATAACAAATATCGCAGTTGTCTCAATAATTCAAAAGATTTAATAAGCATAGATGTAATTTCTCATTTAAATATAAGTCAATGTGTTTACAAAAATATAAATGTTTCTTTTTTTATTATTATCTTTGTATCGACTTCGTGTCCTTCCCAATGTTGTCCTCTTTATGATTACAGAAACTGGTGAGCAAGACGGTTTTTGTTAAAGCGTTCCATCATCGTTTCAACTTTCACTTCGCTATCTTATTTTATTTGAGCCAGTGTATTTACTTATTATTTGATTTTTTATTTTAATTATACTTTACTAATCGGGCTCTAGCCCAAATGAATTTTTATTATATTTTTTTATACTTATCAAATATTAATCGAGTTAATACTTGATAAGTTGATGCAGTAAATTTACACTCATTATTGACGTATAAATCTATATAATATAGCTGACAAAAGTGGATAGTAAGTTCAATAAGAAAATAATAAATATATGTAGATATATTGTATTCGATTATCAAAAAAACAGGTTATATTGAATAATAATGTGAAAGTAAAAATCAGCAAGAATCTAAACCACGATACGATTATAACTTTACACAATTAAATATTTCAAGCATTTCAGTACGTACTTACCTTTAAGTGTTGATCATACGCTCTCGCCATTGTAATTAGACATCTATGGATATTGTGAATAAAAGTCAAACTGGTATGGCGTGTTTGTAAATTAGCGTAATGTATATACGGATAAAGGAATGTGGCAGTATATATAACGGCGTGAGGTGCGAGCAAGATACCAAAATACGTATCTATTACGGCGAGAGCAAGATGACACTTTTTAATTTAACAAGTGGCTCATGAGGGCTCTATACAAATGAGTTTGCTTTCAGCATAATATTTTCATATATATATTTACTCTGTACATTCTTTACTCATAGGTTATACAAGATATCCGTGTTGAAATTGGCATCGTTTTTGTCCCAAACTGTTCACGATATCATTCACTCTTCCACATATTACAACATGTACGAACATTCGATTTCAATCTCCAATAATTGGAGTTCTATATTTGCACAATCCGGTATTGGAAGTAATGCGGCATTTCGGCTATTAGGTATTTTGGCGGTAGACGATTTGCTCACTATTGTAGTTATGTTCCGTATATGCAGTTTTCCTCCTCGATAATTTTTGCTCTTTATTGTCTAACATTTTTTCTCACTCTAAATATTTCTTTCGTATTAATTTACTCAACGTATTAACACCAAGCGTCGGTAAAGATTTTTATTGAAAAAATAAACTTGTTAGGCGTAGAACTGCCATTTCGAGAATTGCGTAACACATATAAACACTTAGGCACATATGAAACTTCAATGTTACATTTATTAAAACATTTAATGTATTGTTTTTTTTACAAGTATTGCATTACTTTTTTTACCGTATAAATATATTGCCTAGCACATCTTTCACAGGCGTAATAATATTGTGAATTTCAAGCTATGAGATTTAGAAGGTTCGCCATATTATTTTAAAACTTTAGGTAAACTATTAGTAATGAAGTTTCTTCATAACCTTGACTTTAGCTGTTTTCGAGGCGGTGGTGACGGAGAACAAGTTTTTGTGAACATTTCAGTCGACTATGTCTTCTATGAAATTATGACAAAATAATTTGTGAACTCGAAAGACTTAATATTTTAATTGACTTCCCCCAAGCAAAATAGTATCAATATTTGTAAGTGTTCATCGTTATGCTGAATTCCAATTTTCTACGTCAAATATGGAGTTTAGAGACAGATGGATGTGGAGTTAACAAGGATTCCTTTTTTTCTTTCGTGGTATGGATCCCTAAAAAAATGGCTATAAATATGAGTAACTACTCAGGAGTTAATATTTTAAATGTTTGTTATTTGAATTGCGTGAAACAATTCTAATTAAATAAAAACTAAATGTTACTTCAAGTCAAACCATATGAATTGAATCAGTAATTACTAAAAATAAATATTACAGAAATGCATTATATCACAATCAATTAAAAAAATTAGTTACGTCAATACTTTGATTTCACAATTATCTCATAATTTTTTGTTTTCACGTTATTTTTTTCTTCCCCTTAATCATTCCATTACGTGTATTATGTGCAACACAAATTCCGCAAACATGTTTATTACATTTTGGAAAGTGTCCTCTGTTATTACTTAAAATGAATATTTTTATTATATTCCTTAATTTACTGCTCCTTAAAAACAAGTGTACCTTACTAACAATGAGTTTATCAGTGTTTTTATTTTTTAAATCAATCAAAATTTGTAATAAACTTTGCGCGGATAGTTACAAATTGTTTTATAAAAAAAATTGTTTTAGCAAAAATGTTCTAAAATTCTTTAACCATAGTAGAACACTTTCAGGTTTTATTTTATTAAATTTACTGTGTGTTCTTTTGTTACTAAGTGTGTAAGTAAAAACACAATTTACTAAGTTTTAAATCAAAACGTGACATGAATGGAAAACACACCGTAAATTTGTTTAGTTCAAATGTAGCGTATGACATCCATAAACGTGGTTCAAATTAATTTTTGGAGTTTACTCCTTAAGTATGAACTTTCTCATATAGGACCCTGTGTGAAGTTTTATGAGCAATAAAATTAGAAGTTCACAGTGTACAAAGTTCATAGCGTTAAAAAAGTGTAATTTAAGGTACTCCTTTAATTGTGATATATCGAAATATTTACTGATAGTCGTTTTTTTTTTGGCTGAAAGTATTGTGTTTAACAAAAGTATTAAAATGAATACAAAAAAAAGAAACTATACAGAAACCGAGAAAAGGTTATCGTTATACATATTGGTGTCTTACAAAGATGTAATTGAACACAAAAGCACCGACGGAGTAAAATTGAAGATGAAAAAAACGCTTGGGACGCTATTGCCAAGGAATATAACGCTAGTGGTATTAGAAATGAAAGGGTAAGTATAGTCAAATATTCACCTTTATTTGTTTGCAAGAATATAATTTCTCTTTTTTTTAAATAATGTGCTAAGAAACGTGTACATTATTTGTTTCTTTAGGCAAAAGGAAGTTAACTGTGCCGACTTTGCCTTAAAATAAAAGCCAAGCAGAGAAGAGAGTAGGGATGTTATCTATTTTAGACAGATCTGGTATGAATTTATGATAATAAAATACTAGACCTCGAAACGATTTTATTTCTTTTAATCCTCTATATTTGGATAAAATCTGGATAACTTTAATTTTCTCTGGACATGGTCTAAGTCCCTCTTCTGTTAGTACGTGACCTAAGAATCTTACCGAGGTTTGAAGTAATTTGCATTTAGATCCATTGACTTTTAATTTATACCGATCTTAATGTCTCTAGTACAACTTTTAGTTGCTTGTGATGTTCTAAGTCTTTCGCGATATATATTATAACATCATCTAGGTACACTTAACAGTGACCAGTTTCTAGCTGAGGTCTGAGAAAGTTATTCATTATTTTCTGAAAGATAGCGGGAGCTATTTTAAGACCAAAAGGCATTACGAGTAAATACATAATGTCCATCAGGGATTGAAAATGCGGTTAATTCATTACTATCTAGGTGTCGATATTTAGCAAAGCGTATTTATTGTCACGTATTATTTCATTTAATTTCAACCGAGTAAATAATCGTATTTACCCGAGAAGTCAAACATGTAAAATTATAATGGTATAGTGACCGCGCTGTTTGGACTAAAAAGTTTTCATTACAAAACCAGACTACTCCTTCATTCATATAACGCTTAGCTAACTGGGATTGTATGAATGATCTAGCGCTTCCGGTGCCTATTAACATTCGTTTGTTATTGGGTAATGTAATGTATGGCAGATGATAATAATTAACTTGATTCATTATTATATTTCAATCGTCCAACTGAAAATTTTCGTTTTTACTTGAGATAACGTCCTCATAATTATGGGGGTCTTTCGTGTCATGCGGTTCGCTATAATTTTCCGTTCGATTCATGGGCGCTCCATAATAATGTTACGAACATTTGTACATTTGAGAGCAAAATTCTATGAAGTGTTGTTTTTAAGGATCGTCCACTTCCATATTAAACATTCTTTGGTGTGGCGCGGTGCGCATGGTCACGTCCCTATTTCGTTGGGCTTGCCTCAATTTTTGACAAAATGATGGGTAGTATGGCTTTACCGCAGTGGTATATTTTCGGAGTTCCGATTAAATTGACTGGAATTAATTTGGGATTTAAATGGGTAATGCGGTATAAAATTATTTTATTGCGGATGTTGGATTATTTTATTTGGCGGGTTCGGATTGTGACTATGTTGGCGGTTTGAATGGTGGTTATGTTCAACTATTCTGTATCCATCGCGATCTAGTCGTAGAGCGCGTCCACGAACTACTTCCTAGTCTTCCGTTCTGAAGACATTATAGAATTCTTATAGCGTGTACTTCAATAGAGTTTGTTGCTCTATCGGCTCCATAACAACTTACTTGACTTACAAATGTGCCTAAGTATGAGGAGGATGCACTTAAGTATGAGGAGGATGCACTTTATCGAGATATCTTTCAGTCAATATAATGCTTGTTGACCCTCTACGGCTTCTAGGCTGCTGCGTAAACACGGTGTGATGGGCGGATTCTCGCGTGCAGGGAGAAGTCTTCACTTCGCTCCGTTTGTAGGCATGTGGATTCAAACGAAGAATACGATGTAGGAGTGGTATTCCTGGATGCAGGCCCCACGTTGGATATCAGTTAAAGTTAAATGCAATCGGGAGATGATAAAAAAAAATTAATTTATTTAAAACAATACAATGTTTTTATAGCATAGTCTAGGAGCTAATGTTAGAAAGCTACAAGCTCTATGCAATGATTAAACAAATTCGTGTGGCTCACAGGCCACCCTTTTATACATACAATATGCTTTTCTTAGGTTTATTGTATATTTACATTAAGCTTATCGTCTAGTTTCCTATGTGTGTGGTCCCAATTCGTCGAAATGGCTGCAGGAAGGAAAAAAATATTTGTCTCCTCCTTATCTGCTTCTTCCATAGGGTAGTTCCTTTGACTCGAGTATTGTTCGTCCAATTTATGATACGAAGTTGGGTGTGTAAAAAGTTTATAGGGTAAAACGCTACAATACGCCCCACTTTTACGGGATTCTCAATAAAATGCCCTCTAAACTTTTATCAGTCATATATTTACCATAAATGCAACAAATGGTATTTAAACTACAAAATGGCACTTGAATTTGGTTACATTTCTTATTACACTAGTTACAAAAAATATTTTTTTCAGACCTTCGGTGGAGCGTTTTGTAGCACTATGTGTTGATAATATGCCTCACGGCTGTTACAAAATGCCCCATTATAATATTATTACAAAAATAAAACAAACTTAAGATAATTAAAGTAAAAACTCAACAATCAGTCTTAGAAATTACTTCGAGATCAATTTCAAATCACCACAATCAGTTTTACGTGGCATTTACTGAATAACATTTAATTATTTTTCTTTGTTTTCTTAATCTTATTGATAGTTTCTCGTTTAACTTTTTTGCCACAAACATTGCACAGAGGATTGTACATGGTACAAAACTCATGCATCCTAGATGAACATGACAAACACTTTATCCAATCCTCTTTAGAAGTCGTGGAATAATAATTTTCTGTACATTCAATGCACCTATTCTCTTCTTCATCAGAAATATATTCGTTCGAGGAGCTTTTGTAACTTTGTTCATCAATATCGCTTTCTGATGATGAAGAGACAACGGTCACTTTCTTTTTTTTTTATTTTTCTTGTTTTCTTTCCTGTGTTACTTTCTTTTTTTCACATATCTTCAGTTTCTCCGTCACTGCATCCTTCTTACACTTTTCTTTAGCTTTTATTTTTTGTATATTCTTTGGGGACGTCAACACTATTTGTTTTCTTTTCAACGTCATTGCTGGTAATTTAGGCATGGGATGAACTTTAGTCAAAACTTTTGTAGGCGTTTCTTCTGCAGACGCTGAGGGTATTCTGGACATTTTTGGGGTGTTTTATCAAATACAGTAAAATTTTACCGTTCAACATTTTCTGTAACCATTTCTTCTTCAATTTTCAGTTACTTCCACTTCCGAAATTGTTGGTTCCATTTCAATTGTTGGTTCCATTTTTTAAAGCAGCGATTCCATTAGATACACTAGCAGCCTTTCCCCAGGCCTTACCAATAAGTTTGGACACATCGTAGCGAGTAGGTCGTTTATCTTTATTCATGATCTTCAAGATTTTGCTTCCTGAGCAAAATAAATCTTCAAAGGTCTGAAAAATGCCCTATCCAGTGGTTGAAGTGCATGAGTCGTGTGACTTGGTAAGCATAATAATGTAACATCATTCTCTTTAGCTACTTCTAACAAGCGAATATTGTTGCAGTGTGAACTGTGACCATACATTATCAATAGGGATTTTCCAGGACCTTTTTTTTGTAAGAATATCTCCTCGAACCATTTCATGAAGAGTTCCGAGTTTATATATGCGGACTTCTTATTCATATATACTTGCGAACATGGTGGTAGTCCTTCAGAAAACTGAGGCTTGCTGTAGGTACCCTTATAAATTAATACCGGTGGCATAAAGTTACCTTGAGCATTGCAGCAAGCTATGATTGTCACATTCTCTCCCTTTTCGCAACTAGTCAAAGTAAAAACATCTTTAGCTCCTTTGCTGGCTATAACTTTACCAGGTTTATTATTTATTTGGATGCCAGTCTCATCCATATTGAATATTTGGTCCGGATGTTCACTCAAGTCGTTTTCTTCATATATCTGACGCAGCAGTGTAAAAAAATGTTGGACATCCTCTCGATTTACACCATAAGCTCTAGCAAGTGACAGACCTTCAGATTTTCGCTGACTTAACTCAGGGTTACGTTTCAAGAACCAGTTGAACCAAACGTTACCTGCTTGATGAGTGTCGTTCGAGAATGGGTTTTTTATGTTAAGAGTTTGAGCTAACTGGTAAGCCATTTCTTTGACATCCTTTCGGTCAGGTGCAAAGCCAACTTTTTCAAGTTTTTTAATATGAGCTACTAGTTTTTTCTCGTGTTCTTCTGAAAAAACAGGTGGTCTCCCGAGTGGCATTTTAAGTTTTCCTGTTACCAGATGTCGTCTGAGCGTTCTAGATGGGATATTGTAAACCCTAGAAGCTTCATTGATTCCCATCTCCTTGTTACGCACTTTTTGCATAGCTTCATTTAAATCCGTATCAGACCAAGAAGCCAGTAGGGTTTTTCTTTGATAATTACGCGACATCTGTAAAAATAAAAAGTATTTTTTTAATAAATAATTTGATTGGGTGATGGGGTGTATCGTAGCATAATGAACGAGGCGTTTTGTAAATTTATGTTTACAAAACGCCCCAGTCGCAAGATGGACGCCGTTGCGAGTAATTCACTACAAGGAATACGTTAAATAATAGGTAAATTAAAGCTGTACACACATTTCCAAACAAAAACTGCATTTAAAAAATACTGTACAATGTAAGTAAATTTGTAGGGTACTCACCGCAAATAGTTCCAAAGCAATTGGTGAAGATTTGATGTTTTTTTCTAAATAAGTCACATAACCATACCTAACCGGCAGCACTGATGGCGGGCGACTGGCGCGGCGCCGTACGTGTCGCTACTTGTTTGATATCTGTATTTGTGTGTGTGTACGCGCAGTGGGGCGTATTGTCAACTGGGGCGTATTGTAGTGTTTTACCCTAGTAACTTCATAAAAATGAGTTAAATCAACTGCAGAAATAACTTCGTATTTTAAAATGTATACTTATTACAAGTGTAATTTTACAATTTAGCCATGTCCTGAAATCAGTGCTAAAAATACAATGGACGTTTACATTTCTCGAAGGAAAATTACTTTACTGATCACATAGTTTGTACCTAAATATGACAACAAAACAATATATAGAAATAAGAAATCATAATAAGGTCATTGTCAAGTACGCTTCTTTATTTTCTTCCGAGTAAAGTTGCTGATAATCTCAGTACTTTCCTGGTATTTGGTAAATTAGAAGACTTTCTTATGGCGAAAAAACCAATCAGTACCAAGCACTTGGCTTTGCATTAGAACATATGCAGAGCTTGCGAAATCAAATCCATAATACTAACACATATGACAAATTTTGCTGGCCCTTATTTAATATCGCCAATTGCTTTTAGCATTTCATGTAAAACACCTGATTAGCGAAATCAATTTTCATTTCTATCCATCTACTCTGTCCGTCCGTGGTAGAATTCTAAAATTGCTGATGTGAACGAGCTTAAATGCCATATCGTTCAAAAACTGGAAAAATGTTTAATTTGTTTTAAGTTTATCTGTGCTATGCTGTGAATAATATTTTATTAGACTTTCAAAGGAAACTGACGAAACAATTTTTAACACGATAGTGCAGCTCATTTTCGAAGGCAACACTAGCTTTAAAATTCATTTTTACGTTTCAAAATAAAATTATGTAAAATAAATATATGTAGTAATTTATTATACTTTTTCTACGGTTTTGTTTCTGATTATTTTTCAAACAATAAATGTTATGAATAACTTTGTTGTCAAAGTGTTATGAAAGTGTGAAAGTGTTATGAATAACTTTGTTGTCAGGTAAACGATCAAAAGTAATGTGTCCTGATATTAACGTGAATAAAACGGATAATAAGGTAAAATCTATCCAAGAAAACGAGGAAGATTTTCTACGACCCAACCAAGGCATGGCGAAGCAATTTGATTGTATAGACAAAAAAGTTTGTTAACCAGCCAAATGCACAAACGAGCAAGCGTAAAATAATTTTCCTTGATTTCATAACCGACAGAATGGAAACGGTGTCTTCGATTTCTCTCGGTTTATTTTCTCCTTGCAATTTGATTGAACCAAACTTCAGCAACTTCACGTATCTTAGATTCTTGTCTGAGAATTTGCAATTGTTTAGTTTGACCGCCTTGCGGCTTTTCGACGTTTGCCCTTGATACTAGTTATCAAGGTGGCTAGTTATCAACGACACACTTTCGGGAGCCAGAAGAACGAAGAGAATTATCAAAAAGGCACGGTAGGTTTACGACCCGGGTCAGTGTGCGCCAACACGACAATATCCAAACCGCGGCACCCAAAATTTTTAACGACGAGCTAATGACGTGATATGAAAATCGCACCGACTACCCTCTTCTCTGTTGTAGTTCGTAGTTCGATATTATGACATACCCAATAGGTACGCCGTACCGTAAGTTCCCGTTGTAAGCACCGTGTTGAAGAACTCAACAAATAAAAAACTCCAATATTCAACAAGGAAAGATTGCATTAATCTTATAATACCGGTAACTAATGTCGCGCAAAATATCGTAATCTTCCGGCCGTATTTATCAGAGAGGAGACCGAAGAAAATGAGGCAAATAAATTGTCCCGCTCCATCGATCGTTCCAACAAAAACTCGTTTCCATTCTTGAACACGCTGCTTCTTTATTCACTTTGTGTACTTATTCTATATCATTTGTTCTGTCTGCTAATTCTATTATATATTATCGTTATTCATCTCTATATCTTATTTATATTGTTTACTATTTTATTCCATATAATTTTCCAATCATTCTGCTATATTTGAATAAAAAATGACGTCAATCCCCTATGTCGTTGGGACGTGAAAGAAGAACAAAAAAAAATTATTCAGCTTTATATTAGTGAAGAAAATAAAACTGTAGAATTAGCCTGCCTATACATTGAAGATATTTACGAAAAAATATTTTGGATAATAAAAAATCTAACTGAACACCAAAATATTATTTTTAAAATGTGTATAAGTCTGTTTATTTGTTCACGCGCTACACTAGAGTAGCTAAAAGAATTTCCAAGAAGTTTTTACTGGTGGATTAAGCTATGTTTTTTTCACAATTGACTAATTAAAAATAAGATATGGCAATTTCACACTTCAGTACAAATTATACTTACATAAAAAAACTTTGCTTTTATAATTTTTTCAATTTTTATAATAGATGGCATTGCGTGTATCAATCTTGCAATTAACTTAAATATTTTCTTTATAGTGTAAAGCCTTAGAAAATAAACCATTAGCCGCTTTCTTATATTTGCAGATCATTAATATCTAAGATTCGTGACTCTTTCAATTCCATGTATGAACAAGGAATAGGAGATATCCAAAGGAGAAGGTTTCATTATTTAAAACCAATTACCATAATTCATTAAAAATACATAATTTTATTCTTAAATATTTTCTTTATTTATTTATCTCCTTTGCAGTATCTAATTGATACATATGGCGGACTTACTACTACGAGATCAATCTCTTACAGCCAACCATAACACCAGTCCAGCCCTGTTCGATGAACGACCGGGAATCGAACCCGAGTCCCCTGGGTGTGCCGCATCGTTAAAGGCCGTATGCCATGTGATGAACCCAACATACCACGGCGATGACAAAATCATATTTATCATTGATACTCAATTCAGTTATATATATATATATATATATATATATATATATATATATATATATATATATATATATATATATATATTAAATTGATCCTAAATTATTACTTCTAGACTACACGCATTTTGGAAAGGACGGAGGAAGCAATCGCATCAGCAGCTTTGGAAAGTATTAGAGAACTCACTCACTTCTTTGTATTTAAATTCTTATTAACGTAAAATTATGGCTTTTAGTTGTTATATTTTATGCTATATTTTTAATTTACAGCCAGAAACTAATTAGTCCAACAGAAGCGCATGTCAAAAGGCAAGACAACAGCAGACACTAATTACTAATCACGAGTTATTGCTACCTCGATATAGCCGCATGTGGAAAATAAAATCAATGTACACAGCCACTCTAGTTAGTTTTGGCCTGGTTAATGGAAGAAATCCTAATTAATGCTATAAAAATACTAATATATATTATTGTTTTATAGACGTAATTTTAACAAATAAAACTTTTTATTAAACAAAGTAAATAAAACTGTTTACCAAACAAATATTGAACACATATTTTAATTTTAATTATAAAGTCGGCGATCAAGGTAATGCCAACAGACTAAAAATTTATTGCACACAACTAACACATGCATATGTGTTAGTTATTTTACTACTAGTAAATATCCGTTCTCGAGCGGTGGGATTTTGTAAATACGTCCTTAAAGACGATAAACTTTAAGTTGGTGATAATTGGAAACTGTTACTCGGTGGGTATAGCAATGGTCCAAATAAATTAAAGAAAAAACTGTTGTGATACTGTTATTGTTAGGTGTCGTAACAGAAACGTAACAAATTTTTGGAAATAATTTAAATCGATATTTTATTAGCTAAATTCTTTGCAAAATTAACTAAGAGTTTGGGTGGAAAAGTTAATTAACAGCTTCCGTCCAGCCATAAAATGGTTTTTTACATGGTCGCTTTGTTTATTAACGTTTTCAGAACATTTTATCCTGTTATGTTCTCGGCTCGTATTTCACGGTCCGCTCTTGCTCTAAAATATTCCATTGTTTTTTCTTTATAGATTACCATTTTACGTTTTGTAAACGATTCAAAACAAAATAGATGCTAACGTAAATATTTAATACATAGGGGAGAGGGGGGTAACTCCGAAAGAGACCGTTTCGCCATGATAGAAAAGGAAAGTCGTAAATTTCTTTATGCTAGAAGCTGTTTAAAGTTGATTGAAAAATATTCGACAATTTTACATTCCAATGTGACTTTTTTTAAAGGGAAGTGTTTGTAAGTATATTAAGCTGTTGTGGTACATTAAGAAATTGTTATAATTTTTTTTATTTCGTTTAATTAATACTAAATTTAAAATTATTTTGCTAAATTTTTTATATTCTTAATTAGTTTATGGAACAGGTCAAGAATATTTTTACCAGGTGGTCACTTTAAGACCGGATTAGTCACCTTGGGAGTAAATTACGAAAATTGAATTTAGTGTTTCTTATCCAAAAGGTAAAACAAAGGTATCTTTTCGGGGGAATTTCGGTATCTTTCTCCCTATCTGTCACCCATCCGTATGATATACTTGGTTTCCTCAAAAATTGCACGCACTATCGACATGAATTTGACATAATAGTAAAAATCTCTGTGTCAAATTTCAAGTCGGCAATATGTGTAGTTTCCTATTTATTATAAGATAAAATAATTTAATTATAGGATTAATAAACGTTTAACATTAAATGTACAATATGTGTTTAAATATTAATAAATAGCGCCTACTCATACATAATAATTATTAATAGACAATTCGACTAATTCGACTATTCGTATTATTTAATGTCGGGTGGATAAGTAATATACTGTTTCACTTCCATTAATTGTGAACGTGTAGAGGGTGGCGGACAAGGACCGTAGTGCGCTCCGCGTCTCCGTCGATTCGATAATCAGAGAACTCAATTGCGGCCAGTTTCAGGTCATCGTATTCGTTGTCATATCGATAGCTCTGTTCATCAATTGTATGACTGGTTATCTCTACATTTTTACGACGAACGATCCGGAGTACCGCTGCAGAATTCCAGAATGTGAGAGTCAGGATACGGAATACAATGCATCTTGGATTGCGAATGCTATTCCTTTGTGCCTGTTAAAACGACAGCTGCAGCCAAGAAATCTTTAATCGATCCATATTGGAGCCATGCAAATATTATGTTTATAGCGAAGTAAATACCATTTAGAAGGAGTTTGACAGCGCCCGTAAAGAATTGAAACGAGTTTTCGTCGGGGCGTTAAATGAAGTGGGACAAGTTATTTGCAGCATTTTCTTCGAACTCCTCTCTGATAAATACGGCCGGAAGAATATAATGTTTTACTCCACTTTAGTTTGCGTCATGTTATGAATGTTTCAATATTGTGCGGTTGAATATTGAAGTTTTTTTTTATTTTTGGAGTTCTTAAACACATTGCTTACGACGGGAATGTACTATACGTTGTTTTTATTGGGCGTCGAGCAGCTGACGCCAGAGAATAGGATTGTCAAAACATGTTCATGAATATCGTTGTCAGCTCGGCATTAATGATCTTAGGTTTCATAGCATGGATATTGCCGTATTGGCCCACTCTGACAAGGGTCGTAAATGGACTCAGTTTTCTGCTAATTTTCTTCGCTACTGTGGCTCCCGAAAGTATAAGGTGGCTAGTTATTAATGGTAAATATCGAGAAGCCGATCGTACAATTTGCAAAGCGGCTAAGCTAAACAACTCCAAACTCTTAAACAAGGGTCAAAAGTACGTAGATTTACTGAAGTTAAATTCAAACAAATTGCAAGAAAATAATAATTATGGAAGCAGAGAATATTGAATTGCTGACAACTCCAAATGATATTCGACATACGAATGAACAGGAAGGATTGATAAAGTAGCAAAATTGTTTTCCAAAAATTGTTTCCAATGTATTGTATGTATCCAATGTATGTTTATATTGGAAAATAATTACAGAAGCAAAACCATATCAACAAAAATAAAACAGGCTACTGTTTGCAGCTAGTATTTACTTATTATATATTATTTATTTAAATTATAAAAATGAATTTTAGATTAAGTTTTGCCTCTGAAAATCATCTGAAATCACGTTTTCATAAAGTTGTTTGATAATTTTCTTGCAAGTTTATTTATTCATTGGAAAGTGTAGATAAACAGTAATCATTTGGAATATCAGGGAAGGATAGGTTTTAAAATAGTTTATGATCACTAGAGCCTTATTTAAAAAAATATGCTGGAAAACCCATGTGTTTGAAATTAAATACATATAAAACGAATTATTTTTTTTAACTTTCGTTAATGTCGAGACTAATGTTATTTAATACTAATATTATAAACTTATAAGACATTTAATTTTTGTATGTATTTAAAATGGTACATTAAAATTACCCTTAAACATTTTTGAAATTATTATCACAAAGCTTATTGTTAGATTGCTTTTGAAAATAGTAGTAATTTGAAACGATTTATATATATATATATATATATATATATATATATATATATATATATATATATACATATTTATATATATATATACATATACATATATATATATATATATATATATATATATATATAAATATATATATGCAATTTTAATAAAGCAATGAATTTTGATGAGCTCAACATATGCCTTAATTGGAACTAAAGTACTTGGTACTAGAGTCTAAACGATCTATTCGCGGTAATCGTCGCCCAATTTACTAATAAGCACCAAAAAATAGAGTTTTTTTAGAATAAACAAGCGGACTAGAACTTGCACATATTATAATTTCTTATGTCCACATATCATTGTTATCACGTTTAGATAAGAACCATGTAATTAAAAAAATTATTTATCGCCGTTGGATTTAACGTTGTTTTCTTTGGGGTTTTTTGAAGTCTAAGGTTTATGTCAACAAGCCCATGACCACCCACGCCTTGAAGGAGGAAATTGAGCGCTGTATCAACGAAATTCAGCCACATTTATGCAAAACAATCATGGAAAATTTCAACAAAAGAGTGCGTATGTGCCAGCAAAGTCGTGGAGGCCATTTACCCGATTTGCTATTCCATACATAACCCTATACTGTATACTATATAAATCAATAAAAAATTTACAATTTTTAATTATAAACCTGTGTTTTCTATCAAAATTACTTCTTGCGTGAATTTTGGGACACCCGTAGAAAATTGTTTAAGGAAGAAAATTTTGGTAAATCGATTTTTTATAGAATCCTATGTAACTATCCATATAAATGTTTGTTTTAAATTTTGATTCATTAAAAAAAGAAACAAACAAATAGCACATTTGCCATCTGTGGCAAGTACAAAGTTAGCTTTGCAGTTGAATACTGAAAAAATAAAATACTTTAAATACGTGTTTTACACATTTTACTTTTAAAAATATTAAGGAAACGTAAATAATTTTATTTTCGTCAAACAAAGCTCTTTGAAAAGTGATATAATAGCCTTTTTATTGAGATTGAACTAATCTCAAGCTAATCAAATTATACTTATAGCGACATCTATTGGTGCTAAATCCGTACTAAATCTAAAATGTATGAGGCTGACCAGACACGGTGTTACTAATAGTAGTCATAATTTAGTAAAATGTTACAGTGAATACAAGATGGGGCTGCAATCTTAATTTTGCGATATCCTTTCTTTCTTGGGTAAAAATCGTCTTCTTTATAATGTAAAGAACACAAAATGGAAAATTTTGAAAGCCCACAATTATTATTTCTGTGGTATAAAATTACATTTACCCATTTTTAATTCCTTGTGTGATTTTGAGGAATTCTGCAAAAAAATTATTAATAAAATGATATTATCACCGAAAATATACCCATAAAACAATTTATAAAAATGCAAAAGTGCATAATCATTCATTAAAGCATTTATTTCTTCACTATATTTTTACCCTTGAGTTTAAACGACAGCTTCGTCTATTGTTTTAACGGTTATTTGATTCTAAATTTACCTGTTTAAACTTAAACGAACACCTTTCTTGCCTATAAAATGTAATCCCACTTTATTAATTATATCTATGGGATGCGCTTAGATTTTTTTATAACAAAATGCCGTATTTAATAGCTTTATTCAATTTTCGAAACCAAATTCGGCTATGTTGTCTGTCATTACATGTCTTGCAATAAACTATGCCGTAGCATAATTTGGAAATTCGGCATAAATTTAGGGACTCACTTTGGTGTAATACACTATCAATCTATAAATTCCTTATTAGAAGTATGTAGAGAGATAAAATTTAAATCTACAACTTTGTTGCTGTAACCGTTTAGTGGCATTTATGTTTAACGACCACTAAGTTTTACATCACTTATTTATCGTTAGCTTGAGAGAAAAGAATAGAACCATAGATAATACACTAAAAATAGAACTGAGCGTCTTGTCGACGATGACAGTTGTCAATTTTATCTGGATGACGTGAGGTATATTTTTGTAGGTTATTTTGTTTTCGTTGCGTGTAAAATAAGATTTATTCGTCGTGTCATATTCATCGCCGACGTTATATTGTTGATTAGAAAGGAGAATGCCCAATTTCGGCCTAGTCATGAACAAAGATGAAAAGTGCAAATAATTATTCTTTGTCTCTATTTAAAATTTATTCTCTTTTTTTTGTTTACCGTTAGAATTTTCCTAGAGTGAAAGAGATTCATCTAAATATTTTAAAAAGTTTCATCTATGCCATAATATGAAATTAAAAATGGTTAGTAACAATTATATATCATATTTTATCGGCACTTATAGCCATTATTCAGTATAGGATGCTAGTATCGATACTATTTAAATACTTCCAAGAAAGTTAATTTATGTCAAATATAAATGTAATGGATATTTGAATTGTGAAAGTTATCATTTACACTTAAAAATAAAAACAAAATATAAGTTTAGAAAAACTATTTGAAAAATTAAGATCAACAATAGGAGTTAAATTAAGAATTTTTAAAATACATAAAGAATTCTTTAAAAAATTATTTTTTTACCTGATCCTATTTGAAATAATAATATATTACTTGCAGAAAGTCTGTTTTTCTTTTAAGACGCGGTAATTTTTTGTTATGTCTTTCTCACGAAACTGGTGTAGCCGTTGTTAATAAATATGAGCTTCATAATTTGTTTAAGTGGGAAATAAAGATTTTGCTTCCATCCATGTTTATCCATTACTAACATATTTCGCACGACATAAAAGATATTTTATTATTATTAATTATTTAATATTAATAACATCAAAACACGTATATTTTTTGCAATAAGAAATATACGAAGGAGATCCTCTAATAAAAGACAGAAATATCTAAAACAGATTATGTAAATAAATAACAAAGAAGTTTCATTAAGCGTTTTCAATTTCTGTTCATTTAGGATCAAGATATCAGTACTTGAAAATAAATGTTCCGAGATTAAACATCGCTTTTCCAATTAATCTATATAACATCCCATCTTCGCACATCTCTACATCGACACCATCACACGCACTCACAACCGTAGACAAATCTATAGTCATTACTTAGGATCTGATCTGTGGTCATAGCATAACAGAAGACACCGTTGACAGTTTCACACGTCCATACGCCCATCACAAACTATTGATCTTTTGCCACAAACGGTAAAAATTAATCATCATTTGATAATTGGCATTTGGAATATAATTATTTGAAAAAAGGGCCTTTTCTGCTTGGAAGTTAGAAATATAACATTAAAAATCATTTTATTATTTGAATATTTTTCGTAAGGGCATATGTCACCTAATTATAATCTCAGAGTATAAAATGATACAGCACAGATCACATGCTAAATAGATGGTCAACTTCAAGCAATTGTGCGAGCGAGATAGCACTTTCGTGTTTTCAAGTACTAAGCTTCTATATTCCCCTATTGCGTTGTCTAATGAAATTGCAGCGAGTGCCCATTTGCTGAGCACTCGCTGCAACTTCATTAGAGTATTTTTGACAGATGTACTCTTCTTATATAAAATACGTACAATTGAAACAACAATTCTGAAATTAAAAAACTTTATTAAAAAAAAATTCGCCAGTTCGAGCGACATAACTAAAAAGAACCAACAAAAACCTTAGTGGCCACACACAAACACATTGAATGAACGTTTCTATTTTACAAACTATCTGCCGCTTTTACATATCAAGATGAACTTATACGAATTTTTTAATACGAATTTTCATTAAATAAATTGTTAACTCTCCTTTTACTGTTTACTGTATCATAACTCTAAGAGTTTTTAACATCGATTCATTTATTTAACTCTACATTTATATTATTCGTATAAGTAATTCATAATCTTTATAGTGAAAAAATATCAATATTCTATATCTTACAGCTTTATTCTATATCTTAGTAACACAAAATTATTGCCCTTCCTACTATTTTGAATTTAACAATTAATCTACGAAATGAATAAAATATACTCACCGTGGAAATTATACTTTACGAAGAGAAAAAATTCTGTTATCGTGCTAATAACACCTTAGTTTTGTGCTACTAAATGAAAGAAAATGCTAAATCAGGGGTATAATTTATTTTTTTAAACTATTTCAAAGAAATTGAAACTATGTATTGAATAAAAAAAATAAAAAGGATACGGTTCTGGCATAATTGTTGATTTAAAAGATTTTTGTAGTCATTATATGCTAATTTCTATATCTTACTTAGTCTATCTTATACATTCAGATTAATATCCCCAATGTAAATATTCGACAACACTTAATAAAGAATCAAATACAAAAAGTAGAATATAAGAATGTCATAATTATTCCTATGTTGTTTACACGATTACAAAAAATTCTAAAAAAACAAATCTAACCTAATACGTATTAAATAAATTATTTTGTTGAAAATTATTTTCTAAATAATCTTTTATTCATTGGCACATTGGCATACCTTGACTACATCTTCAGCTGAACAAATAAATCACTTGGATGCAGTAATAACTTAATTTTATCTTTTAAATCAATATGCTCGTAGTTGTTGAATATTATATGTTAGTATTATTACTAAAAAATTCATTTTCACAATCCTTTTTTTTAATCAGAAGCCTACGGGCAACCTAATACACATGCAGTATTTGGTATAAATTAACAAATTTTGAAAACGAATGCAATATAGTACAGTGAACAGCGAACAATGGTGCAGCGAACAACTTTTGTAGGAACTTGTAATTCGAAGCTATTCTTAAATATTAACAGACAACTTTGCATCCATACTAAATCTGTGCCATTTCTTCTTCAAGTTCTGATTCAATAACAATTTAACAAACAAATTTAACAAACCTTTTAACAAATATTCTCTAAATTATTTAAAACTTCCAATGACTTATAAAACAAAACATTTAAACTCTCTTCGTTCAATTTTCGTACCACTTTCTGTTTTGGTTGTTTTTTCCACATCCAACTGCAAATAAAAGAACAAATTATTTAACCAACAATGTATATATATAATATTGTAAATTTATTTCTTGGTTTTTTCTTGTTGGTTGATTCTTTTTTGGTTTGTAATAATTGCTTCATCATAATTACATACTGTATAGAAAGTTTTTTTCTTTGGAAATTAGTGAGTTATCTATAAAATCTTAAGCTAACTGTTTAGTGTAACTTACATTACTATAAAATTAAGTAATCGATTCACAAAGAGAAAACTTTCAACTTGACAAATTCATAAGTAAACTTACTAAATGTTATTTTGATATAAATGCACTATACATCCAGGAACATATCGACATTTTTTTTTAATCATATGAAAATATACACATTCAAAACTACATATCTGGAAAGAAATTCTGCAGCTGATGATTATTTATTATAAAAAAAAAACATTTGAAAAATTTTGCACCTGACGATTTAGTTTGCGATGGAACAGATTTTAACCATCTTTTCCAGTTATTTCACTTATTCTTTTATCACTAACCACTTATTACACAATTAAAAGGATAATTTGTTATGAATTATTAAGTACTTATGACAAAAATTCATTATCAAAATTGAATATTTTTTTTAATCTGTCAATTTAAATGGTGCCAACATAAAAGAAACAATAAAGTCTTCTTGTATTATGGCATATATCTTTTTTGGATATTTTATGGCATTTATTTCACTCTGTAATTGTCTAAATTTTAAATATATTTTAAAATCAATTATTATTTTTTTCATTTTTGTCATTTTATTACTAATAATAAGTTTAATGTTAACAATATTTATTGTTGATTATTTATATTAAGCTCGGCTGGGCTGGGATTTTGCTTATTCTTTCGAAATATTTATAACAAATATGTTTTTTGGAAATATATATTTTTATGGAAGTTATTTTTTAAACAATTTATTTAATACATCAGCCACAGCCGGAAATTATTTTAGTTACGGTTAGGTTGAGTTGGGTTGGGTTGGGTTAGGTTAGGTTGAATTAGTTTGGATTGGGTTAGGTTAGGTTAGGTTAGGTCGGGTCGGGTCGGGTCGGGTCGGGTCGGGTCGGGTCGGGTCGGGTCGGGTCGGGTCGGGTCGGGTCGGGTCGGGTCGGGTCGGGTCGGGTCGGGTCGGGTCGGGTCGGGTCGGGTCGGGTCGGGTCGGGTCGGGTCGGGTCGGGTCGGGTCGGGTCGGGTCGGGTCGGGTCGGGTCGGGTCGGGTCGGGTCGGGTCGGGTCGGGTCGGGTCGGGTCGGGTCGGGTCGGGTCGGGTCGGGTCGGGTCGGGTCGGGTCGGGTCGGGTCGGGTCGGGTCGGGTCGGGTCGGGTCGGGTCGGGTCGGGTCGGGTCGGGTCGGGTCGGGTCGGGTCGGGTCGGGTCGGGTCGGGTCGGGTCGGGTCGGGTCGGGTCGGGTCGGGTCGGGTCGGGTCGGGTCGGGTCGGGTCGGGTCGGGTCGGGTCGGGTCGGGTCGGGTCGGGTCGGGTCGGGTCGGGTCGGGTCGGGTCGGGTCGGGTCGGGTCGGGTCGGGTCGGGTCGGGTCGGGTCGGGTCGGGTCGGGTCGGGTCGGGTCGGGTCGGGTCGGGTCGGGTCGGGTCGGGTCGGGTCGGGTCGGGTCGGGTCGGGTCGGGTCGGGTCGGGTCGGGTCGGGTCGGGTCGGGTCGGGTCGGGTCGGGTCGGGTCGGGTCGGGTCGGGTCGGGTCGGGTCGGGTCGGGTCGGGTCGGGTCGGGTCGGGTCGGGTCGGGTCGGGTCGGGTCGGGTCGGGTCGGGTCGGGTCGGGTCGGGTCGGGTCGGGTCGGGTCGGGTCGGGTCGGGTCGGGTCGGGTCGGGTCGGGTCGGGTCGGGTCGGGTCGGGTCGGGTCGGGTCGGGTCGGGTCGGGTCGGGTCGGGTCGGGTCGGGTCGGGTCGGGTCGGGTCGGGTCGGGTCGGGTCGGGTCGGGTCGGGTCGGGTCGGGTCGGGTCGGGTCGGGTCGGGTCGGGTCGGGTCGGGTCGGGTCGGGTCGGGTCGGGTCGGGTCGGGTCGGGTCGGGTCGGGTCGGGTCGGGTCGGGTCGGGTCGGGTCGGGTCGGGTCGGGTCGGGTCGGGTCGGGTCGGGTCGGGTCGGGTCGGGTCGGGTCGGGTCGGGTCGGGTCGGGTCGGGTCGGGTCGGGTCGGGTCGGGTCGGGTCGGGTCGGGTCGGGTCGGGTCGGGTCGGGTCGGGTCGGGTCGGGTCGGGTCGGGTCGGGTCGGGTCGGGTCGGGTCGGGTCGGGTCGGGTCGGGTCGGGTCGGGTCGGGTCGGGTCGGGTCGGGTCGGGTCGGGTCGGGTCGGGTCGGGTCGGGTCGGGTCGGGTCGGGTCGGGTCGGGTCGGGTCGGGTCGGGTCGGGTCGGGTCGGGTCGGGTCGGGTCGGGTCGGGTCGGGTCGGGTCGGGTCGGGTCGGGTCGGGTCGGGTCGGGTCGGGTCGGGTCGGGTCGGGTCGGGTAGGTTAGGTTAGGTAACGTTACGTTAGGTTAGGTTAGGTTAGGTTAGGTTAGGTTAGGTTAGATTAGGTTAGGTTGGATTGAGTTAGTTTAAGATAGGTTGGGTTGGGTTAAGTTGTGTTAGGTTGGATTAGATTGAGTTGGGTTAGATTAGGTTAGTTTGGGTTATATTGGGTTGGGTTAGGTTAGGTTGGGCTAGTTTGGTTTGGGTTAAGTTAGGTTAGGTTAGGTTAGGTTAGTTTGGGTTAGGTTGGGTTAGGTTGGGTCGGATTATGTTGGGTTAGGTTGTGTAAGGTTGTATTAGATTGAGTTGGGTTAGATTAGGTTAGTTTGGGTTATATTGGGTTGGGTTAGGTTATATTAGATTAGGTTGGGTTAGGTTGGGTTCGGTTAGGTTAGGTTGGGCTAGTTTGGTTTGGGTTAAGTTAGGTTAGGTTAGGTTAGTTTGGGTTAGGTTGGGTTAGGTTGGGTCGGGTTATGTTGGGTTAGGTTAGGTTGGGTTGGGTTAAGTTGGGTTTGGTTAGGTTGGGTTAGGTTAGGTTAGGTTAGGTTATGGCATATATTTTTTTGGATATTTTCTTGCATTCATTTCACTTTGTAGTTGCATTAATTTTAAATATATTTTTAATTCACATACTATTTTTTTCATTTTTAAAAAGGTTTAATATTGACAATATTTATTACAATTTACAATAAAATAACCAACAATAAATATTACAATATTTATTGTTGATTATTTAAATTAAACCCAGCCCTGGCTGTGATTTTGCTTATATTTTCGAAATACTTATAACAAATATTTTTTTGGAAATATACATTTGTTATGGAAGTTATTCTTTAAACAATTTTTTAATACATTAGCCACGGCGTGAAATTATTTTAGTTACATATATCATTTGTATTTTTTTTTATACGTAGTACATTATAAGTTTATATCTTAAAAATTAATTACGTAATTATATTTTTACTAGCGTGACCCGTGCGAAGTCTTCGCATTATTTATTCCATTATGAAGCTCAGATGACAGATCAAACAAATATTTTACTAAAATTGACATATAGAGGCGCAAGTATCAGAAGCATTGAGCTAAAGCGCCACTTTATTTATACGTGAGTGGATTTGAAATTAAACAAAAATTTTACCGACCGTCAATCATATTGACGTTGAGCCGTTAGATGGCAGCATTGCTGTTTTGTGTATATAATTTTAATAATTAATTAATTTGCAAGAACAATAGCAATAATAAATTTTTTAGTGATGGATGCCGGTAGAGCAAGCAATTATCTATAAAATGATATATAATTTATGTGGATTAGTTGTGAGGTTTTTTCTAAAAAGGGAGAGTAACATCTTAACCTTAGCGTATTAATATTAATATATATGATGATGATGATGATAGTAATATCAAATGCAAAAGTTGATAGTCATAAATAAAAAAAATCATAGATTAAAGATTTAGTTAGTAAAACCTATTAAGTTGATACAATTGATAATTTTTCTTATTTGACGTTTAATACTGTTAAAAATTACATCGTTTTAACGTAATTTTAAAGTTTATTTTAAGTGATTTAATTTCACTAATTTCTAATTCCTTTGTATGTCTGTCAAATGTGTAATGTCTAACGATAAATTCATTGTGAATATAGTGAGAAATAACGATGTAATGTACAAATTTCGACATATTTCTGGTGAGTATATTTTTTAAATGGTTATTTTGTAATAAATATTCATCAGCTGCAGAATTTCTTTCTAGAAATGTACTTTTTAATGTGTATACTTTCATATGAATTAAAAAAAATTGAAATTTTCCTGGTTGTAAAGTGCATATGTTCCGTTATTTTTATTAATATTTAGCCTTTATTAGACGTCGAGTGCCGGGGGCTAAGTCTGCTATTCTTCACGTGCCGTAACTTCTTCAATCCGCTTGTCTAAAAAGAAAATTCATTTATTGGCAACTTCATTGTTATTGATTATTGAAACGCGTATGTAATTTTGATGATGAGTTTGAACAATATTAAAGGAAAAAATGTATAATTGATTCGATGCTATTTTCCAATGAATAGTTTCAAATTACCATGAATGTTTACGACTAAAACCCAATATACAAGAACGATCTTTAAAATAAATTCCTCTTATTACGAACGAATGTAACAAAGACAACAAAACTTAAATTAAAAGTGAAGATATTACAAATAACATAACCAAATATTGTAATCAAATGTAAAATTATACTAAAAAAGAATGTTCAAGTTACAAATTTGCAATTTGACAAGCCAATTCAATAGTCAACAATTTAAATTTCGTATCATAGAGTATTCGCTACTCTATGTTCAATAAACAATATTTTATGTGTTACTATAGAATGATGTTATATATATGTATATTGTGTGTGCGAAAGAGATAGAGCTTTCGCATTCCAATCGAAATATTTGTATGAAATAATATATTAATTAGTAAGTAGATATCTAATTTCGAGCTCACAAAATTAAAGTTAGAAAGGTGAGTTTAGAAAAATGTGAGCGTCGTTTGTTGAAATCAAATTTTACACTTTACAGAATTGGGGTTACTATCAAAGTACCTATCTAAATTAATTGCTGAAATTTAGTACTTAGTATGTATCTACATTTTATACTTAAAATAAAGCAACGCAACTATTTGTATACTATTTATAAGCTGGCAGTGTTGTTACATTACACTTGACGTAGCATTAACCTTATATTAGGTTAAATAAAACGAACGGGAATAAAATTTTGGACTTTAATTATTTCTTAAAATCCTTAATTTTTTAAGAGGTTGTTTCGTATTTCTTTATGAAGTTTTACAAAAATCATATATTTTAATTACATTTAATTTTTCAAAAATAAAATGTAGGTGTATTCTTTATATTTTACTTGTATATTTTTTGTTATTATATTTAAAATAAGTTTTTTTAACATTACATTTGCATTTAAAATTTTTAAATTTTCATCTACACCGCAATAAATAATTAATGCATCCTTAATAGTCATATAGACTATAAAATATATAAATGTACATATATATATATATATATATATATATATATATATATATATATATATATATATATATATATATACATTGTTTTATTTTTTATGCTTTTACTTTATTACTTCGATCAATATGATAAAGATCAATTATGTCTTTAAAACTTACTTCATTACCTTGCCATATGAAATTGTGTACCAACAAATTGTTTTTAAAATATTTTAATAATATCATCTAGCACACTATGGGGTATCCGGAGTTACTCCTAATTGTACTAAAGCATTCACATCTGTTGTCCCCTGGTCACACACAACTGCCTTTGGAAGTAATTACGAATTAAAATGTTTCGTAGCACTGTTATTATCGTGCATTTTAGATTTTCTGTCTTAACGTTTGCGTGTCAAAAAATAAAGCAAGAAGAATCTTCCAATTTTGGTACAGCCCTCTTGCCAGAAAATCAAAGCACCTTGTCTTTCCTTTAACCTTTTCCCAAATCTTCAAAACCTGCCATTAAATCAAATTTTTCAATGTATGCCAAACAAATAATTATGGCTATTTCATCAAAACAAATTATATTAGTTTTTCCTGGGTCAGTGGCACACTCGAAACTCACTTTTGAAAGCCCCGGAAAGCAGCTTATTTTCTTAGCCATATTTTTATTTTACTAGAAGCTGCTAATACAGTTTATCTCATATGCTGGTCTACAGAAGGAGGCTTATATAACAAGGCGAGACTAAGATTATTTTCATCGGTTTTTCATTTATTAATGTCTCTTTTGAACTGCATTTTTGTCAAAGTTTTAGATGTTTCACTTTTGAAAGGGAATTTTTCAATATTAATTATATCTGCCTATTAATTTCTTTTTTTAATCGTTTTGATAAAATCATGTTGCTTTTAAATTATTTTCGTTTAAAAAGTTATGGTACATTTTAGTTTCCTTACACGTTGTGGTGTTTCTTGAATTGAAAAAGGACGGTGCTTGGGTTTGGTTGGTGTTTGTAAACTATATTCTGGATTCACGGTTCAAAATTTTAAAAGATTTAACGTGGGATTCACAGAGGTACCTATCTATTTGATAGGTCATTTTGGGTTAAATGGCTGAAAGCCATATTATTTGAAACAGTCAAAAGAATATAAAAATTAAGAATATTTCACGGAAACTTTTAGCACCTCTAAAATTTATGCCCGGGACCGGTATAAATTAAAGGCAAAATAAGCTACTGTCCGTACCGCTCATGGAACCTATGACATTGTAACAAAGCATTTAGTTTCAAGGAGTCTAACCTACTCAGACTTAGGCTTGAATTAAAGTGACTGACACGATAAAACAATTAACAAAATTTTACAGTGAAAACTTTGAAATTTTACCCTGTCAACTCGCACTTGTGAATATAAATAAGCCATTAGCCCTGCTTATGGTTAATTTATAAAATTACTTAAAATAAATTTCCATGTGTACCCAAACGAAAGAAATAGATACATTGTAGTTAGGGTTGCCAGGTAGGTAGTCGAGGCTCACCGCGATTATCCCGGAACGGGTGCATGGGTCCCAGGTTTCGCAATTTTCAAAAATATCCATGAAAAATCAAATTTACATCTAAAATAGGACTTTACCCGCTATCCCTCCGCTACCGCCACTGCAGCTCCCAGAAAATGCAAATAATAATGTGTGTGATAATAACCAACATAATAATAACAGAAGTGGTAAATAATAATTAAGCCGGTTGATTATATTCAGTACATGATAATAAAGTTGTATTGGTATCTTCATAATTTGCTTTATTATTTGTCCCGGAATTAGCCCAAGAAAATCTGGTAACCCTAATTGTAGTAGTTGTTAGCAAGTATGTTTCATTCATTCACTTGTACGTCAGGATAAATAATATAATACGCCTTATACTGATCGATTCGATCATCGATTGAGTCTTTAAAAAAAGATTGAATCTTTTATATCAATCATTCATTCCTTTCGATGTTCGGACGAATGCGGACGAATGCGGTCGCTCCATTCATTCATTCGCTAATGCAATTTTCAATCTAAACAAGATTTTAATGAACGCGTGTGTTCCGAAGATCAGAATTCATTTGATTTTTTTAATTGTATTTATTGTCTAAATACAATAACATTTGGCTTAACTAATGAGTGTAGATATTCAAATTTCATGTGTGACGTACGAGTGAAGGAATATATTTATTCTATATTTAAGGTGCTAGTACTTTGATATTTGATTCTTGGAAAATAAATCGGCTCTATTTAAGTTTTTAATATAAATGCTTTCATTGTTACTTTATAATCTTTTGTATTGATTTGTGATTTGCCTTGTGGTGGTATTTTACGGATATGGGGCAATACTGACCGGATTATGTAATTGTTTTATAAATCAATAACAAAAAAATCCTTTAATTCTTGTTTTACTTATTATTTAATATGATATGGTAATGCCAAATTATTGAAAATTAATATTTCATTAGATGTGTGATTTAAATTCAGATTTTACCAAGTTGAATTTAAGCAGAAAATACAGTGAAATGTGAAATAAATTCCCAAATATTAGGTTGAGTAAATGACAATTCTATTAAAATGTTTATAAATATGTCAATTTTAACAAAATGGCTTTAAGTAAAAACATTGAAAAAATATTTGTTTTTCCATCGCGCATTAGTATTCTATGTCATGAAACTACTTTACGAAAATGTATTATGCAAGGCTTTCCATTATTGTAAACGAAACGAAAAAACTTTATCTTCTAACCAGCCGCGTTCTGCACGAAACAACAATATGCATTCATCATTCATTCGACAGTTTTATATCAATTGTTGCGAGTCAGTCGCACGAATGGTGTTGCTCCAGATAAATGGTAAATGATTCAATCAGTTACATTACAAAGACCCGGTTCAATCACACCCAGTTCAATCCAGATTCAATCATTCGTTTTGATAAAACGTATGATTGAATCTGATTCGATTATTCGCGACTGACAAACCTCTAGTTGTTAGTGTATTAATTAAGCTCAAAAAAAGCGTTCACGGAATCCAAGGTCAATGCAAAGGCCCTAAATGATATTACAATAAACGCAAAAATCACGCAAAATAGTAAAACTCGAATGAACCTGAATTCGGACATAGACGGATCAATTGAACGTTGTCAAAAAATTACGTTCTTTTTCAGTAAACTGTCATTAAAATAAGAAACGTTTAGTTTCATGGGGGTTTCAATAAGTTTAACATATATTTTCACCGTTTTTATATGCACCCTTGTTAAAAAAAATTATTATCGAGATAATTTTACTGCTATACAATGAAAAGCAACGCAAATAAACGACACGTATGCCATCTGCCGCAAGTGCAAGATTACTTATACAGTTGAATCCTAAAAAAATGTTGAGATGGCTTCAAATGGAAAATACATTTAATACGTGTTTTACATATCCCGTTTTCAAAAATATTAAGAAATTAACCTAAATAATTCATTTTCGTAAAACAAAACTCTTCGGAAATTTATATAATAACACATTTATGTTTTTACTAAAGACCTGACCTCTTCCACTGAACCAAAATTCATAATTTTTTTTGTTTGCATGTACATACCCTAAAATCTTATATATATATATATATATATATATATATATATATATATATATAAATATATATAAATCATTCATGTCCACGACTAGGCCAGATATTCCATACAAACTGGGCGTTCTCCTTTATAATTTCTTTAATGAATGAAAATATTTCACGAAATTATTATTTGGTAACATAAATGGATCAGACATCCCTAAATACTCGAGTATGGATTTTATTGGCGTTTCCGCAAATGCAAAATACTTTTTTCGGGATGAAATGTATAACGCTGTTTATCGGTATTTAATTTAATAGATGAGATGAGATAGAGAGTAAGAGAACATAATTACTATGAAAATTAGCAATCTTATGAAAGACATTTTTAAATAACCTATAAAGTCTATTATAATGTTCACTTTTTCAGCTATCTTTACTTAAAGTGAAAGAAGGCACCATTTTAACGTACGTAACTGTCAATATAAAGGTTTCATTTTACAACATACGGACATATGCTAAAAGGCTAATAATTCCGTATAGTTAACGTTATTCATAAATTAAACATGATGCAAATTAGGGTTGATTGTGAATTGTCTTTTTTACTCTAAGTCCAAAAAATAATTACTTAGTGCTAGATGTTACTTTAGAGGTAATGATAAGTTAATTGTCATTAACCATGGCGATTGGGCGTTCAGATAAATAAAAGAGGTAGGCGAGGACTTCATACTGGCGAAACGGTCAAATGACTGCAATTTATTGTCATCAACCATCTAGAGACGTTATTAGGAAGAACGAAAAAAGTAATGACCAAGAGTGAATCAAACTCGCGCGAGAAAAGTTTCATAACATAACTGAAATCAATCGAACATATGTATGCGTTGCTCAGTTTGATCATTGTAAATCTCATCACAATATTTCTTCCTTTTCTCTTTCTTTTTTTCTTTTTTCATTGCATAATAGTCTCTTCGTGGCATAATTTCACTTTTCACTATATTCTGAAGATATTTACCTATAATTATAAAAAAAATATTTTTAAAACCCCTGTAACTAATCCTTTCAAATAACACACCACAATATACATGGTATTAAAACAATGTTCGACCATTTAATTGACCTTCCCCCTAAACATTCCATGTTAAACATTTTGAATGTTGACAATAGAGATATGTTTAACGATATGTGAACGTTGTCAAAAAAGTGAAGCCTATGAAGCGTTTGCTTATAGGCTTTTTCTCCCATCAATAAAAAATAAATTATTCTCAACTTTCTTACAAATTGAGAATTTTATGGAAATATATTATATTCAATACATTTGTAATAGCAGAAGTATATTAGCAGCTTCCACTGAATATCTTAAATTACTTGTACACGTAAATTTGATCATAACAATCGCAAAAATAATTTCAAAATGTCAATCATTATCAATACGAATAATAATCAATCAATTGTTTTCACAACTTTTCTAAAAGATCATATTTATAGTTAAACAGATGTACTAGCAAATTCTAGTTATTGAAAGCGAAATTTGGAAATAAAGAGGATGTCATCTGCCATCTGTACCATACTCAGTCTATCGTGCAATATCATTTTATGAGACGCTCCGGTGTGTCGCACATTACTCTTACAATGAGAGCATAAAATAACATTTGAAAAATATCTCGTAAATACAAATAATATTATTGGACTCCATTTTATAAATGAATGTACAGAAATAGCGGAGTAATCGTATTTACTTCGGTACCAGATTCACAATCTTAACAGTTTGCGATTCAACGCCAGGATTAAACCAAAAAAACCTTATTTCAGTAACTACCTAATAATTATTAAAATTTAAAAAAATATTTACATTAAAGTAACCAGTGGGTAAATTTAAATACCCACCGTCTACAGAGTCGTTATTATGTTGATAACAAAGTTGTCAAATATAGCCTTAATAAACTTGAAAAAAATTACCGCGCGTTTAAAAAATTTAATCTAAAAATAACTTTAATTCATTTTTATTATCCTCTTCACAGCGTTAACTCACAGTAGATCGCTATCGCCATCTATCGTGACGAAATAATTATCATTACTTAATCTTTATATAATTGCTAGACTTTCCCGGATGAATACGATTTTCTATGGTAATCCGCAACATGATCTGTACATGCGCCGTGATAAAAATTGGCTGAGTTTTAGATAGCAAACAAAGTAAAGAAGGAAAAAATCATTTTCATTCATAATATTATTAATATTACTTAAGTTAAGATTAGTAAACTTGATCTTCAACCTGTAATTGCTTGCCGAGACCAGATCATAATTATTTGAATAATTGACTTTTTTAACCAGCAATTTTTGGATTCAGTAAAAATTAACAGGTATCGAACCATCAGTATGATATTGCGACTCACCTAAATAATCCATGATAGGTTTTTTTTAATTACAGTGATTAACAATCTGACATTCAGTTTTTAATAATTAAATATTTAAAAGAAAATTAAAATAACACAAATTCATGCGTATAAAGCCAATGGCTTCCAAATTATAATAATCACATTACAGACAAATTTCATTTGTTACGTGATTCGTGATGATTATCGTTCATTGATGTCTAGTCTAATTATATTATTTATCATTTTATGAATTTACGTAATTAAAGTACTTAAAAAAATTATGAATACAATACTTTTTCAATCACGTCGGTGACTGTCTGTAGATCTTTCACGTGCGTTTTTCTCGGAAATTGTTTGACATAGAAAGTTAAATTTGTTGCAGTTCTGGAAAATAGCACTATATATAGGAAAGAAAAGCGGAACTTATACGTTAGAACAATATTTTTATTGTTGATTTCCATTTTCTGAGCAATTTTGAAGGGTACGAGAGGCGAAAACAGTTTCTTTTCAAAATAATCCTGTTGAATGTTAAATGAAAATAAATTATAATGTAAACTCGGAAATATATAATTTGTTTTTTTACATACTTTTTATTAATATGTCTACATCTGAAAAATTGCTCTCTATCCCAGCACCATCACAATCTTTAAAACTATAGTTTTAAACTGATAGCTATCAGCCAGCAAAAATAATTTGGAATGTTGGTGATAAGTATTGATTAGGATTGATAATGACCCAGAGCTGTCGGCACCGTATTGTCTAATATTAACTTATTCTTATTAACAATTAAAATCTAAGTTACATAATGACAGAGAAAAAATAACGAACCGTATGAGTTGCTTATATAAAAATATATAAAAAACGTTAAAATCGGCCATTTTCTACTGTCGTTATTTCATAAATTATTGCAACATTAAAGTTAACGATACACAATTTATAGAAATGCTTAAGAATATAATACAAACAACAACAATTAAAATATAAAAACAAAAAATCCTATTATCATGACACTAATGATCATTCGGTTTTTAATTCGATTAAAACTGCGCCTCGATTATAGACTTAATATTCATAATATATTAAGTCTATGGCCTCGATGTACTTGATTTCCAGTGTATCGGGGTATTATTTTCAATCGCCGTACATCGATAGTATTATTCTCGGTATGCCAGTATGGATAAAAGAAGGATATAAATAAGTGTAAAAAAACCCTAAATATTCTTTATAATATTTTACATGATAGAGTATTAAGTATTAATAAAAAAATCAATAAATCTGATTATCAGATTATCCTTCCAGCCTGAAAGAGTTAACATTTAACTAAACAGCTTATGTATTCAAAATTATGCTCGTAAATCGTGTACTCACTTGAATCTTAGAATTTTAATGAAAGTATCATAAAAATTAATAAATTTTAAAATAGATTGTACAAAAATCTTGTATTAAAAATATTCAATGTAATGATTTAAAAAAATTATTTCCAATAGTTCCTCCACTTTTATAGATACGCAGTACCTGACCGGCGTAAATATCACTTGGCCATCGGACTATCAGACGCAAGTTGCTGTAAATGTAACAAAAATACAGTTAGAAAAATTTGTAAAGTAAAATCTGGATAAAGAGTGAGAGAATGAGAAATCAGTAGAAAAATATCACAGAATATACTCAAGCATACGTTTGGCATCCGGGAATCAAAGCCTCTTATAAACGTACTATTATGATAATGTCAAGGTATTCTAAAAGTTTTTAAAATAATAAGTAACACAGAGAAAACGAAAATCTTGCATATTGCATTATTTCTTTTTTTCACAATTCACGTAAAGTTTCTATAGATTCACGTAACTTTTATGCGTATTTTCTGTATATGTTTGGGATCATGGTATAATTTGTGGGATCGGATGACTTCGCGGCTCTCGTTTTTCTTGTAATGTATACAAGCTCACAAATCATTGTTTACTCTAGAGGTGCGCAAAATTTATCAGTAAAAAGAAAAAAGTGATATATATATATATATATATATATATATATATATATATATATATACATCATTTGACTGGAAAGATATATTTCACTCATTTATATATCTAGCTCAGTATCTCAGTACTCCGAGTTATTAACGAAATTATTTATTACGCATACGTTGAACCGTTGAACAATGGTAATACAACGTGGTGATAAATAGTAATGACTGAACATTACGCACTATTGTTTGAAAATAAAAATAAATTCTACAAGAGTATCCACTTTGCTTAATACTTTGTAGGTGTAGGATTTAGGACTGTCAACCTAGATTCAAATTATACATAAAATAACTTTAATGGTAATTAAATAAATTGGAATAGATTGGCGTATTTATACAATTATAAATTAGAATTTTGAAATGAAACAGAAAAAGCGTTTGTTTACGCAAATATATTGATCGAACTAAAAGATACTTTATCACAGCGTTCACATTCGATCGCGAGTAGCTGCATTCGCCTACATAGATCCAATTGCATATTTGACTGAACAATTCGATCGTTTTCTTTCTCTTTCATGTAACGTCACAAAATATACTTTTATGTATATCTCTTCACGACGCGACGAGTGAATGAAATGATTGATTTGGCGAAACGAAAAAGACGCCAGTCATTCCCGAACTAGTGATATATTAATACATTCTTTTTTCAAGAGAGCGAGTGATAGATATGATCATAACATGTGAGCTATATCTTATATATATATATTATATATCGTACATGAGTTACAAATCTCTGGTTTACTTAGACGCCCATGGGTCTTCAAACTGAGGGTGTCGCCATTTTTCTCCACACTCCTTGCTTTTTATATTCGTAATAACAAGTGAACAATTTGTAGATTAATATTAATAAACGTCGAGTTAATTTAACAGGAGAGTAACACTAGTTTCTAACCATGATTATAAATTTATTTTGATTAACTGTTATATTTGTACATGTATATTTGTAAATTTATTAAATACCATAGATAATAAAGGTGGGTGAGAAAACTAAATTTTAGTTTCGCGATGTTTTTGAGATGCAAGATAACTGATCTTTCTTAAAATGTCTTATGTTCAATTAACACCAACGCGACCAAAATATCGGTTGCGTTTCTATTTACCAGACGCAAGTTACATTATATAAAAAAAATAAGTAGTTAAAAAGATGTATAAGCTACAATGCGAAGTATAGACATAGGTACTATTTTGAAAAGGACTGGATATTCTGGAAGTTTATAAGATATTCGACTAATTTCAGGATTATGAATTCGAAAGTCAAAATGGTCGTCAGATTCAAGATGGCGGCATCTGTCATTCACGGTAAATGGTCACTATATCAGTTTCGAAGAACATTAGGGTACTGCATTCGAATTTCACGATTTTTTTGACATTCAAGGTGGCAGCCTCTGTTATTCGCAATAAATCGTCATTACATCCGTTTTTGACTAATTTTAGGATCCTGAATTCGAAATTGATAATGTTTTTGAGATTCAAGATTCATAATCATTTTCGACTGATTTTAAGATACTAAATTCGAATTTCACAATGGCTTTGGGATTAAGATGGCGGCATTTTAAGATGGCGGCATTTGACATTCGTAATAAATCGCCGCTGTATTAGTTTTCAATTAATTTTAGGGTACTGCATTCTAATTTACAATACTTTTGACATTTAATATGACAACATCTGTCATTCATAATAAATCGCCACTATTTATTGCAAATGATAGATGATGTCATTACTTTGTAATTCTCAAAGTTTAGTTAGTTTTTGCGTTTTGCACAAAAAAACAACCTATGTTTTATGATAATATCGGAGGAATCCATATCGAAGGTTGAATTCGTATTTCATATCACAAGATTTATAAAAAAATTATAACAGAAAGTTCAGTTTCAGATATAATTAAAATGTTAAATGTCCCAGTTGATCTAATTGTACAGAGCGTGTATTTGTACCCATGCCACCAATAGTCACAGCACCGAGGGTGTCGGGCAGGAACACATATGTTTATGAAAGACAAAATATTCCATGGCAAATATCCGATTCTTGAAGTGTCTTAAGTACCTCATAAAGGAAAGGAAAAAATGAACCGTTCTAAAATCAGTGACCTGTCCATGTCCATCCATCACACCATCGTTTTTCTCGGAAACCTATTTGAAGGAGAAACTTGAAATTTAGCTTCATGATAAAGCATACCCTGTGTGAATTTCAATAGTTAACACTCAAAAATACTTGTACAGAAATTTTAGTTTAATTTTGAAAAGTTGAAAATAAAAAGAATTTTTTATAAGTTTTGTCGTGTGGGATTCATGAACAGTTGTAAAAATTTTAAAACCGTTTTTTTTCAATTTTATGTAATATGGGAACTTAGAGATATTGAAATCTTCTACAAAAAAAATATTACCTCCCGCTTGTCCACAAACATTTTAATTGCAGGTTACGTACAGATGGTACTTTTCACGGTTGATAAATACCTCGCATAATTAATTATAAAATGGTGTAAGTGAAATTTACATCACATAATATTAATAATTATTTTAATTTTACACCATAATTTAATCACAAATATATTGTATAACGCATTTATGTTTAATTAAATTGCGATTCAATGAAGCATAAACAAATTTCACTTGCGACGTCTCATTTCACGCACACCTACTTTTTCCGAATATTTGATATTTAAATGGAATATGATTTCAAGGTAATTAACACGTAATTTTTTTTTTAAATTGTGCGTTAGAATTAATTACATCCCTACTAATATAATAAAAGTGAACCGTTGTCTGTTTATTTATTTGTTTTCCCTTTCTTTAACGCTTAAACGACAAAGGTATTTCAATAAAATTTTATACGTAGAAAATATACATGTCCTAGACTATGAGATAGGCTATATATAATCACACTATCGTTTACGGGTATAGGACAGTGAATGTAAAAAAAGTGACTACACCGCCAAAATTATACAAAAATGTTATGACGACCTATAACTGAAGATATGGTAGATAAAGCAAAGTAAATGTTGCCAATATTTATTGTAGAATATTTATGAAACCTAACGTAAATAAAGTTTTCTCTTGGCAAGTAAATATATTGCCAAGTACGATTCAAATTTTCTTACATGTGCCTAATGCCATGCGGGCGAAGCCACGGGCAAAAACAATGACACTCGATATACACATTGTACCTGTATAGAGTGAAAAAATAAATGGTCTTAAGTAACGATACGCGCGACCTATGATGGAAGAGATGAAAGCAAAGACCGATTTTAGACCGATTTTAGAGCGTTAGTTTTAGATTTGTATAACAAAACATTATTGTATACATATAAAGACATAAAACAAACTACGAAAACAACAAACAAAAACCTTAACACGTAAATTGTTGCAAAAATATATTGACTAATGTTCTAATTGAAAGCCCACTAAGTGTTCAACGTAGAGCTCATATAAATAAAATGTTGTTTATAATAAATAAAAATGTTTATAATGAAAAAATATAGTAATATTTACATTGTTTTTTTTATTCAAAGAAAGAACGTTTTAAGAAGAAAAAAAACATAATTTTTAGAAATATTATCCGTTTCTATGTCCGAAACAAAACAGTTTAAACGTTTCTAATTATAATTGAAAATAAAAAACAAATTTCAGAAAATAACTTGAATTTATGGTAAAATACTATTTGATATTCGTTATATATAGACACGTCTTTAAGAATCGACAAAATGCCTTGAATTAATTTGAAAATGTAATGTTTGTTCTTAATAAATTCTTTAATATTCATATCATTTATTATTATTATTACCACTCCTAAGATTTATTGTATTTAATATAACAATTAAAGCATATAAACGATAGGTTACAATGTACAAATATTATTTTTTCTATATCATTAGGAAGTCCATTTCACTTATAATTTTTTACTGCACACCAATCAAATCGATTTTCATTTAGTTTTTTTATTCTTAGCTGTGCGGTCGCAATGGTGTTCTTCGCACTTTATTTGGTTACGTCATCATGCGTTATTATCGTCTTCCTTTATTTCTCTTCCACCAATGCCAGAAAGAGGCACCTATATTCTGGGTTCATCGATCATCTTCCGTTTCATTCAAACAAGAGACGAACTTGCCCTTTCTTCACTGCTTGTTTTATTGCACAATAAGGCTTTGAAGTAAAATGTACTGGCGGACTATTTCTCTTAAAACAGTGTTTATGCTCAGCGAACATTAAAATTAATTGATTTGACCCTTGTAGTATGATTAGTAGGAAACACTTCAAATAGTTTATAAGTTTTATTGTATTCGATTTGTCAAAGTACTGTTTTATAGAGATAACGTATCGAATACTTTTAAACCTATATTCGCAATATTTTAATTAATATTCGACTATTCACGGAATATTCGGAAGAACTACTTGGTTTAACACCGAATTTATTGTCTATTGCAACTCTAATTTTTATAATGGTACGCTTTCCAATCATTTGATGTGTCAATCATTTATTCAAAAATACTAATAATTTTTATTCAATTTATTTTTTTTAACTTTGTAAACGATTCAAAATAAAAAAGAGATACTGATATGCTGAAATTTTTTTTTAATTTTGCCTTTAGAAAACTGTACAAATATATAATAAATATACAACCAATTAACATACGAGAAGCAGTAACAGAAGGACAACAAATTTCCGCGCACCAGATATGCTTATTTACATACTCGTATATATTTTTTGAGACACTTGTGGATATTCAGTTATGTTATGGCGTAACCCTATGGCGCCCCACAACTGACTCATTTCCATTTATGTTTTCAGACACTTGTGAATATTCAGTTGCGTATTTTATTTACTAGCAGGAGCGTAACCCGATAGTGCCCGGGTGGAAACAGTTTATAAACAACTTCACGAAAGGAAGAGGTTCTCGATTCGGATGCATTTTTTGTGTTACCTCGTATCTCCGGCATTTTGCAACGAATTTGCATGTTTTTTTTTGTAAAGGTTTAGCTCGATGAAAAAACAAAATTTGATGAGCCCTGCCTAAACCGTGAGACAGGAATAAAAAGGAATATGATGCGCTGACTTATTTCTTAACTTTAATTATAAAAGGACAGTACCGTTAAACAGTTGTTGCTAATAGATCTATGTCTATAACAAATGAAAGTTTAAATTATATAGAAACTGTTTCGAGTTTATAGAAAAATATTTGAAAATTGTATAATTCAGTGCTATTTGTTATTTTAAATGTATGTAAGGACGAACAGTAGATAAGTCACAGACCATATACCCTCTGTCATAGGCAAATAAAACTACAAAAGGAGGGGGGTTGAATTTTTATAATAAATTCATGCTAGTATTTCAACACTCCAATCAAATTAAAAACTTGCTGAAAGCATAAAATTAAAGAAAAGCTAACAAAATATAATGCACAGAAAATTAAACAAAACAATCAAACCAAAAAATACGAAGTTAGATGGTTGTATTAGATTTTGACATTCCAATTTTCTCATTTCAAAATTGGTTTCATTTGAATTTATGGTTTGGTTAAACCTTTGTAAACGTAACAGCATATCGATTGATTGTACATACATAATTCAGATTAATATCTTTTTCACAGCACTTTTCTTTTCCAAAATTTTACTTAACATCTATTTGCTAACATTACTTGTGATATTTTCTGTTTTTAATTGCATTTATTTCATTATACTTTTAAATATTTAAGCACACAGATTTTTAATTATATTCTCCTTTATAATTTAATTATTACTTTATCCACACGGCTTCTTTCCGTGGCAGCACAAGTTGTCATGAACTTTACATGATTTGTAGATAAGATCACAATTTGTTTACGTTCACTGGACTAGGTCACAGCTACTACATTTTTGAGAAATATATTAATCCAGTTATCAAGCAGCCAGTTACCGTTTTACTTGCATTATCAGCATCACTATAGCTGATTAAATCTGTGGTAAATTGAACACCACAGATTTAATCTACAAGTAGAATAATTCAAATTCTTTGGTCTTTTACAGATATTTTCTTCTGAGTGTTTCAGTGAAATTAATTATAACAATGTAAAAATTTACTCTGACATACAAAGAACATAATGTAAGTTCTGCTTATTGTTGCTGTATGAATAAGATCCCATTGCTTCTCTGTAATGATAATTTTCCCAGTTGGGCTGTCACTTTTCTGTAATTTCACAAAAGATTAGTTAAAAGATTAGTTCGTGCAAACTAATATATAAAAAATTGTGTGCTTGTTCCTCCTCCATGCATCGTTTTGTTCCATTTCCCTCTCTGGTTCAATGGAACAAAACGATGGATGGAGAGTACCATGGAGGCTATTTTGAAAAACAATAAATAAATTACAATCCCACTAGTTGATTCCATTTTCGACATTATGAAAACTTTGAGTTGACCTCTCGAGTGTGCACGAAATTTTGTGAACACACGCTTCAGATGAAGAATTCGAGTAATATGTAGCAATGTTCGTTCAATGCTGTAAAAAACATGTTAAATTTATGGGTATGTCAATGTTCACAATTTTGTCGCGCACTTTATTAAGCGAGTAGTTATTAAGAAACTGAGGTTTCTTTAACATTATTTCTTTTTAAAACAGTTTTTGTTATTTAAATTAATATACATGAATAACCATTACGATAACCCACTTTATTCGTGTTCCAATACGCACTTGGGATTTTTTTACGTGGTCACATTAACTTCTGTACTTCCTAATCTATAACATACTTCTTTGTATTCAAATGATATGATTCTCAATTAATTATGTACTATTTTATGTTCTCCTTTCTCGAATAGAAGGTATTCTTTTAATTACGTATTATATTTATATGAGAAAACGTTTTTTTTAATAGAATAAGAGAATAGATAACTTAAGTTTTATTCCGTAATGGTTTTATTAACATGCCTGAGTGGCTGATAAACAGACCTTTTTAAGGCTTCAACATTACTCAGCAAGATGTCGGAATCCATGTTGATCAACAATTATAACAAACTTATTTGTGGATGTAAATGTCATGTCATAAGAGTCACATTTTTTTATTTCAATGTCCACATACAATTTATGTTAAATGTAATCAGGTTACAGGGTGAAATTCGATGGTAAAAAGATTTCTTTCAAGTTAATCCATGAATCAAACTCCTACCATTACTTGAATACTTATTTTTCTGTAAGTGCATTTACATTATCTGGTATTGCAATCGTATCAACCAAATGACATTGTAAGAATGAATAACGACATTAAGAAATCGTATTTTCCAATTTCTTGATATTCATATGTCAGGGAAGTTACTTTAGAATTTGACTCGACTGAAGTATTTTTAAAAAAAATATAATCATACTGCATTGATTTGTGGCTAGAATACCTTTAGGATAGTCAGTCTATGTGGTAGAAATAACTAAACTTGAAATGTAATGGACCAGTTCCTTTATTGTAAAATCCTTTTGAAAATAATTATAAATGTGAAATCCTTTTTTCAATAATTATTATTAACTCTAGTTAATTTTTTGTAATTTTCATATTTTTTTAAACAGGATGTTCCATGATATCAGTGATAGCTTCTTAAAGAGGTTTAAAAACTTTTTGCACAAGTCGTTACTTTCATTATATTCCATTGTTTAGGAAAAGCCTTATAGAACGTGAAAAAATAATTTAAACGCCTTTACATAAAAACAATAAAACTTCAAGAAATATGAACGTGGATTTTCAATTTAATGTTATTTTATGATTTTATATCATTCCTTTTTACTTTTATATTTTTTATCGACAGGTATAATCAGGAAATTGTGCGCTTTCTTGAGCTTAACGGTTACAGCTCAGCCGCAATTAAAAAAAACTTTGTTGAGTTCAAGAGAACTAACTTTTTTAAGTAAATATTATAAAAAATAATGAAATCTTAGCACATCTCTCTAAAGCGATATGTAATATACTAGTAAATACAGACCGATGAACATTCACATATTCCATACCAACCACTTTTACTTCTTTTTGACAGGTTTTTCTAAATTTCACAAGTATATAACAACGTAACGGAATCTTTCAATTAAATTTTGACTACTTCCAGGCGTCAGAATTATTTTAAATTTGCACTCGTATCAAGAACAGATGACAATTTAACAATTTAAATAAAAATAAAATAATAATAAAAACCTTACGAAACAAAATCAGTATTTTGAATTTGAACCTTAAACCTTTTTTTAATAAGTAGTCTTTAAAATTCTTCACTCAATAACTAAATAATATAAAATTAATATAAACCCGTTTCGTTTTCTGATTTCGACGTTCACGACGAAAGACCTTTTTTAGAGATGATTTCGGTTTGTCTAAAAATATGAAAAATAGTTTCATAAGGTTAAAAATTTCTTTGTAAAAATTATCTTCTTTTTTTAATATTATTTAATTAGCTCTTATATAAATAAAATGTTTTAAATAAAATCTTCGTAGTTTTGAAAATTCCTGCGAAACACTCTTTCACGTTCAGTTTCTGAAATGCAAAGTAGTTTTAAGTTAAACACAGTATTATTACGAAATACGTGGCTTATTCAACTTAACCACTTTTAATTAATTTTTATGATGCTTTCCTCAAGCTAAAATTCGCTTAATTTCATCTTCAAGCTTCAAGGAAAGTCTGATTGATTGAGACACTTCGTTAGAAAAATTTAAGAATGTTATGTTTGTATATTCCATCTGGTGCTTTATTAATTAAACATTATTAGTTTTAGTATTATTACTTCTATGCAATATCCATAAATGATATACATGCCAATAATGATATACATATATACATATAAATTTCATTCTGAAACCTTTGTACGAACTACTTTAATAATATAATTTTAAACACACATCATTTTAGAAACCAAATAAAGAGGCGAAAACACTTCTTCGTGAAGATTTATTTAACAAACTAGCGCGTAATATTCACTAGTGATAAATGTTAAACCTTTGAGATACAATGTTTTTTTAAATATTAATAGTATCTGTCCAGGCCTAATAAATATTAGTAGAGACTCAACTAATTTCACGGATATTAATAATTATCAAACGAGTAAGTAACATCTTGTTTTTTCACAGTCGACTGTGAACGCGCGGAAAGGATGGCGGGCAACGACCGTTCCACGCTCGGCAACCCAGTAGATTCAATAATCAATGAACTCGGCATTGGCAAGTTTCAGTTCGTCGTGTTTGTTGTTATAGCGATCGCGATGTTCATCAACTGCATGACTGCATATCTCTATATATTTACGACGCGCGAACCAGAGTACCGCTGCAGAATTCCAGAATGTGATAGTCAGGATGTTGAATATAATGTGTCTTGGGTTGCGAACGCTATTCCTTTGTCGAAGATGAAGCCAGAAAAATGTTTCCGCTTTGCCCCTGTTAAAGCGACGAAAGGGTTAAACGACAGCTGCAATCAAGAACTCTTTAACCGATCGATATTGGAGCCATGCGAGGATTATGTATACGGCGAGGGAAATACTATAGTCAAGGAGTTTAATATCGCCTGTCAAGAATGGAAACGCGTTCTCGTCGGGACAATAAACGGAGCGGGTCAATTCAGTTGTCTCATTTTCTTCGGCTTTCTCTCTGATAAATACGGCCGGAAAATTACGATATTTTGCGCAACATTTGTTACCGGTATTATAAGATTAGTGCAGTCTTTCCTGATCGAATATTGGAGTTTTTTATTTGTCGAATTCTTTAACACAGTGCTTACAACGGGAACATACGGTACGGTGTACCTATTGGGTGTCGAACTGCTAACACCAGAGAAGAGGGTAGTCGGTGCGATGTTCATCAATCTCGTCGTCAGCTTGTCGTTAATAATTTTAGGTGCCGCGGCTTGGATATTGCCGTACTGGCGCACGCTGACCCGGGTTGTAAATATACCGTGCTTTTTGATAATTATCTTCGTTTCTGTGACACCCGAAAGTATAAGGTGGCTAATTATCAACGGCAAATATCGAGAAGCCGCTCGCGCGATCTGCAAGGCTGCCAAGCTAAACAACTGTAAATTATCTGACGAGAGTCTAAGATACGTGGAGTTGCTGAAGTCAGGTTCAATCAAATTGCAAGGAGAAAATAAACCGAGAGAAATCAAAGACACCGTTTCCATTCTGTCGGTTATGAAATCAAGGAAAATTCTTTTACGCTTGCTAGTTTGTGCATTTTGCTGGTTAACAAACTTTTTTGTCTATAATGGTCTCCACATAAATGCGGTTACCTTATCTTCAGATCGAAGTAACACATATTTGAATTTCATACTCGTATCTGCTATGGATTTGCCATCTCATATTGCTTACTTGTTCGTTATCCGTTGGTTGGGCCGCAGAAAATCTCTCTCGTTTTCCTTGATAGCTTTTGCCCTATTATCCGTTTTATTCACGTTAATACCAGATGATCGGGAGACATTACTTTTGATCGTCTACCTGACAACAAAGTTGTTCATAACACTTTCGTTCAGCGTGCTCTTTATTTACACAGCTGAAATGTTCCCCACTACATTTCGGAATACGTGTATGGGTTTCTGTTCCATGTTAGGTACGGTTGGCATTATTTTAGCCCCTCAAACTGCCCTACTAGCGCAATACCACGCTTCAGTACCGATGGTCATTTACGCAGTGATAGCGTTTCTTTCTGGATTGACCGTGCTGATATTTCCTGAAACCAGTAATATCAGGCTACCGGATACTATTACAGAAGCGGAAAATATTGAATTGCTGACACCAAATTCAAAGGATATTAGACATACCAATGAACAAAAAGGATTGGTGAAGTAGTTTTCGAAATAATTTCTTCACGAGGTGCCTAAGAAAAAATTATATTCTAGTTTATGTTAAGTAAAAAACTGTTGTGTTATTTATTGTTTGAAAAATAATCAGAAACAAATCCATAGAAAAAATATAATAATTTACCACACATACATACACACACGCACACAAACACACAGTTTCACACACACACACACACACACATATTAAGTGGCAACAATTTATACGCATAGGAAAAAACAGGTTTCAAAATTATTTTCAGTCGTCATGATTTTATTTATAATAAATGTGCTGGGAAACCTACGCGTTTGAAATTAAATATCCGTAGAACGAATCAAATTTTTTTTTATTTTTTTCTTAATTTCAGAAGAACAGAGTAGGAAACTTTCAGTTTCGGAGGTCTTTATCGAGATTATCCAAAACGAAATCCTTCAAAACAGGAGGATCACCGTCCGTCAACGGATTTCTAGAAGTTCTTATGGTGCAGTTGAAAGAGCTTTGACTGAAAATTTGGGGTATCGCAAATATTGCACGCGTATGCTGACGCGTAGCAGAACACAAGAAGATACACCTTGACTGTGTTCACCAGTTTCTTCAAAAGTGTCAAGACGATAAGGAAGGATTGCTGAACTCCATTGTTATGGGTAACGAAAAGTGGGTATTTCATTTCACTTCGGAAACAAAAGAAAAATTCAAACAATGGCGTCACTCGGGGTCACCAGTCGCAAAAAAGTTCAAACAAACTCCTTTTGCTGAAAAAATCATGGCATTGGGATCGTAAAGGTATGCTGCTGATCGATATCATGGAACCTGGGACAACAATCAACTCCGACAGTTATTGTGAAGCACTAAGAAAATTCGGGAGAGCTATCCAGAACCGCCGGAAAGGAAGAGTGACACAAGGTGTAATGTTGCTTCGTGATAATGCCCGACCCCCCGTCTCCCACCAAACCCATGAACTTTTCGCAAAATTTGGGTGGACTGTCTATCCCCATCCACCTTAAAGTCCGAACCTCGTGCCCAGTGATTAATCTTCTTCCCCAAGTTAAAGGAACACTTGGGTGGCCAACGCTTCCGGAGCGACGATGAAGTCAAAGAAAAAGTGAAATGCTTCCTCAACGGGTTAGGGGCGGAGTTTTACGACATGGGATACAGAAATTGTAGCACCAACTACAAAAATGCATAGAAAAAGATGGCGATTATGAAGAAAAGTAGAGCAAATTTTATGAGAATAAGCAATGTTATTTACTTGTAAAAATGAATGGAACCTTACTTTTGGAACAACCCTCGTATATAATCATGTCAAATTTCAGCATTATAGCCCTAATAGTCTCTCACCTGTCGAAAAAGACCCTCAAAATGGAAATTTAACTCTTTATGCGAATTGCCGCTACATTCCAGAACAACGGCAAATTTCAACTTTCTGAATAGTCTTCGAAAGTAAAGCGTGTGACAGCCAGACAACAGATACCACAGTGATTCTATAAATATTTTGTTTGTCTTATTTTATTAATATAGTTGTCGTGTGACAGTAAAATCCAAAAATTATAATGAATTTTTATCCAAAATTGACTTTGTAAAAAAAATAATTTTTAAGTTTTTCATCGCGTTTTTTTAAATAAAATGAAATGAGGGGCAATAACTAGTTTCTCTGTAATGTTAATTGTACAATTTTTTAGAGGAATTTTTACCGATCCAAAGGTTATTTTTTTTCTAAAATTTTATTAAAACATTTTACATTGACTTAGTTTTTTTCACTCGACAAGCTTTTAAAAAAAATTAAGTGTGAAATTACTACTTTTTCTGTAATGTTAATTGTAAAATTTGAGAGCGATTTTAAACTAAATGGTAATTTTTTTTTGGTAAAATGTTAATATAAAATAATTTTACATTGACTTGGTTTTATTAGACAAATCGCTCGACGGGTTTTTCAAATAAAATTACAATTGTGGTGAAATAACTAGTTTTCCTGTAATGTTAATTGTACATTATTTCAAAGTGATTTTTACCAAAACTAAAGGGTAAATAATATTTGAAATTTTAAGATAACTTAGATATTTATAGTTCGAATAATATATAAAAAAATCGGCAAAATTCGTTGATAAAGCGTTTCACACGACAACTACCTTAAAGAGCACTAAAAATAAATGTATGAATAGACCAAAAGACTAAATAAGGAAATAGATCAAAGTTTCAAATATTTATTTTGATAGGTGTTCATTGTGAAAAGCATACATTAGTACATTTAAAAATATTTAAGTAACATAGAATTTCGACACGATTATATTATTACGAACAACATTTTAAAATCTTGAACACCCACTTTATGCAGGTAACATTATTTAGTAACATAGAATTTCGACACGATTATATTATTACGAACAACATTTTTAAATTTTGAACACCCACATTATGCAGGCTTTGGTTGGATTATAGTTTAGTGCAAAGGTAGAGAGATTTTTACGAATATACTTATTTCACGTTTACGATTGTTTTAGAAAACACGTATATTAACTTAAAAAATAATTAATTGAAAACTATACATAAAAGGGATATACCAAGACTGGACTGCTGGATTAAAAAGGATCAAAAAACATCCGCGTCATGTCATACGTTACATTTTAACTGAAAAATTTTACAGTATGTGTTAAATTTATTACACTTTGTGATTTAACACAGTAAATTATGTTCGTACTTATATATTTAGTCACAAAAGAAAAAGTGAAACCTAAAAAAATCTAAAAGTGTTTTATTGCAAAATATATTATTGTAGAAGAAATTTTTTGCTGAAACTATTTTTTATAAAACAATTTGTAACTGTCGTATAAGGTTTATAACAAATTTTTGTTGATTTAAAAAAACACTAATAAACTCACTGTTGGTACAGTATACTGGCTTTCAAAGAGAAAGAAATTAAAGAGTATAATGAAAATAGTCACTTTACGTAATAACTGAAGACAATGGTAGAAGAGTATGGCGAATAAAAAACTTTGTCAAAATAAAAAAATTATGAGACAATTGTGAGGGCAAAGTATTGGCATAACTAATTTTTAAATTCAATGTGATATACGTAATTATAATTCAGAATATTTTATTAATCAGTTACTTTTTTTTCCGTAATAATATCATTAGCGACATATAATAATTTCATTAGTAACATATTTCCAATTATTACTCATTGAATTTTTGTTTGATATCTATACATATAATAAAACTGTAGAATTTGTCTGACTATACATCGCAGATATTTACAAAAAAATATTTAGAGGCACATAATAAAAGCAACAGAATACCAATATCCTGTTTGTTTGAACACGCGTCACATAAAAACTACTGCAACAGTTCATATGAGTTAACCTGAAGTAACATTTAGTTTTTATTTCATTAAAACCGGTTCACCTAAATTTTATTTATATTGAATTACTACACCAACAATAAAGAAATGCTTCGACTCTATAGGACGCGTAGCGAATACACCAATATATAGTGTATCCATGTACATCAATAGATACGTATATTTTAAATCGCGCAATGAAATTTGCGAAATGAGTGTGGAAAGAGATGTGGAAAGGGTAGAAGCTTAAGAGATCAAACTGGATGTAGGCATTTGACAGCAAACACTGTTTTTTAATGTCTTCCGCCATACGATTTCGATGGTGTACATACACCATTAGTCATATGGCTATTTTATTTTGTAAATATGTTTGAAATTTGAATCTGTTATCAATCTTTGTAATTTAATTAATTTAGACCAATGGTTCCCAACCAATGGTCCGTGGACCACCAGTGGTCTGCAGAAGCCAAAATATGGTCCGCGAATGATTTTAAATTATTTATTTTTATGTAAGTTTCTATCGAGTCTTTAATTAAAATTTATTACATTACTTACAGTCTATTTTTATTATACCTACGTTGTGGTCCTTGCTAACAAGAATGATATAAAAGTGGTCCCTGGCCAAGAAAAGGTTGGGAACCCCTGATTTAGACTATATAAATTTGATTGTTTCGTACTTTATTGCCTACGCATAAATTAAAATCAAAAATCTAGAAACTAACCTTGAAAGTATTTACGAAAAAATGATTTAGAAGAACATAACAAAAGTAATAAAATACGAATATATCGTTTTTGAAAATTTGTCCGTCTGTCTACGAACCTGTTTATTTGGGCAATATGCAAGAGCAGTTAAAAGGGTTTTGATAAAGTTTTTACTAGTCGATTCTGTTGGGTCTGAGGTAAATTATACATTTTTATTACAATCGGTCCACTAAAAAGAAGATATGGCAAGTTGACGCTTCAATACAAAGTATATTTACTTAAAAAATATTTACTTTAATAATTATTACAATGGATGGTATTACGGGAATTAATCTTAAAGTAAAAACTTAGTAATATTTTCTTATGGTTCACTTACGAACAAACTCAAAGGCTCAGCTAGTAATATATAACATTTTTCATCCTTTTCTATCACACGTTTGTCTCACAATTGTTAGATATAAAACACATAATTGTTTGATTGTTGTATTAAAAATATATTGTTATACAAATTTCTGCTTGATATGTGCATAATCAATCATTAATAATTATTCATGTTAAAGAAAAGGGGCTTCGTTTTTCACATTCTAAAAAATATTGCAAAGGGTAGATGACCAAAAAGTCATTGCAAAGGGTAAATAATCCTTTGCAATGACTTAGTTCCAACTTTTCTATTAATTCTATACTAATTTTAATGTTAGGGGAATCGCATATGATAAATTACCAAGTGTTTTTTTTCAAAAATAGTCGCAAGTTCGTTCTATAAAATTTTATGACAGGAATAAGAGATTGAGTATTTACTGTTTATTGAAATTTGATTTAAGAATTACGTGGATAATTTATTACATTTTTAGCGAAAAACAAAATGTAAATATTTAATTGATAACTTTTCATATAAGGATGTCTATTATGCATCATCCTACACTGCACACGGTTTTAAAATTAATAAGTGAACGTTTTAGTTATTCCTCGTAATCAATATTGGATTAGTTAAAGTTAACATTGAAAGAAATTTAACATTATACAGGCGTCAATCACGATGCGAAGGGCATTTTATAAACGGATTCATTTCTATATACACCATATACTTAATAATTGTATTAAACGATCAAGGAAACTTGAATAGTCACACATATTAAAAACTGTGTAGGGTGTGAACTATACCTACTGCTCTTCGTTTTGAGACACAACGTATCTTGCATAATGTCGAATATTGAATATATTTGGCGTTAATTTTGTAGAAATTATACAGGCAAAGACTATAGCCCACCTGAAGATATCTTTGCTAATAGCCCACCTGAAGATATTGTAATACAACGAAACCTAGGTCGTGGTAAAGAACTTAAAGAAAGTAGAAATAATATTCATCACGTAGTTTCATCTAATTGCATAATGTCATTTACCCCTACAATATTCGTAAGATTACTTCCATAAATAGCCATTCACTGATTTAATAACTTACTGACCAATACGTAAGATGCATCTTTTATGTAGGTTTTCAAATATATTTTTCCAGGAGTGGTTGCTTCACATCCATTTTATCCTAAAAAAATGACATTTTATCCTAAAAGAAATAAAAATGTAAAAAATAAACAAATTCCCCTTGGGATATCGCTAAATCTAAAAAGTATAAATCTAATAATACCTATTAAAATATAAATGAATAAATTCGGATAATTTTTTAGGCGAAACTCTATACATAACATTATTTAATAAGTACTTGTATATGAAAAGTTTAACGTAAATAAAATAGGTTTGATTTTGGCAACTTTCAGTCATGCTTTTTGTAGAATTTGTTGTTAAATTATACTCGATTTTCAAATGAATACTATAACAAAGACTTGCTAAGATTTTCTTGTTTTAAAATTTACATACGTCATTTGTTATTAATTAAAGCAACACAATAATGCAAATCGAATTTAGCTCAACAGTTTTAAGTGAGTACAAACTAACAAACCAATGAACTTTCAATTCATTTTTTTAGTTTTTGTATTTATCCATTTCATTTTTAATTATATGGGCACTTAAATATTTAAATGTATTTTGTATAATTGCGTATTCAACACAGGTACGCCGTGAAAATCAATCATTGAACTGATTACAGATATATGTTTATTTTTATCTTTTTTATCATTTTCTTTGTTTTCCGAATCTATTGAAATTGTGGTTAGTTTTGTATCGCATTGTCAACAATAATTTTTTTAACTTGTTATGTACCTGTCACTGGTAAAATACGTATCTATATTTAGCACTACAATAATTAATTTTTAACGAAATTTTCATAAATGTTATTACAGAAGTCTATCATGCTATATATATCTGTATTAATATAAAATATTTTTTATTCATATTTTGTTGTTTTTAAGAACCAATGAATTGAAAAATGAAGAGATATTTTTTATATTTTAGTCAAGTAAATGAAAGTTTAAACCTCGACATTCCAGGAACAGATGAGATTTTGATATAAGTTTTTAAAATTATTTATTTTTATTCGTTATTTTAAATCAGGGTTGAATTCGTTATTTTAATCAAATATTTAAAAGGGGGAGTGTAGGTATTTATATTGTTTAAGCGATAATACATAAATTAACTTAAAAAATATATTTTATTTTAAATAAAGATTTTTTTCATTAAACATTTAAAAGGAAGAATATTATTTAAACAAATCATTACTAAGTTTACAAAACTTTCCATAAAAAACTTAATTTTATTAACCTTGTAATAATTTTATGGAGAAAATAAATCATTTCCGGTCTTTTATGAATAATAAGGGATCTTTTTTATGCAGGTAAACTCTCTTGGGTAAACATGGAAAGGCAATGTCCAGATGTTTGTCTGGTCTCAAACACACTCAATTTTCGTATACTTTTCAGAATGAATGCATGTTGATAACGGAAATATTCTTTGTATTTCGCTATTTGCTACTTTCATTTTCATATACTCTTCTTAACTTAACACGATGAAGACAGTAAACGACGGCGAAATGCCACATTGGGTAATTCGATTGAAAAATTCATTTGCACTATGGCCCAATTAATAAAATATAATTAAAATAGAAAATTAAAAAAAAATTATATTTGGTTTCATTGACAAATTATATATTGACTTATACAAATAATTATACATATAATTTTAATTATATATATTTATATATATAATATATATATATATATATATATATATATATATATATATATATATATATATATGTATATATATATATATATATTCTCATGATATCTTTGGAATGTTGAGTCAACGCCAATATTTTTTTTGTACTAATTAAATGGTTTATCTAAAATTTATTAAAAAAGATAAACGTGCTTACGAGGAATTATCGGCAATCACATTTTATTTTTTAAATATCTCCCAATAACTTACTTTTGAATTGTTATTTTAAATAATTTCCACTTATCAACGGTGTATAGTTGTTAATAAAATAATTATATCGCTTTAATCGGTGTTATTTTGAGAAATATAAATTGTGACATAAAATTTATGTTCCTCGAAATTTATTTACCAATTGTCTTTTACTTTTCATAACCTATTCTTTTTTCGCGGCATAATGTAAACAAATTATTAAATATTCTTCAATTATGCATTTAACTAAAAGATGGCGTAGTGTAAACGGTTGTTCTTATGCGTAATAATTTAGTTGTTCAAAATATTTTGTGTGACATACTAAATTACTTAAAATATTAATTACCCAAAAAATAGATTAAAAGTTTAAAAAACTAAAAATAAAGATGTTTTCATAAATACTGCACTAGAATTGAATATACTATTCAAGTTGTTGAGAGTAAAAACGCAGGGTCTTAAAATCTAACCGAAATACTAAACATTTTCATTCGTATACTTTTTTTTATAAATGTGATTGTAGCTGAAGATCCACTAAATTTAAATCATTTTCGCATAATTCCATGGCTTTTACTACACTATTACTTAGCAATTGAGTGGCAATTCATTATATGATTTCAGAATGCTAGATACTGTTTACTTAGTTTATTACTGATATGTAATCCCAAAAATTCTAGCAAATTATGTATTTCTTGAAATTCTTAAATCGCTGTTATATGGTGTTTCCATCACCATCAATTACATTATTTTTTTAGATGCAAAGGTGTTTCTAATAAATTTAACCATGTGAAATGGATCTAAAAATATGTTTAAACGAAGTCCTAAAACTGTTTGCATCCTCCAACTTGCAACCTGTATAATTATCTAATAATTCTTTTGAGAGCTACGACTTCGGCACCAACTTTTGTTGTATTTTTTCAGATATAATTTAATTAAGTTTACTTTTCTCTCATCTGTTAAACCATTTATCAAAAATACCCCAACGGCAATTTCCGATATCATTATTAGGTACTAACTTTAAAACAATTGCTCAACTGTATTTCATCTGCAACATGAGAGCAAAACTTTAAATTTATTGTTTTGACATTTATTTTTTAAGGGCAGAGAATGATTCACTTGTGAATCCCGGATTAACATCAATACTTTGTTACCAATTAGTTAAAGTGGATGAATGGGGTAAAGGATAATCAAAAACTGACCTCGCCTAATTTTAACCTAAGAGAAAACAATAATTTAATCTTGGTTCAAATTTTTTTGGAACAGGTGAAAATTTAACTGTTTATCGATCTATTTTTATATTTAAACACATTCTATTTAAAATATCAGATGCAACAACATTTTTGTTTAGAGATGGCTAAATGTTACAATTCATAAACAAATTTATTTTTAAAGTTTTAGTTAATTATTTTCAAAATACGTATTTTTTCACATTTTTTTTTGATCTTTTGCATTTTTGTTAATTTGACTAAATCGTTTAAGCTTAATTGTATGGTCCTTTTTAACATTTTTTAATATTTATTTTTTCAATATACATAAAACCGATTCTAAATCTGATTAAAGCACGTTGGTAATTGGAGTGACTGATCTATTAAGAATGTGGCTAAATGATTGACGGTTGCCTATCCTGAAATGGTCTGTGGAATTTCCATATGTGGCTAAATTAGTAGGCAATTATGGGTCCTAAATTGGTAAGTCCTATACACATCCCTTATATAAAAATATAATGTCTGAAAATCAAAGTAATTGATCAAAAAATAAGTACCACTGATAGTAGTGGTAGTTTAGGAAAATGTCACGGTAAATAAGTATGAACCACCGTCTTGCTAATTTCGTGATATCCTTTTATTGTTGTGTAACAATTGTCTTCTTTGAAATATAAATAACACAAAAGGAAATAGATTGCTATTGCCGACCTGTTTGACCATACATGACAATTTCCGAATTACCTAGGAAGTGTCGATGGGAAACATTTTGTTATTCTGCTCCATGCTTGTTCAGGCTCATGTGTCTTTAATTACAAAGGATTTCATAGTATTCTTTCGACGGCAATAGCTTATATGTACTATAAATTTATATATGTAGATATTGAACAAATGGTCATAATTCTACTGGTGATATATTATGAAAAACAAATTTTTTTTAAAATTAAATTCCAAACATTTAAGTATTCCAAGGCCCGGAAAACCACATATGAATTTTAAAGAGTTGTCTTACGTATTTATAGATGAGGTTTTTTTCTTTGAGAATACATTTTTTTAAAACCACATCCACAAAAACAGTTACTGACTAGGTCAAATAACCGAACATACGATCACAGAGTATTTAGGGTTGGAAAGGATGTAGAAAATCTTGAATGGAAAATTCATTCATTTTTTCTATCACATGTAAATGCTAATTTGCATACTGTATATTCCATAATTTTATAAGGAGTAAAGTAAAGCAAACGTATACTCCTCATCAACATGTTGGTAGTGAAAATTATGAAAATGGAACTTTGAACTTGAATTAAGACCGCAAAATGTAGAGTTAGTGCCACTGTATTTTATATTTATCTATTTTTTATCTCAGTATCACGATTTTTATCTCAGTATCAGATGTTAAAATAATATGTTTTTTATCTCAGTATCAAATAATATGTTTTTTATTTCAGTATGAGGAATGTTAAAATAATATGTTTTTTATCTCAGTGGTGTAATTAATAGCAACAAGGGATGTTAAAATAATATGTTTTTTATCAAGGGATGTTAAAATAATATGTTTTTTATCTCAGTATCATCACTCGCAGGATCAATAGTACTTTGACTATTGTTTGAGAATAATTCTTCCATTATTGCCTCCAGTTGCTGTTGCCTGCTACTATCTATGGTGTCAAAAGATTGTGAACCTGTAAATATAATTTTGGCTATCCCGCGGGATCTCATTAATTTTCCGAGATAAAAACATTACAGTTATTAACTTAGACCTTAAGCTTTAGAAGTGTAACTATAACTGTATTTATTGCGTGATTCGCGCACAAATATCTAAACAGACAAATTACAATTTCATAATTTACTGGTATTTTGCCTGCAGCTTCGCCCATGTTATTAAGTTTTTTCGCTATCCCGCGGAAACCAACTAAATTTTTGAAATCAATTAAGATTTTGAATAGTAAAAACCGCATTAAAATCGGTTTAGTTTTTACGTGACGCGGACACAAACGTATTAATATTTAGGCAAACAAACATTTAAAAAATATATATTTTTGGGTTCAGAATATTCCCGTTAACTTATCCCAAATATTTTCTCTCAAATATCTTCAATATACTGACACAACACTTTTACAATTTTGTTATTAGTATAGACTAATAATACATATCAGGTATCATACCTTGCGGGTATATTTTAAAATCACTGTGCGTGTGTACACCATATGTAATTTAAAATTCAAAACCCATTCATCGATATTTACACAGCATTACATTTCATAACATAGCCTTATCTTCGTCCTGATCCTCCAAATATTCAAACTGGTTGTAGTACCTTAATTTTGGAAAGTACGCTTGGTCAAAACCTGAACCTTTTCTCTTACTATCTCGCACTTATTTAATCTCTTCACGATACCCTACCCGTAAGCAATTTTGTTTTCTTCACAGAATCAATACTTGCATTTTCTTCAACCTTACGTATTGTTTAAAATAAATTAGTGTACGGTGGAAATTTCATGCTTTTGTCTTTATATTTGATGCTTTTTATAAGTCTAAGACATGCTTTATTCCAAAAAGCTTCTGTTAATTATGTTAAAAATTCAGGAAATAATTTTCCTTTAATCAATATATATTATAAAAGCAAGTGTATAATGTGCATGCCGCTAAAACTCAGAAACGAGTCCCGGTACGATCAAGGGAGTTATATGATGTGGTAGCCCTCTAACCTCCATCCTTGAGGAAAGTTCCCGATTTTACCTGAAGGGCGTGCTTAAGGGCTGTAAGTTTCGCCGTTAACTTATAGCCCTAAGGCCTGTTAAGGGCTGTTAATCATATCCGGTACATTCGAGTACCGTCATAGTCCGGTACATTCCAAAACATCCCGGACCATTTTGGAATATTGTGTAATGTTTGGGTATAGTCTGAAACGTTCAGGAATATCCTAGATCATTATGGAATATTCCATAATCTCGAATGTTATGGAATCTTCTGGAACAGTGTGGACCATTCGAAGCCTTTTATGGGTGGGGCTACCCATTGATAGGGGTAAATAAAGCAAGATCCGTCCTGGGTTAGAACGTCAGTTTCTTGTCAATGAAGTGCAGTGAGTGAATTAAAAACAAACAGTGATAGTATAAGTAATCAAAGTGATACAGTGACTGAATATAAAATTTGAAAAGTGTTTAAAGTATACTTAGTGTATTTCTTCATAAAAAGTTCATTTTATTTATATTTTATACAATACCCAAACATAAAAAAGGAGGAGATCTTGCCATTTCTGAAGCAAAACGGCAAAAACAAAAGAACAGCGAAAAAACAAAACAGTCAAAAAACGTAAAGTAAATTCATGTTCCCAACGAACGAGAATAAGCACCGTGAGAAGCAGAGAAACCGAAGAACAACGAAATGAACGAATTGAAGAATCAAGATTTGCGACACAATCTTATAATAAAAGACTGCGAACGCAAGCTTGGGTAAAATATTACCCTATGAGAAGCGTGGACGAGAACAAGTAAACAGTACAACCTAAAAAGCATATTATTCCACTATGATCCGACGAAAGAATTTAACAAACACAAACACGTCGTAATCGGAAAAATTAATAACATCTGCTAATTGCAAACAATGCGAAAAAAATTAATAGAGAAACACCAGAAATCTGTTGCATGAATGGAAAAATTCGATTAACCCCACTGGAAGCACCTCCGCAGGAATTTTTATATTACATGACCGATGAAACTCCAGAATCAAAACACTTTCATCAAAATATAAAAGCTTACAATGCCTGCTTCCAAATGACTTCTTTCGGAGTCACTTTGATCCACACTAACAGAGATGAAATCGATTATATTTTTTTTCATCCAAAAACAAACCTATCACAAAATGGAATCAGCACTACCACTACCCAACGAAGACTATAAATTTCTGCAAGGATATTTCATCGGAAATGAAGAAATAGAAATTTATCAACGACGCACAAACATTAGTGGATTAAGATAAGAAATAATAAAAGCTAAACAGAGGATCTTACAAAATACAATCAACTTATTCACATATCCAAAACAGCACTAGACCAAATGATTTCTGATGACTATAAAGTTATAATTCAAGCCGACAAGAGACCACCGGATAAACATGAACGTCGATTTAATTCACCTCAGATAGACAAAGTCGCTATCGTAATGGTGGACAATGAAAACACAAGCCGTGACATAATTGTACAACGAAGAAGAGAAGGACTACATGGCCAGTTTTTCGTTATATAAATACATCTATTATGTTTTGTAGATGAATTTAATTCTCTGAATTAATCCACCTACAAAACATAATACCCTATTGCTTCATCTAGGTGCCAAACTCAAGCTAGATTATGTGCACTTAATTACTTAATTTATGTTATACCATCTGGGTACTGGCCATCCGGAGTGGCCACTAGAAAAGCAAATTCATTATCAATGAACAAACCGCACTCCTCAATGTTGATATGTAAAAGTGTTACCAATTTTATACAAATAGAACTCGCACTACGAGGGTTCTGTACACATTTAAGCAGTTATACAAATTTAAGAATACGTAATACTTTCCTTGAACTATTTACAATAATCATTTTTCATAACGTAAATATATTGCCTACTTCATCTTTTACTGGCGTAAAATTATAGGATCTAGAATAATCGCTTTAGTTTTTACGTGTGGAATTAATTTTCTAAACTTGCCCCTTTTTATGGATTTTGATGAGAAGTGAGTTGCAAAAAGCCGCCTTCAATTAAATTAATATATAAAAACCAAAAGTAGCCGAAAGATTGATCTATTTTTTCATATCAAAATTTTGTGCTGTATACATATTGGCAAAAACAGAGATTTTTCGTCAAAAATATAAATACGCCCTTAATGGATTTCGATTCGCGGAGATCACAAATAATTGGCCTATGATGTCATACTGTCCTTCATTTTACTCCTACTTTGTCATATTTCGCAGTTGTAGCTTATATATTTTTAATAATAAAAACATTAGCTCACTTCGTTCCTTTCTTTCGTAATATAATATTTTGTTTGTGATTTTTCTTTTAATCAATTAACAACAATATGTAATTAGGTAGCGTGATATAAATATTTAACTGTTAATTATGTCAACCTCAAAATAAAAAAGTATTATATAGAAATAATCTTGATATATCAGCATTTTATAATACAAAAGCAATATGTATGCATTGTAAAGAGAACTTGTCCCGTTTCTTTACAAGGACAATTCGAAGGATTATAATACATCAAACTGGTGTATTAATATTAAGAGACATCATCAAATTGAATTACATACCACTTCAATGCCGAAAGCAACTAACAAGACAAGCAACTCTGACCGATTTGGTCTATAAGAATTACTTTATGGCGTTGACAATATTAGGGCAAAAGATATAATTTGCATCACCGCTGAGCAAATATGTGTTTATATGGGGCCACTTGAATAAGGTAGGCATAAGCAATTATTGAAGAAGCTATGCCCGAATTACAAATTAGCGTTTCCGCATTATTGAAAAGTTATACCAGAAATGTATGAGCGTGTTAAAACTTAAGTACCAGAACTGTTAAAAGGGCTGTCGCATGTTGTGATAACCAAAGATGTATGGAAAAGTAATACTTTCGATTCGCAATATAATGGGTTGATTCACTTAACAGCTCATGGGATCGATGGTAATTTTGAATATAAGGCTTTTGCCTTGAAGTAATGCCATTCGACGCCCCTAATTCACATAGCATATACTCTTGGCAATGGTTTTCAAAATTGAAATATTCAAAATATAGTTCGAGTCGTAGTCACCCACAAAGTCGGTCTTTTTAACCAAAATAAGGTGAATGACATAATTAACAAAGTAAGGTCTTTTATTAGACATTTTAGTTATTCCACAAGACGCAGCAAGATTTTAAAAGAAATACAAGACGCTTATATGGTTCCGAATCAGGTGCTTATGCGAGACGTATCTACGCGTTGGGACTTGACACTGGAAGAATTATGCCGACTGCTAGAACAACGAGTAGCAGTACAAGCTCGATTACCTCTTACAAGGGGAAAAGTAAAACTTACAACTGACGAATGGATAATAATGGATGAGATGGTGAACATTTTGCGTCACTTCGAAGAGGATACAAAATCAATTAGCAAAGCTACTGCTATTTTATCCAACGCTATTCCGTTAATTAACATTCTTCGAAAAGTGCTAGAGAACAACAAAGATACAGAAGGTCAGCCAGAAGGTCAGCTTATGGTGGCTGACCTGCTATTGGATCTCAATGAAAGATTTAGTTGTTTGTGAAATGTAAAATCGTACTATTTAGCCACAATCCTTAATCCGCGCTGTAAATTACGAACTTTCCAATTAAATTCTACAATTTATACGGCAAAAAGGCGGTTTGTAAAGTTCCTTAATGTATCCCAGTATTAGGAAACTATTTTAGAAATGGTGAAGCCCCAACTAGTACAGGTTCTGAGTGGTCTTGGAGAGGTGGACAATGGAGCATTTGTGAGAATATTATTTAATAATCGGAGGAAGATGAGCCCTTGTCCTCTTTGAGAACCTATTACCTCAAAGAAGAAGTAAAGATACCTGAGCTGATTAGAGATCTCCTGAGAAGTCTAATAAATAATAAAGAGATCTCCTAATTATTGGAAGGGAAGCAGGTCTTTTCGTTTTCGGGCGCAAAAAAGAATTGGCTCAAAAATACTTTAGTTTCGAATTCGCATCCGAGAAACTATTTTCAACAGCACCTCTCATCCAACCAGATTAGCGAAATCGCCTTTCTCCGCATAATTTAAGGACGGTGTGTTTTTAAAATAAAAGTCTTATTAATATAAATTTCAATTATTAATTCTGAAAGATAAATCTGTTAAATTTAAAAATTTCAATTTTTTATTTTCAATCTGTTAATGTTTTTGTCGATCAAATATTATAAAGCCACTTCGATTAGAATTGATTTAATGTTTAGACATTTTTTAAATCCATTATCCGTATCGATATCGTATCGGCAAAATGCTGTAACACGCATCCCTACTTCTTATTCTATCACTTATGTCGTATCACTTACGTTTAGTGACATCTATGTTATTCTTCTTTAGTGAGATCTATGTTACTTGTAGAATCATAGATGTCGCTAACGGTAAGTATAAAAAATTGACCGTCTAGCGAGATCTGTTCCTGCACGATTTCGATAATAGTCAATGTTATATTGTTGTGTTAACTAGGATGTAGGCTGGCAAATATATTAGGAAAATAAAAAAAAACTATGTTATAAAAAATTATGCGTACAGATAAAACTACTTAAATCATAGCAGCTCGCAGAGAGAACAAAGAAATATGATATTCACTCTTCCTCTGAAAGTTTTACCAATTATCCGCTCAATAGCCTGAACCTAAACTTTCAGTCAGTAGTTCAGAGTATTATTTGCGATATAAAGGTAAATATACAATCCCAATCATTATTGAAAAATAGTAATATTAATTAGGTACCTATGCTCATTACCGCGGTTCAAAATTTAAAGTTTGAAGATTCATCACAGTAGAAGCACTTTTTGGATAAGACAGGAACTAGAGATGAAGTGAGTGAAAAATTATAATAATTAAAGATGTATTATATAAGCTGTTATTAGCAATTTAATGAAAGTGATATTGCTCTTGAAAATATTCAATATTTCGTGCCTAACGTATTTTTATTAAATTTTTCATATTTAAAGGACAAATTTATTGTAATTAAAGATACCGGTTTGTCCTTTAAGTAAAGAACGACGTATAAAGACGTAAAGTAAAATGAAAAATAAGGACCAGGTGCAAATCAAACTCTTGCAATAAACATATCAATCACATCATAATTGTATGTAACTGAATGTATATTTGTATTTGTTGCTTATAATTTGCAATCAATGTAAATTTCATAATTTCTTTCTTCTCTCCTTGTTTTTTTAAAATTTGTTTTTGCCCTCACTTTAAGACTGAAGGGTAGGATAACGATATTTAGACATTTTAAAATTCCGTTTAAATTTTCTCGAAGAAATGTATTTAAATGAATGTTATGTTGTATGAATATCTAACTTACGTCGATAAATCTGCCTATAAACCTCTATGCTCTAAAATTCGATTTTAAATACGGGATGATTGGGTGTTCGCGAATTTTCATATCAGAACATTTCAGTGTTCTTGTTTATGCATGTACGTGTGTCAGAAATATATTAATAACTAATTCCAAACAATAATAGAACAAGACTATACGCTTCCGCAAGTCATCCGTCTGGGCGTAAAATCATATTCAAATTTTCTGATTCTACTGAACATGTAAAATCTTACAGGTCAACTGCATCTGCCTCTCTGCATGTTTTGTGACCGGTATGAATCTAGAATCAATAAATACAATAAGCTGAAATTTGGAATATATTTACTTGGAATATACATTATATAAATTACTTTGCATATTGTTGCAAATATTGCAAACCCGTTACCCGAAACTTTATCTGAATAAAAATTGATTTTAGACCGAATTTGGTATTTAGTAGGAAATATGTTGCTTAGAATAATTGTGATTAAAATTGTGCAGTGAATAGAACGATATAGTGAAAAAATAAAGATTAAAAGTAAATGATTATTTGATGAAGAACTTGCTTACATAAAGCAAAGCAGCCACGGCACCGATGGGGTACGCAATTTGGTTATTCATTAATATTTTAATAGAGCTTTGTAATAGAGAGCTATTTAAAAAGCTCTTAGCAGCAAAAAAAAATAGAATGAATTTCACGTTTATGTTAAGATTATATAATAAATATTGTAATGTTTCTACAACCTTTACATTTATCAAAGTGAATCACACAAAATATACTTTTAAATGTTTGCTAAATCTCATGCGCGCTATTTTTCTAGATATTACACAGATTTAAGCAATAAATATTATTTAAATAGATTATATTTTGTATCAACTTATATTAGTGGTAATAATAATTTAATAATATTTATATTTAACTTTAGAAATACTAAATTTTGATTGATTTATCACTACTTTCCTCGCGATATCGTCGCAAGCTGTGGTCACCAGATTATTCTGGGCGTGTTCAGTACTAAACTAAGTTTGGAAGTAGCAGACCGCGCTCATTTATCGATTTAAGTCTTCCCAAAATAATGTTTCCTTTCTCACGTCATATTTATGTCATATTTATGGTTAGTCAGGATTATAAAGACTAATCATATTTATGATTAGTCTTTATAATCCTATTCGTTTATACAATTTTAAGTAAAATCTGAAATAATTTACAATTTAGTGAATTAATCTTTTAAATAATAACGTAGTTACTACAAACGAGTTACGTAGTGCATCTAGAGGTTTTTTTTTATTGTGAATTATTGCGTTGTTATCCCGATGGCTATGCATGAAAAGTCATGAAAAGTTAGGGTTTTAGATTTAATTACAATTTCTCTAAAGATTAAAGACAAATGACAAAAACATAATGGTTTCTGAATAAAAACTTATTAATAATGATACTATTCGTTTTGTTTTCTATTTTCCTAAAGCGTCCACAATCTCTTGATGAGGAGTTGTGATCGTAGTGGTCTAATGAAACCTACCTTGTTTGCATAAATTTTGGTAGTGCTTACTGTTAAATCATTCTGCTATCCATAATTAACTATCTGGCATGCCACTGCTAAACATCTCTAACTTTTTTATGAATATCTACCAATTAAATCGTAGAGCAGTGAATATTGAGGAATAAGTTGTAGGCCAATAGACATACTGACATACCTGTTGACGCACTGTCATTATACCTTTGTTTCAAAGAGCTTCACGATTACAGGCTTAACATAATTTATTGGCCGATATTAAACCAGAGACGGTAAGTAAACTGGCCCACATTATTTTAAACAAACTATTATATTTGTAAACAGTAATATTTTTCTTGTCAAATTACAAGAGTAGAGTATTTTTTTAATTTACTTCAATGCTTATACAACTACTTTTTATATATAAAACAGTTTTTCCATTACATTAATGCATTAAGTTTTAGGTATTTTGTGCCTGATTTTGGTAGGACTAACGGTTCTAAATGAGAACCTCTCTTTTCCCGTAATGAAACTGACATATCATTACTAGTAGCGATACTAACACGTGTCTACATAACAATAAAGTTTGAACAACAAGTTTTTTTTAATCACACTTAAATGAAACTACGTCATGTAGTATTATTTCTACTTTCTTTAATTTCTTTACCACGACTTAAGTTTCGTTGTATTACAACATCTTCAGGTGGGATATTAGCAAAGAATCTTTGCTAATATCCCACCTGAAGATGTTGTATAACCCACCTGAAGATGTGTAGTAACGTGGCTCTAAATGCAGATTCAGTGACTCATGATTTCCAAGGCTACAAAATAAGACATCAAAATTAATTTCCTGTTGACCAACACAACGTCCTTTACGGAACTATTAAACTCCAGCGTATTTTTTGCAAGATCCATACGAGTGCGGGTGAGATGAAAGGTTTTTGCAGTATTTTTTATCATTATAAACTATTAAATCGTTCAAAGAATCTCAATAAGGCTGTAGATTGGACAAGAAATTAGAAAATAAATTTTATTTTCTTTTCTGTTCTATACGTCTTGATGACATTAGTCAGGTGTACCGTCATCCTTCACACTTCCTGTCACGTTCGGCTTTGTACAACCTCACACGTTCAAGGAGGTACTAAAACGTTCTTCCTGCTTTGTGCATCATCATATTCCGGACGTGATGACTGTCATCTGTATCTTGACAATGAAATTCTATTTTATTACTTTGTCTTCTATTCTGCTATCGTTTTTAATGAATTTAAGTATATTTGATTGCAAATTATTATATTCGTATTTTGTGTTATCAATGACTGTTATAATTTTTATTTTCTATTTTATGTAAAAATATAAAATGTTTAATTTAATATTTACAGTCACAAAATTATATCATTGGTATTATATTTAAAACATATAAATTGATATGAGGTACTGAATGGTAACACAACTGTTTGGAATATAGTTCAATAGACCAACCATGGATCAATCAACTTTTTTACAGACACTTGCATCAATCAACTTTTTACCGACACTTGGTTGTCCACCCAACTCATAATTAAAATACCCCTAAGATACAGACGTATGACGATCATAACGCAATGGTAATAAATTGTTTATCTCAGAAAATTTTCATTTTCTCATAGAAAAAATTATTGTATCTTGACCAAGTGCTTGTCAAACAAGTGAACTACATAAAATAAATTTATATAAAATTGTGAATTTATTATTTTTCCATTTGGAATTACGATATTTAAATTCTATTCGAATAATTTCGTAGTCAAAATTGTACGAACATATTCTATAATACTATTTTTAATTAGTATCCCTAAAATTGTATGTTTGCACGTATACATCGAGTTATTATCAAAGTATTAATAATTTAATAACAAGAACCGTGTCACGTATTATCAAAGGCTCGAATGTATAGCTGTCTTCTTCTTGACAAATAGGCTGATTTATTTGGCATTGAGGCGCCGGTACAAGACACGGCGGCAGAGCCCGTGCGTGTATGTTTGGACAGTCCGCTGAGTAACTATAATTTTACGAGCAACTAATTGAATTATTTAGTATTATTTACTTTTTGTTACGAAATTGTGTTCTGACCTTTGAATTTCGTAATTTTTTTCATATTATAAATGATGTATTTTCCAAAAATTTAAAACATTGTAATGTCTGTCGAGTTACCTATATGCTGAATTACTGTTTGTAACTCCAAAGACAACTAAGGTAACTCCTGGAACATTTTTTTAAACGACTTGGCATTGTGGCTATTAATCATTATTTTTATTATAATATAACAAAATACTGTATTTACTTTAGATCTTGACCACTTGATATAAACACACCTCTTATCGCAATTAAAAAACAAAACGTTGCAAAATATGAAGAGACTAAAAAATGTCGAGAACAATACCATAAACCAAAAGACTTGTAAGACATAAAGAAAAAAAGAATACTAAGATTATAGAAACTAAGGTAAAAAAACTGAAGTCTTCTACGAGCAATTATGAAGATCTTAGACAGTAATTATATGAAGATTTTCTCCATGCAAACATTTACGGAAAAGACCCTAAAGAAAGTACGTTCCTATTGATAAAACAGATATTCACTGCCTTCAGTATGGAGATATTATTGAAATCTTACCAACGTCTATCGTTATAGAAAATTTCCATCAATGTTTTTCAAAAGTAAATCTTTCAACAATTCCCACTCGCTGTTATCTTATTTAAATTAATTTCAACTAAAATGTACTACGTATGCGATTTATATTTTATTACAATATTTGTGAGATTTTATAATGTCTTCTAAAAACAAAGATAACTAATAAAAGTCTCGCCCCTTCTAAGTAATAAAACTAAAATATATTTTAATATGTAAATACAATACAATATGAGGATAGACTTCTAATATATAACAAAAAAATTATAAAGTAAATTATTATTTGTTTATTTCAATGGAAGAATGCCGGTAAAATTGTCCCACTAAATAAGTTCTTATCTTATTTGTAATCTGAGTGTTTTTTTTTAAGTTTCCGTTTCTTTTTTTACTTAGCTCTAAATAAATAATTTGCTCAATTACATAAAGAATAGAAAGTTTTCCGAAGCACAAAAGTTTTGGCCAATTGCAGATAGAATTAATACAAGTTAGATGACAAAAAGAATGTATAAATTGTGCTTTGTAAATAAAACATCTTTATTGTTTTTACTTTTATTGTTCTACTCATCTGCAGATTAATCATCTAAATACTAATATAGTATATTTAGCTTTCTAAATTAGTAGTGAAATTTGAACGGACAAACAGTACCATGACTACATTTGGTTTTATTCGTTTTTTTTTAAATATTTGTGGTTAGTGATTTTTCAAAAACGCTGAAAGAGGTGTTTCTTTATTTCTATCTCCGTGTGAAAACAAAATTCTCATAATAACTTTAATTAGTTAGAAATTTCTATGCTATTTTCTACCATAATTTTCACAAGTTTAGGGATTGAATTTTGAAAAACATTTCTAACGAAAAATTTCTTACCGAGTGCCCAGAAACCAAAAGTATCGTACCTATCAAATTTAAAGTATGTGGCCTTTATAGTTCTGGAGATTTTGTGATGAATCGATCAGCGACTAATATTTGATCTTTATATTTACTTGATAAGAAGTGGTGCAGACGTAATACGCTAGTCTAAACTGTACAATAATTTTTAATTACCATTTTTAAAAAACCCAGAAAAACCACATTTTGTACAGTGAAGCTTAATGAATCTTCTTAGATACATATTTGTTACCAGTTGCTCATCCTGATTTATTCGGATCAAAAAAGACCATTATTTCATTTGATATTTATAATATTTCATTAATAGTTTTTTTTATTTAACTAAAATAGTTTATTGTTATTTAATTAATGACACTCTCAATGGTTTAATCACTTCTTCTGTGCTTTAGCCGAGTACCAATCTTGTAACATAAAAAAGATTATAAAAAATAATTTATTATAAATTAAAAATATACATTTAATTTTTTTAGAAATTTTATTGTTATATAATTATAGTCGTATTTAATGAAATATAAATTTAGTGTAACCGTACCAGCTTTGGTTGTTTAACTCAAAATGTTTCTATTTTTAGATTATCCGATTTTCAAATACAAAATGGGTTATAGAAATGTGTAATAATTATCAATATACACCGTGGAAATTTGTAGATTTCATGTATCATCTATATTATAACTTTGGTTAATTGCCAATATACACCGTGAAACTTTTTCCATATTTCCTGTATTATTTATAATATCTTCCGATAATCACAAATATACACCCTGAAACTATTTGTAGATTTCCTGTATTATCTACAATTTTTTCGGGCTTTATTTTAATACGGCTATAGTGGTATAAAAATTTAACGAAAAATTAAGCTGGCGTACTTTTATTCCGCTTAAAAAGTTGGCGCATTTAATCCAGATTTCAAAATGGTATAAAACTTGCTGATTTGTTTCTTTAAAAAAATTATAAATTTTTTTTCTCCAAGGAATTTTGATTTCAAATTAAATCTCGTATTTAGTTATAGTGATACCAATGTACGCTAGGTTTTCGCTGAGTTCTTAATTTTAAGCTACAAATGTGAGTTAGATGGATAGTGATGCAATTTACCAAGTGTTAGTGAGACGGATTGTAATGCCACTTCTACAAAGTGTAAATGAGACAGATAGATACACCATTTTGTCAAGTGTGAGTGAGACAGATAGCGATGCCACCCTAGTCAGGTAGTGACCCATGCGGACACGCTGCAATACTGCAGTAAGTATGCTCCTTTATTTACACGGCATCTTTCCATATTCATATTGCTCTTGTACTAACAACTTTCGGCGGATTGCGGCATAACTTACTAGAATTTGGCTTTGTGTATTGGGCTTAATTGCGTTGGAACTTAGAATTCTGCTGTTAAGGCCAACACGCAAAGTCAAATTTGTTAGTGCAAGAGCAACACGAATACGGAAATATACACTTTGAACCAAATGGGCATGATGTACTGCAGTATTGCAGTGTGCGTGCATGGGCTACTCCCTGGTTAGGGTGGCGTCACTATCCGTCTCATTCACACATGGTAAAATGGCGTCTTTCTCCGTTTCACTGACACTTGATAAAATGGTATCACTATCCGTGTCATTCACACGAGTATTTGTACTTTAAAATTAAAACCTTAGAGAAAGCCTAGCGCGCATTGCCAGGCATTATACTAAGTACGTGAATTAACTTGAATTCAAAATTATTTGGAAATCAATTACAATTACTTTTTAAACAAACCAACAATATTTATAGCATTTTTTTCTTAAAGTAACTTTCCAAAATAAAGCGTAAATATTTGTTTTCAGGACAAGCAGTCAAAAATTAGGTAATAGAATATTTTAAGGGCATGACTGGGCAAAAAAAGATTTTTTTTAAACTAAAGTAGCTTTGTTTTTATTTTAGACTGTGAATAATAAAATGGTTATTCAGGATTAAGCAATAAAAATTAGAATAAAAAAAACAAAAATTCTTGAAAGAACGTCGCAGGGTGGCAATTTTATCGATTTTTTCTTTAATACCTATAATTTTAAAAGTACATGACCTCGATTTTGTCTCATTTTCCCGAGAACTATCACACGCTGATCTATCTTCGCTTCCAGTTTGACGTTGATTTCTGGGTTTCTTGCATGTTGCCTTGCTTGTTATAGCATGTTGTCTATGCGAAATGTTACTTAATTGATATACCAACTTGTTTTCTGATTTGCCTTTAAAATATAAGACGAAAATAATGTGTAACATTTTTTTATTTGCGCCTTTATTAGAGAAAATAATTTATTTAGAAGTAACAAAAGATTTTTTAATGACAAACAAACAAGTTACCTGTGCAAAATGTTGCTTAACTTATATATCAAGATTTTTTTCTGCTTCTCTTTCAAAATATGAGACGAAAAGAATGTATAATATTTTTTGATTTGGGTCTTTATTCCGGAGAAATAATTGATTTTGAAATAGCAAAATATTTTTTTTGGTTTTCAACATTTCTTCAATCATAATTACATTTAAAAGTTTCTTTATCATAAACAAAACCTCCACGAAAAAGAAAACTTAAGAAGAATATACAGACGCAATCGATTTTCCCTTTTGCAGATTATATAGCTCATTGATAGCCGCACTACGTCGTACCGCTTTGATGGTGACGAACGCTTTCCAGCGTGCGTGCACTGCAGGACGTTTAACCCTTGAATTGACCATGAAATATCGTATGTCGTGAATTGAATGAGATCATATAATATATAAATATATAAATTACAAATAGACCTGGTGAGGTAAACGTCGATTAAAAAAGCTCCGAGATTTTACTTAAATTTACCTAAGTCACTTTAAATACATGGTGAGAAAATAATGAAGAATAATAATTATATAAAAACAAATTGAATAAAACAATTTTGCGCCATTTAAGAAAATTTTATTTAACAAATAACTCAATAGTTGAAAAAGTATCAAAATTGTTTAGTCGTAGCTACAGCACAGCTACGCGAACTCGTGACTCCGGCGATCTGTCACTGTGCTTTAATGTACCTAATCTTTCATGACGCCATTTTGCGGTAGACCTCTTAACGGTTAATCTATAATATTTGCCTTTAGCGATATCTATAATCTTGCAAGTAACATTGATGTTGCTAAAGAGTCACAGAACCATAAGAAATAAGTTTTATCTCTCAACATCCTACTAATAAGAAAAATATACATAGATAGTATGTTGCACAAAAGCGACCCCACTAAAATTATGCCGAATTTCCAAATTATGCCACGGCTCAGTCTATTGTTAGATGTCTAACGACAGACAACATGGGCGTGGATTTGATTTCGGAAGTTTAATAAAGTTATAAAATATAACACTTTAAAATGTTAAAGCGGAGTACGCTTAGACGTAATAAGAACATTCTATCGAAACTATCATTCAACGAAACTATCATTCAAACTAAACATAATGGCTGAAGCAATAAATTATTTAATTAATAATTATGTACTCTCGCATATTTTATAAATTATTTTGTGGGTGCATTTTTGTTGACGTGAGAAGTATTATTTTGTTTATAAGTTTTTGCAGAATTCCTCAAAATCTAAATATAAGGAATAAAAAATAGGTGAACTTAATTTTACACAACGTAAAAAATTAAGACAGCAATCCTATCCTTTATTCACCGTGACATTTTAAAAACTATGACTGCTATCAGTAATACGTATTAAGTCAGACATTATAAAAAGTACGGAATGTTTTCAGGAATATGAAGACCATGATAAACAACCGCCTACTACTTAGTCATATATGAGGACTCCACAAACCACTTGTATGTCCCGAACTTACAACCACACTGTTAAAAAATCAGTTACTCCCATAACCAACGTAACATCATCAGGTTTATATTCGGTATTATGTTCAGCCAGAAAAGAAATATAGAAAATTAAAAAATAAAAAGAACAACAGTACCAAGCGCAAAAAGGATAGACAAATTAAGAAAATGCGAAAGACTAATAAAAATATTATGAAAAAATACGCGTGTTTAAAACATTACTTAAAACTTTAAAAAAACTAGATTTATAAATAGTGACATATGTCCAAATCAGCTCTAAACAAAAATGTTGTTCTCACTGAAATTATAACTAGAATGTGTTTAAATAAAATAAAAAGTAGAACTAATGTTAACTTTATACCCTCTTTAAAAAAATTTTTACAGTAACGTTAAATTACTATTCTCCAATAAGTCACAATTAAGAGAGGTCACCTTTCGAGTATTGTTTATCCCATCTGGCCACTTTTATTAAATAACACCAAAATATTGATGCTAATCCAGGATTCGCTAGTGAAGATTATTTGCCATTTAAAAAATGAGAAAAAAGTAAATTAAATATTGTTAACACTCTCCTTGTAAATGTGACAAGAAAAATTATTTAATGGCAAAACATTTTGAAGGTTGTATGACCTATGGTGAAATTACCAACGAAATAGATAACAAGCGTTTGTTTTAATGTAAGTACCCATTATCGACATTTCAAATTTGCCACTAGGATATTTTTTTATAAATGGTTTATCGGGTGAGAAAAAAACTAATTTAATTGAATTTTGCCCAGAAAAATGTAACACTGCCGATACCATATCTCTGACTTTTGACGGATGTAGTTCTAATTTAGCAGCAGAAAAACAACTAGCTTGCAAATTGGATGATGCAAAAATAAACAATTTGAAAACTGTTTTAAACATTCTTCAAGTGATAAACCTTTCGTGATATTTTTAGATGTATATATGTATGGTTAAACTTATTAGAAACATCTTGAAAGCCTGGCAAAACACACGGCGCGTGCTTGTTATAGAGTTCCAGTCATAACTTCAGCTGTCACTTCATTTCTGGCCCGGAATTCGCCCTCTTATTTTATCTGAGCAATGTGTTCTCTTATTGTTTCCTTGATTATGTGTTTTAATTACACTTTACTAATCGGACTGCAGCCCAAATTAATCTTTCATCGATTTACTTAATGCCGTATTTCGCTGTCTCAGTCGAGTTAATGCTTAATAAGTTGGTGTGGTAAATTTATTCTATTCATCGACCAGTAGACCTGTTTATTCTAATATCGCTCCGTAAATCTATATCGTACAATATACTTTAGTTTGTTTAATTAAGTTGAAACATGAAATTAAAAAATATGTAAACATAAATGTTATTTGATTATCAAGAAAAAAAACTGATTAAGGGTTAAATTAAAAAGGAATTTCAAGTAAAAATGAACAGCAAGAATCTAAACGGCAATACTTCGATTATCAATTTATTAACTTTTCACAATTAAGCCAAGTGATATTTTACTCACAATAATATAAAAACATTTAATGATTCAGTATGTATTTACCTTTACATGCTGAGCGTACTCATTTTAACATTGTAATTTGACATCTATGGTTATTTTGAATAAAATCAAACTGACTTCGCTTATTTCACTGATGTTATATAATATATAGGTACGTATATAAGATGCAGACGACGTTGGTGACATTTTGCATTGACTCTATTACTATGTTTCAATGTTCCATATCAAGAGAATATTTACGTGACTTTTTGAATGACAATCCGTCATTTAAAATTACAATGTCCCGTGTTTAAAGTATTTTGCATATGTGATCCGTTGAATGGCAATTAATGTGCATAAATATAATATACATATCAATAATACTTCCATGATGACTTTACCAATTAAATACATTAAGTGTCAGTTCAAAAGAGTATTAAAATTGGTTGAATATCAAAAATTATTATTTGGAAATAAAAGTCAAGAATTTTTTAAATTTTCGTTAAACATTATATCATTATTTAGATCTTTCAATGAAGAAAATAAAGATTTGGATTCAGAAACGTTGTACCTGAATCCTAGGAAGGAGTGATAAGGGTATTTTACCATGCCAACAGTACCACTCGCGATGTGTATTGCGAAAATATTGAGAAAATTTATTTTAAATGTATTATAACGTAAAACATGCCCTTTTTCTAATTGAGCGCAAAAAAAACATTCCTCAATTTTTTTTTGACATTCCCAATACTGGCCTGGAGCGCGGTGCTTACGCGAGCAGCAGATGTATCGTCGCTGCTCGCTGGTTATTCCCCTAAGCGGGGCTTAATAATGTGCGCGAGTATCGTGTGTATCAAACAGGTGACAAATAATTATGATTATTTTTAAATTTCTGAAAAAGTCGTCTTTGAAATGTTATTTTAACGACTATATTTATATATATATATATATATATATATATATATATATATATATATATATGTATATATGTATATATATATATATATATATATATATATATATATATATATATATATATATTCGGCGTCTCTGTTACGCTATCATTCACAAAAGCAGAGCAGTGAACACACACACAAAAGGAACTTATACCCGCGCATACAAAAGTAAATAGGTACACTGCCAAAACAAAAGGAAAACTTCGCTACAACATATAGCCATCCCTTATAAGCAACATGCAGTGTTTTAATTATAAATAAAAGCATCATTGCTTGACATTATCCTCATAATTGTAAAAACTTACGATTCCTCATGTAAAAATGCTATGGTAAAATCATGAACTCATGTATACGTAGACAATGACTTTATACTCAATAGAGATGTTAAATTCACATATAATGATCAAAAATAGCGACATGAAGTATAGTGAAGGAAATAGCATCAAAAAGTACGTATATAAAACAGACGTACTGGAAACAAAGCAACTATCTCGTCTTTTGAGGACCGTTTTTAAAGTACTAATTACATGTTTGTATTACATTTTATACATATATAGATGTAAAATAAGCTTAAGAAACAAAGTACTGTTCACTTTCCAACTGTTCTAAATTAACAGACACTGTTATTTTTAGATGCTGCGTTTATTGGCAAAGGTTCTATTTCAAAACGAGGTAATCTACATTTTTTTGTTACTAATAGAGAATATTCTCCGTTTCTCTGTTTGAAACAAAGTGACATAAAACATTTTGAACCATTTTCAATAAAAGTTGATAATATAAAACAAAAACTTTCAAGAAGTAACTTTCATTTTTAATAGAAAACTATTTGCTATTCGTTGTACATGGTCACGTCTTTAGTAATCGACTAAACGCCCAGAATTTATTTGAAAATTGGACAGTTTTGTCTTAATAACGTATTCTTTTATCATTTATTATTTAAGTCGCATAAAACACTTTGCACCATTTTCAACATATCAACATCAACAGCCATATAAAAAAAAACTTTCAAGAATTAACTTCCATTTTCAATAGAAAACTATTCGCTATTCGTTGTACATGGTCACGTCTTTAGTAATCGACTAAACGTCTAGAATTTCAAAATTGGACGGTTTTGCCTTAATAACTTATTCTTTTGTCATTTATTATTCTTGTTACCAAAATTTATTTAATGTCAAAATTTATTTAATGTCAAAATTGATTTAATGTCAAAATTTATGTAATGTCATAATCAAAGCACGAAAGCGATAAGTTGCAATACAGAAATATTAATTTTTCGAGAGAAGTCTATTTCTTTTCTCTTCCTAGATGCCAATTACGGAAAAAGAGTTTTTTTCGACCACACTGCTTCGAGGCGCAGATGAATAATTTACTGCAAACTTTACGTTTTGGGCACTTCACTTGTACTTGGTTTACTGCGCATGACGTAAATAGATTTTCATTTCTTCTTATGTGTCATCATGAATACGGTCGCAACGGTGTTCTTCGCACTTTATCTGGTTGCGTCATCATGTATACTTCAGCTATTATCTGTTCGCAGAAATACCAGAAAGAGGCACGTATTTTTTGGGTTTATCAGTCACCTTCCATTTGATACAAACAGGGGACGAGCTTGCCCTTTCGTCACTGCCTGTTTTATAGCATAATAAGATTTTACAGTAAAATGTACTGTTCGAATTTTTATCTTTACAAAACGGATTTATCCTCATCATATGTTAAAAAAATATTGATTCATCCCTTGTTGCCAGTTTAGTAGAGGAGAGTAGAATAATTGAGAATGGCGGGTATTTAAAAACGACCAACAAAATAGTGCTTCTTCTTGTCCTACCTGCTGCCATCTACATCTAAAAATTGCATAAGAACTCTATGTGATGCCACGAACTTTAGAGGAAGAGGCTGCGTGGGCGCTGTTGCTGTAAGCGTCAAAAATATTTTGTCACATTTGTTATATTTTTAATCCTTAATGACAACCGTTGTAAAGAACGTTTCACATTATCCAATCAAAACGCATTTTCATATCAATTTAACTGAAATATCTATTTTCAGAATTGATGTAATTTTCAAAGCTGGCATGTTGGCATTTAATTAGCGATAATTTTGTTTTAATTGTCCGCTTCGATCTATTGGAAACAAAGTCGAGAAGATAATTAAGGACGTTTCCAATTATTTCGGAGAAGAGATTTATGAAGTCACTCTAATCTTCCAAAATTTGTTGTGGATGCCCTGGAAATATGTTATAAAATATGTTACAACATACAGTATTCAAGATCTCCAAAGAACTGTGGACAGTGTAAATGCAAAAACACTTACTCTTGGTCGAACAGCTAACATATATTCAGCGCCAAAGAATACTTTAAGCAAACAATCAAAATTGGAAAACATTGAATTTGTCAATAAGAAATATAAAAACGAATTAACGAAAAATATATTAGCTTAGTATAAGACGTTTTATGAAATTACACCTACAATACTTCGAAAAATTGAAGCATAACTTTAACCACGAAAGAAAATAGCATGGAAGGATTAGTATTCCAGTTTTATATCAAAACATACTGATATCAGTCTCAGAGTTCCTGAAGCTACTTTTCTTAATAAAATAACAGCATTCAACGTTATTAAATTCAACTTGTTTTTCCAGCAACATTAAAACCTGAAAATACCCAATTTGACAGTACATATAATATTGATGAAACTGGCATCAGTACAGTACAAAAAAACTCCAAGATTTTAGCACCAAAGGAACTTAAGAAGTAGCAAAAACAACAAGTAGTGAGCGTAATGTCACTACAACTCTAGTCTGCTTTTAAAGCTTCTGGTACATCTAATAAAAGGTTGTAACAGTGATATGATCGCTATAGTTTCTGATTCTGGTTGAATTAGTGAACACGTATTCGTTGAATATCTGCGACATTTCATTAGTTTTGGGAAAGTTACTGAAGAAAACCCTATATTAGTAGTGCTGAATAACCACAAGAATCACACTCTCGTAAAAACGACCTGCATGTTGTTTTTTGCCGTTGCACAAAATACAGCCTCTCGTTATTTCATTAAAGTCAGCATAAAATCGTGAATGTGAGCTGTAAATGATTAATAATCTAGACAAAAAAAATCATTCAGTACGAGGTTGCAGAATTCGTTACCAACGTGTTCAACAAAACAGCCAATATAAGCAAGTGGATCCAAAGAAACAATTAGAATTTTTCCAATTAATCCTGCCAACTTTAAAGGCAATTTATAATAAATTAGTGAGTTCAAATAGAATTAGTAGCAGCATTCTTCAAATCCAGAAAACATCTTTGATGCATTATACGGAGACGTTAATCGGACAAAAAGCAATACTCCTGCTATTCCTGAAGTAATATCACGTCCATTCACGCTCTGGATCTATCTAAAAAAATATCTCCTTGACTCAAGAATAGTGTAGGAATACAATGTTGTTATGAATATACTACGTCTTCTACATCTCCCAACGTTCGTCTGAGTGTGGTAAATAATATGCTTGTTACTAAAAAAACGACGGTGAGTTCTAGCACGCCTGTAAAACAATTAGATAATTAAAGCAAATAAACAATTTGAACAGAAAAAAAAAGAATTAAGAAAATCAAGAAAGAAAAAACAATAATTGGATAATATAAAAAAGAGTAAGAAAGAAAAGCAACCGTGATGTCTTTTAAAAAAAGAGAGAATGTGTCAGAAATTTGAAGAATTTTGAAGAAACCGAAAATAATATTGTCTATTATTACATATTTTGTGCAGAGACCAATAAAAAAAGTGCAAGTGGCGGCGAGTCTAATTGAGATTACATCAATCTATGCCGATTTTAATAATAATTGACATATAAAAAATAATTTATTTAAGTTCGTAACTACCCCATTTTGTTCCTATTTTTCCCACGGACAGATCTCAATTAACTGACATGGTGTTGGATAAATAGGAAAGATAACGATTTTGTTTTCTTTGATATTTTAATAAAAAATCTATTCATATAACAATTTTGTTATGTTAACTTGTAAATTGTCAAAGTTTATTTTTATATGAATTTTATGTGGATTTTTGGTTATTAATTTTTATGCTTTTAACGTTAGGTGTTCTCAATTACCCTGCTCTCCCCTACTATGTTTTAACTTGCCTATAAGATTTTCCAAGTACTGCTATCGTGACAACGTGTAAAATACTTTCAGATAATCAAGGCATGGGCCCAAATCCGTTCGAATAGTTTCAATAAATATTCGGCTGTTCGCCGAATATACGGAAAAATTACTCGATTTAATGCCGAATTTATTATTCTATTTTTCAGGTATTCTATTTTTCAGGTATTCTATTTTTCAGGCATTCTATTTTTCAGTCCAAGCGTTTCAATAAAATGTAAGAAATCACTCGGTGCTTCAATGATACGCTTTCCGATCATTGAATAGGATTTAGCTTTATGTGATTCGCGGCACAATATACATGTAGTACGTAAATAAACCTACACTCCCATATTTTGCAATATCTGGACATAATAATACGAAACGGGTAATAGAAAAGAATATTCTAAAAATATTAATAAATAAAGTGACAACGCTAAACGTAATTTTTTGCCCCAGCAGAGTTTTTAAATAACTATTTCTAATCCCACTCTTGATAATTTTTTGCCTAGGATTTAGCCAATGAAGTATTTACATAAATTACTACCAAAACTTAGGGTTAATAAAGTTATAATAAAAAAAAATTTACATGACTTGAAAATAAGTGAAGAAAATAAAAAAAAAAATTAAAATGTCAATCCATTTGACAAAAATAGGTAATAATAGTTTATTTAACACTCTTGTCTGTCAGGTAACTGCTATTTTTTTATTGGATGTATTTAAATTAGGTGAGAAAAAGAAAAAAAAACGTTTTATAATGATTTGCAATAAAAATCGCGATATATTTAAAACAATAATGAAAAAGAATGTCATTAAGAGTATTGTATCAGAATATTTGAAAAGAATTCCAAAAATGTTTTAATTAAAACGAAACATGACTAGCCAACTACCTTAAAAAAATATGTGACCCATATTCGTTATCACCAGCATCACCTTCCTTGAACAAATATACTCGTAAAATATATAAACAAAAAAATCGACACTGTCAAAAATATTACGCTCTTCTAACGTACATTTGCCACCAACTTTTAATAGACGCTGATACAATTAACTGATTTTACTTTTTATAGCATGTAGGTCCATCGTTTCCTCAGAGGTTTGATAAAATAGCAGAATTTATTTTGACAGAAGTTTACGATAAAACCGAATCCGAAATTCACATGATTTTTTATCAATACTTATATGATCCTCTCAATCAAGGACGCAGAAAGACACAATTGGCTAGTTTCCACAAAGAATAAATCGTATAGATTGTAATTTGTAATTATTAATCATGATATGACATACCAAAACACAAAATTATTTACTATTAAAAATGAAAATTATTTTTATTTTTAGGAAATAAATTCGGCAATATCACAAATTTAGTCAAGGACAGTGAACACCAATCAGAAAGCGTTACGTCACAACTTACAAAACAGCATTGTTTCTGTTTACATTTTCGTATTAAGAACATATTATTTAATTAATTTGTCGTATTTAAAAATTTTTGTTAAGCTGATACAGTTATTATCAATTACACCCTAAAAGACGAGTACAATTCTCAATGGAATCAGGTTTTAGCAAAACATGCGTTAGTAATTTGCTCAAAATTATTTTTCACGTCAAACAGTGACTCATAATTTCGGAATGTTAAAACTTCAATGAAAGTATACATAAGTGTAAAATATATATTAGAAGTGCGTAGTTAGTAAGCGTTTGATTTTACACACGTATTATAAGGTAATTAATACCGAATTGTTAGATTTGCAAAGTATAAACATAAAACTAAAACAATTTCATCTCAACTCATACATTATTATTTTATCAATAAACTTGTAAAAATACTACTCTTCAAAATTCATCAGTATTGCTTTGGAATTAGAAATAGATTATGTGTTTGAGTCATATTGTTCGTTTGTAATCAGCTCGAAGCTTCGAATTTTTAATATTTTCTATGGAAAATACAAATCGAAGTCATTGTTTCAGATATGATCGTATCAGTCACAATGATTTTATAGCAAAAACACGGTTTATCGAATACTTAAAGTGCAAATAAATACTTACATCAAAATGATCTTCACAAAAATTTACTTGAATCTTTACATAAACTACGAGCTCATTGCAAGTTTTAGCCACTTTTTCCTTCTTTGTTTATTGTTTGGAACATACATAAATAATTTGTTTGGTGTTTTAATAGTAGTGTTTTTACACTGAGGCACCAAACAATACTTGTAATAAGATGAATTCATCTTGAATTAAACAAAAGAAGCAACTGCCATACACAACTATTTTGATTTGTTTCACACGGAGTGACGCCATTGGAGACCCCATGACGTTCTAGAGCATTTTCGATGTAAATTTAAATTGTTTTAAAACACAAAATACATAATGTAAATGTATGATTTTTGTAAAAATATACTTTTTGTGTTAAATAGACATTAGGGTAACGTACTTTCCCAAATTTACTAGCTTCTTATAGTAAAATAATCCTTACACAAAAATTGGACGATCACAAAAAATACCCAATAATTTTGTTAAGGCTTTAAAAAATAATAAATTTAAAGAAGCATTCATTTTTTTTATTCAAATATCAATGTATAAATAGAGTGACAATAGTTTTGCGTAATAAAAAATGCAAACTTTATATAACAAATAGCGATCAGTGTTGTTCACATGTAATATTGAAAACAGTTGAACAAACTTTTGATTATCGCCATTAAAAAAATGAAACAGGAATAATTTATCACTTGAGTAAATTTTAAAATAATGGCAGAGTACCTGGAAGTAGGCATAAACTATGATCAAATACTGGGTAATGCTAGATATATTATCAAACACTGGGCAGTGTTGTAAATTTTATCAATTGTACAAAGTTAGCTAAAACATTTGGTTATATTTTGTGTCATGCTTCACAAGGTTTTCACGTGTACATAGGCCACCGATCGTGTGTAATTTTATTGCTAGTTTTATTGAAAAGGAAAAATAAAACTATTTAAAGCAAAAAAACATGTATCAGTATGATAATTCGACAAGTATTTACTTGTTTAAACCAAATTGAAGAGCATTAAAAACATGGAAGTATTACAAGAATTTATATGAACCATTTACGACATGAATTGTAAGAGTGTCAACGATGCCAGGTTATTAATTTTTCAAAATCGATTAGTATAAACATAGGTCGCGGAAAATTTTATAAAACCTGTAAAAACTGACTCAACCCTAATTCCCTCATGGTCAACGAAATAAAAAATATTACGTACAATTTACATAACGGCAGTGTAGCAAGATAGGTACTATTGAAGCAAATTGCATCAAAACCTTACATGAACAATGTGATTGGGTTGTCTATAACGAAATAATTAAACCGCTTTGTTTTGAAGGTGAACCCACGCCTCTTTTAATTGAGGACATTGTTATGGTAGAGGCCGACGAAAAAAAAGAATTTGATAAAATTGATTTAGATTATGTCAATTACGATGACGATTTGTAAAATTAAAAATAAATTGTAATTATAACATAAAACTGCTATATTTTTTGTTCTTTTAATTATCAACACTTCCAATATATTCCAAGGCTTTTTTATTTATATGGTTTTTTTAGCCTTTAATAAAGGATTCAAAATAAAAAAGAGTCACTAACGTTCTGGAATTTAACTCAAGAAAAACCGCAATTTCTCAATACATAGGGGAGAGTGGGGTAACTCCGAACAAGAACATCTCGGCATGATAGAAAAGGAAAGTTGTAAAGCTCTATCTGCCAGCAAAGAGTGCGTACCCCCACTCGGTGTCAGACATACAGTTGTGTAGTGAGGCCGCGCTCATTGTTCACGATGAGTTGATCATAAGTTTTCCTCATAATTTCATGTAATCGTTTGCCTAAAAAATATTTCATGTACCTACTAGCTATGTACCTACTATGCACGTAATACAGTTTTATTGTATATTGTTGCAATATATCATAATCAAGGAGTGTTTTACACATGACGTATTTTGCATTATGATAATTTAACCTCAAAAAAAATTCGTTTTATTAATTGGTGTCCGCGGGTTAATCACAAATGAATCGAATGGGGTAATCTCGAATGCTCGTCATTACCCTAATAATATATTTAAAAAAAAGTAATATATTATTGTAATATGAAATATAAAAATAATATATTATTGTTATATTTTGATTATTTGAACATATCAGTCTAATACCAAACTAGGATTACCTATATAAAGCAATATATACGTGTTAAATATGTATGTTTAATCAATATTTGCATTTCATTTTGAAACGCTTAATCACAAACGAAAGTCCGAAGTAAAATATCGACATGAATATTTACAAAAGGCCATCGAAGGTTTGAAAAATAAAACTTTGTCACTGGTTAAAAGAGCTACTGCCTATTCTGTGCCCAAAACTACTTTATTTGATTACCTCATGAAAGAAGTCGTAAAACACAACCGAACTGGACAAGAAAATGAATATTCTCTGCTGCATAAGAGAAAGAATTAAAAGAAGATATTGTCAATTACAGCTAGACTGTTTATGGGTTGACAACTTGTGTGATTGACCACTATGATTAATTGTCACGAAAAATTGTTTTCAAATTTGATGAACAAAATGAAATAAAGCATAAATATGATAGGACTTACCAAACGACCGGTACAAAGACACCAAAATATTTTTTTAAAAAAAACCTGACCCCACTTCTTTAAATAGAATAATGCATTTAATGAAACATAAAAAATGTTCAACGAAATTCCAAAATATTATCTCTCACGGGCCAGAGACAAGTTGGCATGGCAACTAATGGCGAAAAGGGTTCTACAACCACAGTAATTTGTGAGTTTATTTCTTCAGGGTAGTATGTTTATCCATTCTTTTATATTTAAAAGATAACGCATGCATGATAAATTGTTTCGGAGATGCAATGCTGGTATGATTGCTGCTGTAAGTGACACAGAAAAAAAAAATAAATCACTTCATTTTCTTTGTTAAACCAACCAACGATATACCCGTATTATTAATCCTGGATAACCACGAGAATCATATCAGTCTTGAATGCTATCAGTTTTGTCGTCAAAGTGGAATCATACTATAATTCCTTCCACCACCATTTCACATCACATGCAACCATTAGATTTAACGTCCTTTGGTTCATTCAAATCTGCATACAACAGCGCATGTGATATTTTTATAGTTATGAACACAAGTCAAAGAATATTCAATATGAATTTACTGAACTTTTCACGAAAGCATTCAATTATATCAGTAATATCGAAAATGCCGCTAAGGGATTCCGAGCAGCTAGCATTTGCCCATTAGATCCTACAAATTTTGGAGATTTCTTTCAAATTAATATAGTTGTGCTTAAAACTTCACTTGATAATAGCCAGAGATCAAAAACACCTGTCTCTGTAACTAACTTACCAAAAAAGAAAAATGAGAATGTTTGAGAAAGAAACATTCAACCATTATTACAAGTATTCCAATAAAAAATATTTTAGAAGACAAGCAGCAAAGGAAAAGTAAGAAAGGAGTGAGGAATCCGAATCAGTTCAAAACTGACCATGTATTGTTTGATTTGCACTGAAAATTATGATGATCCGCCCAACGAAGACTTGATCATATGTTATAAATATAAGCTCTGGGCGCATGGAAAGTGCACTAAGGGTGAAAGCAGGTCCAGAAGATTAGTATGATTTTTGCACTTAATAATTACAATATGGCTACTCCACGACATGTTCAAAATTACCCCATCGAGTAATTTCGAACATCAAGGGTTTTGTTGTTGCTCTACATGTTGACAGCGTTGTAAGATTTCATAAAAATTGTTATTGAGAATTTGCGATAGATTAGTTAGACTAATGATAACCAATAAATATAATTATTTTTTATACTAGTTTTTTTTATTCGCTTTCCCGCTTAGGTGTTCGTAGTTACCCCACTCTCCCCCATAATCTAATCAATATACGAAGAACACTGAAGGTTATTATAAGAAACCGTTGCTTAATAGAGCTGACTTATTTATATTTTTCAGTTCTGTATTTGATTCCTTAGCAACGGCATAACGTGACGATGCCCCACAACTGGCTTATTTACATTTAATTTTTTAGACACTTGTGAATATTCAGTTGCGCAATTTATTTACCGGCAGCTGCAAAACCCGATGATATCCAACAAATAATTTTTAAAGAAATGCGTAGAAAACAAAGAACATGTCGGCTTCAGTTCGCTATTATCCCTCTATATTGCCACACGTCTCCCATCACCGATAGAGATGTATCGTACTCCCAAGTAGAGATGTAACTTTCTAGATATTTTTGATATAACGTATAGCTAATATGGCTTTGTGGACTCACCTGTTCCAAATAACAGTTCCATTAGTAACACCTACTATGTGTAAGCGTTTTTTCAGACTTTGTACCCACCATGTGTAAGCACTTCTACAGACTTTTTTAATTATTTAATGCAATTACCGATAAAAGTATCGAAAAATCATAGATATTTGATTTATATTGAATTCGTAAATATAAACTAACTAAAAAGCTATAAAACATTGTATAAATGATGCTTGCTTTATTCGTACACAAGATTAAAACTCTTACGGTACGACCAATACGTCCGAATAGATACGGCACGTAACGTCGCACAAGTCGGACGCTTTAGAAAAATTATAAAACTAGCTAGTACAAGAGGCGATTCCTAGTATCGTAAAATATTAATTATCATCAACATTTCGAACGAATAACGTACTGTTATGTCACTTTTAAATTTAGTAAATAAAACGAAACTATTTTATTTAAATAATTTAATTTTTAATATTAAAATAATATTAAAATTTATTTCACATTTATCTTAAAACAGATTAGAATAATATTAAACAATTTAAAATTATTTATTTAACAAATACATTGATATAATTACTTAATTTCACTAGAAATAGTAGGACTGAGACGGAGTCGGAGACTGCGAGCACTTGACTCTGGATTAACTGAATTAGAACTAAACTGGAAGTAGAACTGGCTGAACTGGTTCCATATACCCGGTTTAAGTAGACATAAATTCTAATTCAGCAGTGTGGCATTCTACGAACTGGTTGCGTCAGGGCGATATTAGCAGTATTGCCAACAGAGTAGTGGTACAACACTACGCAGTATCTCGCTTTTAAGGGAGTGGGAAACTCAGTTCTAATAAATACGTCTCAATTCTACACCCGAATCTTGGGTTACCAACAAAGCCGCTACTACCTGGCTTTGTGCTCAAGAATTTTACAAGATATAAAATGCAAGTCTTAACAATTTTAACAATTCCCTGAAAACAGCAGGTAGGTTAAATGTGCCATAGAAAATCGTGCAACATAATTTTACAGTTTGTCAAAAGTATACAAAAGCCAGAAAACATTTTATGATGATGTATACTCGTCGATATTTTCTTTGGTTATATTTTCTCTGGCTGCATGAACTTTTTTGATATAAGAATAGGAGAAAATATTCTACATTGAATTGTTTATTGCCTCTAATTACTAAAGGGTGGTTCCATTCCACAATAACATTATTCTTGGCGGCGATAACAAGTACAAGTTTATATAATTTAGAAACTGTTTGAGTATATTGGAAAATATTAAAGTTCAATGTGATTTTTTATTTATTTAAGGTGCTTATATAAATATATTAAGCTGTTTAGTTCGACAAGAACAATTTCTTAAATTATTATAATTTTTTTATTCCATTAAATAATATAAAAATTTTTTTATTTTATTATATAATTTTTTTATTAAATTTAAAATTGTTGTGCTAAAAATGGTTGTTTTTTTTAATATTAGAAATCTATGAAACAAGTCAAAACTACTTTTTTACTGGGTGGTCAGTATAAGACGGGTTAGTCGTTTAGAAAGTAAACTACAAAATAATTTAATTTAGTATTCCTTACCCAAAAGGTAAAAAGAAATCTTTTCGCTGCAATTTCGGTATCTTTCCGTCTGTCCATCATCCGTCCGTATTGCAAACCTAGTTTTTTCAGAAACTACACACACTATCATAATAACTGTGTAACATTAAATATACAATGCATATTTAAATATTAATAAACATTAACTTCTCATACATAATAAATATTAGTAGACAATTCGACTAACTGGCGAGTATTATTTAGTGTCGGATGGATAAGTAATATACCGTTTCATCTCTCATCAGTTGTGAACGCACAGAGGATGACGGACAACGACCGTAGCGCGCTCCGCGTCCCCGTCGATTCGATAATCAGAGAACTCAATGTAGGCAAGTTTCAGGTCATCGTGTTCGTTGTCATATCGATTGCACTGTTCACCAACTGCATGACTGGATATCTCTACATTTTTACGACGAACGATCCAGAGTACCGCTGCAGAATTCCAGAATGTGAGAGTCAGAATACGGAATACAATGCATCTTGGGTTGAGAATGCTATTCCTTTGTCGAGTATGATACCAGAAAAATGTCACCGCTTTGCGGCCGTTAAAACCACGAAAGGTTTAAACGACAGTTGCAATCAAGAACTCTTTAACCGATCCATATTGGAGCCATGCAAGGATTATGTTTATGGTGACGGAAATACCATTGTCAAGGAGTTTGATATCGCCTGTCAAGAATGGAAACGAGTTTTTGTCGGGACATTAAATGGAATGGGACAATTCATTTGCGGCATTTTCTTCGGCTTTCTCTCAGATAAATATGGCCGGAAGACCATGATATTTTGCGCGACATTAGTTTCCGTCATGATACGAATTCTGCAATCTTGTGCGGTTGAATATTGGAGTTTTTTATTTTTCGAGTTCTTAAACACATTGCTTACAACGGGAACGTACAATGCGTCATTTTTATTGGGCGTCGAGCAGCTGACGCCAGAGAAAAGGGTAGTCGGAACAATGTTCATGAATATCGTTGTCAGCTCGGCATTAATGGTCTTAGGTTTTGCAGCTTGGATATTTCCGTATTGGCGCATACTGACCCGAGTCTTAGCTGGACCCGGTTTTTTGATAATCTTTTTTATTCCTATGGCACCCGAAAGTATAAGGTGGCTAGTTACCAACGGCAAACATCAAGAAGCCGCTCGTACGATCTGCAAGGCGGCCAAGCTAAGCAACTGTGAACTCTCAAACAAGAGTCAACAGTACGTGAATTTGCTGAAATTAAATTCAACCAAATTGAAATCGGAAGAAACTGAAGCGACCGTCTCTATCCTGTCAGTTATAAAATCGAGGAAAATTATTTTGCGTTTGCTCGTTTGTGCCTTTTGCTGGATAACAAACTTCTTTGTTTACATTGGCCTCCACATAAATGCGGTTACCTTATCTTCGGATCGAAGTAATGCGTATTTGAACTTCATACTTGTAGCTGCTATGGATTTGCCATCTCAAATTGCTTACTTGTATGCTATGCATTGGTTGGGCCGCAGAAAATCTCTCTCTGCTTCATTGATAACTTTTGCACTGTGTTCCGCCTTATTCACATTAATACCAAATGATCGGGAGACATTGCTTTTGATCGTTTACCTGATAGCAAAGTTTTTCATAATAACTTCGTTCAGTGTCCTATTTACATACACAGCCGAAATATTCCCTACTATATTTCGGAATACGTGTATGGGTTTCTGTTCTATGGTAGGCACGATTGGCATTATTTTAGCCCCTCAAACTGCCCTGCTAGCGCAATATCATGCTTCAATACCGATGATCATTTACGCCGTGATCTCGTTTCTTTCCGGAATTACCGTGTTGATATTTCCTGAAACCAGTAACATGAGGCTACCGGATACCATTATGGAAGCAGAGAATATTGAATTGCTGACAACTCCAAATGATATTAGACATACGAATGAACAGAAAGGTTTGGTAAAGTAATAATTTTTTTTTGCTTTCCGATGCATTATAAATAGTAAAACTGTTCTATCATTTATTTTTAAAAAAATAATTATGAAAGCAAAACTATGTGAAAAAATTTAACAAGTTACTGTTTGTAGCAAGTGTTTACTTATTATATATTATTTATTTGAATTATAAAAACGTATTTTAAAGAAGTTTTGCGTCTATAAGACCTTTTTATTCACGGGATAGTGTAAAAAACAGTAATAATTTACATTATTAGGAAAGAATACGTTTTAAAATAGTTTATGATCACTACAACCTTATTTTTAATAAAAATATACTGGAACACCTACTTGTTTGAAAATACATATAAAATGAATCAAAATTTGTTTTTAAACTTTCGTTAATTTCGATACTAATATTATTTATTATACTTTTCATTTTTATATATATTGAAAATGGTACGCATTTAAAGTAACCCAGTCACATTTTTTAAATTGTTATCATGAAGCTTATTGTTAGATCGCTTTTGAAACTAGTTGTAATTTTAAACGATTTATATATTTCAGCTTACATCAGCAATTTTAGACTCCTATCACGGACAGATAAAGATTATACTGTTGGACGCACAAACATACTTCGTTAATCAGATTTCCTAGTTACATGAAATCCTAAAAGCAATTGGCAATTTTAAATAGGGACTAAAAATATTTGTCATGGGTTTTAACAAAGCAATGAATTTTGATGAGCTCAACATATGCCTTAATTGGAACTAAAGTACTTGGTACTAGAGTCTAAACGATCTATTCGCGGTAATCGTCGCCCAATTTGCCAATAAGCAGCAAAGGGCAGAGGTTATTAGGAACTCTACTCGGACGAGAATAAACAAGCGGACTAAAAATTGTAATATTATGATTTATTATTTCCACATATCATTGTTATCACGTTTAGATAAGAACTATGTAATTAGGAAAATAATTTCCCTTTGCGAAATAATAGTCATTGTGGCGTTCCGTACTGATTTCAGGACATGGCCAAATTATCGAATCAATTCAAAATATTAATGAGATGTAGAAAATTAGCTAGGTATATCATTTGTTTTACTGCCAGTTATTCGCTATTTTATACAATTCGTTCAGATGCTAGTGGACCTCCCAAAGACTTTGTCGTAAAACTCAACTTATTAATATTAAAGTATAATATAGGTTCAAATCGATATTTTATTAAGAAGTAGCTATGCCCCAATAAATCCCTAACTCCGAATAATTAAAATAAAAAATAAAGTGAAGTCGAAGTTGCTGTAGTGCAACTGTCTTCCTTATCGACGTGCTACCATTGTGAAACCTCGTACAGAAATGGAAACCATTATGTTAATAATGTAAAAACTTGTTAAAATATGGTAATATAATGGTAAAAATTACAATGAAAAAAAATCGTTATTTTTATGTACTTCCGTATCACTAATTGATATTGGTCTTTATTTTGTTACTATCTCAATACTTTAGTTGTAATTTAATTAATCATTTATTATAAATGTTAATAGCGTCAGGGTCTCAGGTAATGTGAAGCTGTAATTTTAGTAAATTTAGACATGATATTTTATTAACATCACCAACATTCCTGATTTTTTTGATCTATTATTTCTTTGATTGTGAGGGAAAGCCATCTTTCATAAAATTTGTTTGGTTAAATTACTTTGAAAAACAAATATATTTGGTATTTGGTCTGACATCCAATCAATGATGTTATATATTTCGGTATTTGGTCTGACATCCAATCAATGATGTTATTCAAAATGTTTTTCCTTTTCACCATTATATCTCAAAAAAGGCCTCCCAAAATTAAATTTTAACTTTTTGTGCGTAACGCCGCTACTTTCTAGAACTAACGCAAATTTAGTATTTTTAAAATCTCCGAAAATAGAGCATGTCATAGCAAGAGCGACAAAGACCAAAGTGATTGTATCCAATTTTTTTCGACATACCAATAGGCAGACCAAAGTTCGAAATGCCTACTTTGATATCTGTTCATTACGAAAAGCATGTATTACTCACTTTAAAAAATATTTAGGTATCGTACAGATAGTTCCTGTAGGATTGTCATTCCGAACAATGTTTTAAAATTTTGAACACCAATAGCCTGTTTTACATTCAGCAATTTTTAAAGCCTATTAAATTAATTTAATAAAAAAAACAACTCAGTAAAAACCACAATTGAACAAGGTTGTCCCAGGGCAATACTTGATTAAATAGGGTCAGAAAGCATTACATTATTGAATGACTTTAATCCTAGAAGATTTAGGCAACGATGAGCAGATATAAATGTCAAAGAAATTAATGTACCTACAAATAGAGGTCAACCATATTTGATAATAACTTGGTATTTTTAAAAGAAAAAGAAACTTAAGTTTTATAATGAAAACGAAGACATTAAACATACAGTACAAAATTCAAGGGTACAATACAAAAAAAGTATAAAGTTCCAAATATGAAAAAAAAGTTTGGAGTTTATATTGCAAATAACACTGGTCGCATTAGTATTTTGAAAAAACAAAAAATATGTAAATAACCAATTATTAGAAAATTGTGAAAGTAAAATGTTTTAATTTAACTAATTTTTTTTTATTCAATTTGATATTGTTCATGTTCTTAATGATTTTCTAAATCTTTTATATATGAAGTTTATTATTTATTTCTATCATAGTAATTTCATTGTTAAGGTATTTCTAAAAATTACTCATTGAGACATGTTATTCAATACAACATAAACATTCTTCATTCTTTTTAACACACATTTTTCTCACAATTGTTACTATTGCTCGATTGTTTTCCAAAAATATAAATAATAAAAATTTTTGCTTAATAGTCATTTGTTAATGTTTCATATGAAGAAAATGATGAAAGCTATAGACGTCTCATCAATGATTGACAACAGACTTTAATTTTTGGGTAAAGCTTAAAAAAGTTCATGTAGCCTACCCTCGACAATGACCATGAATCAATTTTTCACTCTGATCCTAATATTAGAGAAAATTGCATATGAGAAATTGCCAGTTTTTTTTAAAAATAGTCGTAGTCAACACTAATAGGAACATAAGACTGATTACAAACTGTTGGCTGAAATTTTATTTAAAAATCATCATATAAATAATTTATTCTATTATTAGCAAATAAATAAATATAGAATAATTCATGGAGAACCCAAAATTAAATAAGAGGGTAACTCTTATGCACCATTCCATGTTGAACACGGTTTTAAAGTGAATAAGTGAACATCTTTGACCTTTCTTATAACCAATATTACTAAACAAGAATACCAAAGCAAGAAAATTTAACAATACACCAGCGCAAATCACTATGAAAAGGAAGTTTTATAAGTAGGTCCTTATATACATATTAAATATACTAAATAGTTGTACTAACGATTAAAAAGTACTACAGTCATAACTTATACTTAAAAACCGTATAGGATGTGAAATATTCTTAAAAAACAACAATCTCTTAGTATCTCTACACTTCAGTTATTTTGTATAATGTCATTTACATACCATGGAGTCTACCATATTCGGAAGATTATTCCCATAAATGGCTACTTGGTAATGTAATAACATATTGACCAATATACTTGTATAACTAAAGCATTCTCTATATAGGGTTTCAAATATTTTGTCAAGGTGTGGCTGCTTTACATACATTTTATAATGCCCAAAACAAATATGTAAAAATGAGGCGAACTCTCTTTGGGATATAATTAAATTGAAAAAAGTACTAAAATGTGAATCAATAACATTCAGACATTTTTAGACGCAGAACTCAATATATATTATTATTTAATAAGGCTTTACAAAAACTTTAAAGTAATTCAAATAGATTCGAATTTGGCAAAGTTTTGTTATATTTTTTGCAGAACTTATTGTAATTATATTTGTAAAATAATACTTTATTTTCAGAAAAATAACATCACACATTGAATATATTTGGCGTTAATTTTGTAGAAATTCAATATTCAAAATTAAATGAAACTACGTGATGTAGTATTATTTCTACTTTCTTTAAGTTCTTTACCACGACCCAGGTTTTGTTGTATTACAATGTATTCAGGTGGGCTGTTAGCAAAGATCTTTCACCTGAAGATATTGTAAAACAACGAAACCTAGGTTGTGGTAAAGAATTTAAAGAAAGTAGAAATAATACAACATCACATATTTTTATTTAATTGTAAACATCACACATACTTGCCAATATCAAGCCTAAAAAATATAATTTAGTTTAAAATTGCTAGACAGACCGCAACTATAATTTTGTACAGCAAATGTGTGTCGAATTAGAAGGGGGTTCGAAAATAGAGTAGTTTGTATAAATAATTTATTATGTGTAAAGGAACGGTTTTCTAGGATAACTTTTTTGGTGCTATCGTGTGCTTAGATTTGGAAATATATATATAATATCTGTGTGTTTTAACACTGACGACTTGTCAGTCTCTCTGAGATGTATATCAGGTTACTGTAAGATTTATCTCAGGTTACTCTTATATACAATTCATATTATATGTGTTAATTATTATATACTTACCAATATTAACTAGTTTGCGTCTGTGAGTATACATTTTTTTGTGAGGTGGCGTTCATATTGTATGCAAACTATGCAAAGTAGGTACGCAGTGAAAATCAATCATGTACTTAACAGATTTGCATGCATATGTAATTTCATCTTTCTTATACTTTTTCCTTGTTATTAGTATCTATAAATTATGACTAGTCTTGTAGCCAATTGTTATAAACAATTTTTTAATAAGTTTTGTATCTGCTGGCTAGCAAAATACAAATAAAATAAGTAATTATAAAGAATTGTCTATATGCATAAGTGTTTTTACCAAATATTTATTATTGATATTTTGTTTACAACAATTACTGTTTCAATCCAAATGAAATAAATTGAAAAATAAAGATATATTTTTGTTTTAAGTTAATGAAAGTTTATTCTTCAAAATTCACATGAATAGATATGGTTTTGATGAAACTTCTTAAAAATGTTTAGTTTTACATATTATCTGAAGTCACAAACATTTTAAAGGAGGAATGTGGGTATTTAGAGGGTTTGAACGATAATAAACAATTAACATCAAAAAAATCCCCTTTCCCTATCACTGAATTAGCTTGTGCAACATCCCAAGCCAGTTTTGTAACCATAATCATTATGAATACAACTTAAACGTATATCAAAGAGCTGTGAGAAACCGGGTTTTAAATAAATTACATCTGATTTTTCCTTTATGAAAAAGAGGGTACGATTCCTCGTAGGACTCCTCGCCCACACTCTGCACTCGCCCGAATTAATTCTCCCTTGGTCTCAAACTCACCCAATCCTTCACCTTCTGTAGCAATCATTAAATAACTATTTTTAAATTTTGAAAATATCAATTCTTAAGATATATGGCTATATACTTTGGAAATGTTGGGGTCGAAAAACTACTATTCAAATCATTTTTAGTTGGTATTATGACAAGGTTTATACAATCTGTATTAACTGTGTATAACCATTACCAATAGACATTATATCAGTAATAGCTTCCTAGTTTATGCCCCTTTTCACCTGACATTTCCGTGTTACTTGATAAATCAAACTTTCCACTACACGTATTGCGAATAAGAATAAATTTTTAATGTAAGCCTATTTTTTTTCTTTAGCAATACATATAAGAGATAGGCTGATAATTGAAAAGAGAATTGTGTCTATAGAAAATTGTATGTAAAACTACTTAGCCCTCCTTTCATGGAGTCTGTACGGCTAAATATAAATGAAATATATAGGGAATTCTTAAGAGAGTTATAAAATCCTATACTAAATATTAGACCAAATAATTTTTTTAATTATTACTGTAACACAAGAAATGTGTGTAAACCGTTTTATTATTTGCCACGCAAGCAGATAATGTCTTAATTTATTAGTATTAAATCCACCTTGCACAAAGATAAGCACAAGCAGTTCTAAGGACTTTCAGTGTTACCCTCGTATCTTTACACTTTACAAACTTAGTAAGTAGTGTACAAGTATAGAAATGGATAGAAATATATAATCTTCCAAATCAAACTTTTATAAACATGTTTTATAGTTTCTAAATCAGCCCTAGAATTACTTAAGAAACTGAGAGTTTCAATTTTCTTCTAAATTTCTTATTTTATTAAAATAGAATTTTAGTGAAATAAAATAAAATTGCATTTTTCATAAATTTATTTTTATTTTATTCTTTAACTCAGTTTATTCTTAAAATAATATTCTTTACTCTTCCTAGATATATTTTCATTTGTCTATGAAATTCTATAAATCAACATACAACAAATCAAATTAACAATAAATATTTATTCTTATTAGTATTTCTTGCAAAATCTCTTTGGTTTCGGATCCATTTTCACCCCTGTCACTTCCTTCACTGACCTTTTCTTGGTCAGGCTTACTTTATTCATCTCTTTAGCGGCTCCACTTTTTCTCATACTATATCTGGTTTTTGCCCCAACCACAACCTCACTCTCCACACCCATTACATCTGTTTCGAAAGTACTTTTAAATTTGGCAACAGCGTTATCTGTTTCAGGAGTTACTGATCGTTCCACCTGATCGATCACTTGACCAAAAGTATTGTTTCCACCAATGTTAATATTTTCTCTAAATGATTTCTCCATTTGAGCCACATTTTCTTCTGGTGTTAAAAGATATTGTTGGATCGATTTTTGAGACAGTTGCTCCTCAGTTTGAGAAGACACGGGAGACCAGAAAAATTTAGGTATCACTTTCTGTTCGAGTACTCTATGATTAACCCTCCTTCTTGTCATTGTGCTGAAATATATTAAAAAATTAAAAGAACATAATATAGATTAAAAAAACAATGTACCTTTAAAATATTTAATATTTATTAGTTTCTAAAGGAGTACATTATGTTTTCTGCAACATATATGTAATTATGATTATTAACAGTACCAACATAAGTTTTTGAAAAATATAAAAGCAATTTAAAAATTATTTTACAGAAAATTAAATTCAAACCAAATTAATTTATAGATACATATGTTATACAAAAATATAATTAACAACTCGAAGAAGAGTTATTAAAACAGATTTATTGTTAAAAGCAAGGGCAACGCTATAGGAATATAAGTGTAGAGTATATGGCCCACGTATATGCCCTATAGCTTTGCACTCCAAACAAATTTAATAAATTTTGATTAGAAAAAAAAAAAAACTATTTCTTAAATTTATAAAAAAAAATTTTTGAAAGCTCTGTTGGCCTCATTCTTGTTAGTTTTATTATTTACTACTAAGGCAGTGGGTGTAGGATTCTATTTATTCCACAAACTATGGTTTTAATGTCTAGATTATCCTAGAGATATTCGATATCATTTGCCCTGGGGTTAAAAATGGCTCGATGCTTCAAAATCTTATGTTCTGGAATATTTAGTTCTGGAATATAATATCATTAAAAAAAAATTTGAAAGCTCTATTGGCCTCATTCTTGGTAGTTTTGTTATTTACTACTAAATCAGGGTGTAGGATTCTATTTATCCCACGGTTTAAATGTTTAGATTATCCTAGAGATATTGGATGTAATTCGCACTGGGATTCGCTAAAAAGAACATCAAACAATAGTTGAAGTAAAACAACAGAATTAAGTACATACGTATTTTCTTCATTGACTTTCAAAGGGAGAATGACACCATGTTTTTCTAGGCTCCGCATTAGCTTAAGTGCTACACTCTCAGCCAGTTGAAAGTCTTTAGCGAGTGTATTTGCATCTATATAATGAATTTGCTGGCACCAAGACAATGTTCTGCGGTAAATACATAGACTCTGAAAATGCAATTTTGTTACAATAGAAATAAACTTCAATATACAACATGTACATATATACTTAAATTTTGTATTAAATCTTTTACAAAATGTGTTCATAATTACAGAGTAAAAAAATATAACTGAAGTTTTATATGTTAAGCATCTTATTTAAAGAACGTAATTGTACAATAAATTTTTTTTCCACACTAGAAATCAACGGGATTTGTTCAATACTTGCGAAATTAACAAAAAGTTTAACTCCATTATCCATTTATATATTTAGTAAGAGAAATGAAAAAACATATTTTATTATCAAGAAATGGAAAAACAGAAAATCCTATAACATGTTACACACAGAATGCTAATTGAATGAACAATGCTCTTAGCTATGCTGAATGAAAAATGTTTAGCTAAGTTTATCACTTTCATTCAATACTTTTAAAACAAAAGCATGTCAAAGAAAGCAAAGTTACATGTAACCTATGGTGAACCAATACAGATAATGATACTAAAGACAGATATAAGCAGTGGTGGACCTGGGGGAGCCTCCAAATCTTGGTAAGTCTTTTTAATAAAATCTCAAAGAAGGCCCAAATATGTCCAGTAAGTAAAAGGCAATTTGGAGATGGAGGCCCCGTAGATATGCAAAATATAAACGTAGGTACTTACGTACCTATTGTCAAACCATAGAACTTAAATTATCAATACAGCATTACTATCCAGTTATAGCTGGAGCCATAAAGGAGTAAATGCCACACGGTGTACCCATCTCGCTCTAGCTCGGTGTACCCATTTCCATCTCGTGCTTTGCCGTGAAACATGAATAAGATGTCTACTAAAGAATAGCAATATTGGCAATCAATTTGAAGCTTATTGTCGTAAAAGTATTTTATAACCAAAAAGGAATAGTAGCCTGTGCTGGACATCCTTAACATTCGAAACTCTCGGGGAACTCCTGTCGAAGCTGGGAATAACCGAACCGTCCGTTCATGTGCATGCAGCCCCTTGAAAACATTGAACGTCATTTAACTTTCCTTCTTTGTTAAAAATTACGTATAATAAAGCTAGATTAGAAATACTAAGTAACTAATGTAAGTTTTTCTTTGATTTGTGTTGTGACATGATGAATGAGTTCAATGTTGAGCTCAAATAGTGATCATACTATCGAATGTCTAAGACGGACCAATAAGTAAATACCTACGTTATTAATTAGGTAACTATTAACTAGTAGTTTTCTAGTATGTACCATAGACATCAAAAGTGCATGGACACTTAAAGACGGCTGCTATATAAACACTGTACATCACATTCATTTGAAAATTGCCATACATTTATGATCGCTATGACACCTACCTACACCCTACTGCCTACACAGAGAGGAATGCGATATAAAAATGACCGTTATAGCACAATGAACACAAGTATTTCACCGTTTTGGACATTTTTACAGGAAATTTGAGACTAGCTTTAAAAATTGTTTCATTTCTCACCATGTTCCAGACAAACCATCCTTTATGGGCGTACCTAGGTTAGACCATAAGTTGTCACCAAAATAAATCCAATCTTTTTTCAGTGAAAAGAATTCACCCATCAGACTATCAGAAAAGAAAGCTAATAAAAGAAAGGCTGAAGAGGCTACATCACTCGCTGGACCTTTATTTAAATATTTTTCCACTCATGGAGAAAAGAAAGATAGGGAAGGAAGTACCAAAAATGAAATAACAAATCAAACGGCAAGGTCAAACTGTTGGATCTGGCTCCAGCGTCGATGTTGAGACTACAAGCACAGCTAACAAACAGTTGATGTTGAGACTACAAGCACAGATTGAACACAAGTTGCATGTGACTTTAATAAGGACTCTTTGAGATAAGTGACACTGAAAAAAACAAGATGATGAAGATAGTAATGATGGGAAAATTGCTAAGAATGAACATGCTTACGATGCTTCTAACTTCGACTCCTCTTCATCCAGTGATGCTGTACATTGGCCAATGCATGTTCCAGACCATATGTGAATTGTGATCATCGAAAAAGGTTGTGAAGTATATCAAAGTAACGAAGTATATCAAAATATCATAACAACCTTTTGAATCTATAGAAAGACCAGGTGAACCCACTAAGGGAACACGTCGTTGTTTAACTTCGTCATGGTTTCAGTCAAGTTTATACGATACTAAATATTTAAGAAAATGGATGCTACACTCACTATCAACAAAGAAACTATATTGCTTTGCTGTCGATTATCTACATTTGAAGGCGATTCAAACAGAAATAAATTTATATCTGGCTTCGGTCAATGGTGGAATTGAATCCAAAGATATCACAGCTTGAATCATGGCTTAAACATCTATCAAATTTAGGAAAATGGAAAACATTCTCTGTGGACCTGAAATTTTATAAATACAAGGTAAATCAAAAGATTATTAATGGTGTGGCCAAGAATAAAGAAACATTTGACATCGCCTTTTGGACATTACTTTTTTTGACCTAGCAAAACTTGTTTCATCTGAAAACAGAAGAAATTTCTGTAAATTGGTGCATCTGATATTGAAATATGATCCAGTTTTGAAAGAACATTGTTTAAAACATGAAGAGTCTACTGGTAGATCAAAGAAATCCGAGAGAGAATAATTTTTGATAGGACACCCGATAAAAGCAGAACTAACCAAATGAGTCAAATAATTAGATATGTAGAAGATGACACTGTGAAAGTCCGATAATCCCTCTTAGGTTTTTTAGTATGCCTGGAAACACTCTAGAGGATATGTCAAAGGATATTCTATAGCAACTGGAAAAAGGGGGCTGGATGTTCCATTGTGCAGAGCTCAAGGTTATGACAAGTGTACATGGAGGAGCACAAAGAAAAATCTGAGAAGTCAATCTAAAAGCTCAATTTAATCCCTGTACATATATGGATTCCTTGTAAATCTTTGTCGAGTCCTTGCATTCTCATACGTTCCCTCAAGCATCACCTCTTTTGCAGTGGTATAGAAGTTATATTCGTTCTTCTTGTCCTCTTCACCTAGATGGAATTACTTTATTTTTTATTAGATTACTTGTAAAAAAAACAGAAAAAAGTTTGAAATTTTGTGTCATATTCGCTGGAGTGCTCACTACGATTTGATTAAAGTATAAAAGAAACAATTGTCAACACTTTGGAAGATATGCAAGATCCATCCAAAGCAAACCTTGATCAGTATTAAACTTGCTCTTCCAGCTATAAGTGATTTACCTTTTTGACCTACATTAAACTTTGGCATACAATACTGGAGAAAGTAAATTTAGTCCAACAATATATACAGTCTCCAAAAATAACTGGATAAAAGACTCACCAAACTAAAAACTCTGAATGAGTTTTTAGTAACAGAACATATTATGATTATAGACAATATTGTTACTTTTGGCACTAAAAAATGCAATGATGTGAACATTTACATTAATGTTTATATAAACATTAACATCATGCATACACCGCAATTGATCGGCAATTAATAAAATTATCCCGGTTATTGAAACAGAGTTTGTGCTTGAAGCTTCCCATGAAGCTCTGGCTGTAGCATTGAAAATATGACAGAAGTTTGATAAGGAGAAAATGCTGCAGGAAATAATGATATCATGTGCATCTATGTGCAATAAATACAAATGTGAGCATTTCTGCTAGATGGACATTTCAAGGAGTTCTTCTATTTATTTATTAATTGCGACTTCAGGGTATCATTGCCTCGTATATCACTTTTAATCCAACACTTCTTGATCATTTGTATCTCAGTCGCATCACCCGAGAGAAACTTTTCTAAACTGAAACTTATCAATAATTGTCTTCGATCTATGATGAATTAAGAACTACTTAGTCAATCTGTCCATTCTATCAATTGAAGGAAAAGTTTCAAAGGAAACAGATTTCAAAGTTAATTTAAAAAAATAGACATTATTGAAAAGTTCAGTAAAATGAAGGTACGAAAATATAAAAAAGGTTACAAAAAATAATAAATATAAAATAAAACTACTATAATAATATCAATAACTACTATCTCGTAATTAAGGTTACGAAACGAAGTGATGTTATAAAACTCTAAAGTTAAAGAAGACAATGGGTTAGAGCTCAGCGTGGACTATTCGCCTTGACTCACCCACTACTGATTTTCAAATAGTAGGAACCACTGGCTCATGATATAAATATCAGTCGATTTAGAGTGCCAGACCTCACAAAATTTATTCTCAACCAAATCAATTTTTAACTCAATTTATTTTATTCTGTTTGATTATACCTACTGATAGCTGTCCTGAATGGTGATCCATATTCTAACTTCCTCACCCATATCGTACGTAGCATTACATAGCAGGTAATTATAATGTGTGTGCTAAATTATAATTACTTGTTTTTTTGTCAGCCATTGGCATCTACATTATTAATTTTTTACAAAATATATACTACAAATACATTAATTTCTTAACAGACCAGGGGCCTCATTTAGTGTTGCCGCCCCAGGCCTCTGACGGGCTTAGTCCCCCAATGAATACATAAAAATTAAATATCGCTAATGTACCAAGGAATCAAAACATTACATAGTATCTATAAACAACTTTTATGGTATAAAATTAAACGTATTACATATCAATAAGAATACAATGTCAAAGAAAAGATAAAGAAATAAATATTAAGATGATTTGGTAATAATGAATTTATGTACAATGTCTGTTATAACAAATATGTATGGAAGAAACAAATTATATTTAAACTTAGATGAGAATATAGAATTGTATATTAAGGAAAGAGAAGATGAATGAGAAGCAACACTCTTGAAAAATTTACATATACATTAAATTTGGATGTTAGGTACGACCGTCTACGAACTGCTATGCAATGAAATAGTAGAATTATAAAAAAAAATAATATTAGAAATGGCATTCCATATATGTAACCGAGAGATGAAAAAAAAATAGTGAACATAAGCGTGTGGGATATCGCTAGGTAGGTCTTAAAAATGGTATAAAGCGACGAACTTAGGACCGCCAAGTTTTCTATAATATATCTAGTACCTACCTAAATAAGAAATATTTTCATAGAACTAGTACTTTATTCATACGATTGAAACCCACGTGGAATCTAACTAAGTAACTATTTAATTCCATCCATACTCTGTTTAAACAACATACCATATTTTACGTAAGTAAATGTGCGGGAGTATTTCACCTATCGGCGGCGAGCTTGAGACTGACTGATGTTATGTTTGTCGAGTTAAACGAGCGAGTGCCGAAGTTGCGGGAGTGTGGGCGGGAGAGAGTCGACTAGCGGCCTGCCATTACTCGTCAATCGCAGTCCGAGAGCACTCGTTCATTTGTCGTTCGTCCGTTCATTTGTATTATTTATTTTTGTTTGTTTGTTTCTGTGAAAACCTTTTCGTGCCTACATAATATTGTACTTTCATTAACATGAATCCTAAAAAAAGAAAAGTGGACAATGAAAATAGGAGATTTCTGATCGAATGGACTGAACAATACTGTTTTACGCTGCCTGACAAGCCTGAAGTGGTTCCAGTTTGCCTCATATTCAATAAAAATGTATCGCTATTATTAAAAGTGGCAACTTAAAACGACACTACGAAACAACCCATCAGCAATTACATAAAAACTTTCCTCTCGGCAGTGAGGCTCGTAAAAAAAAAAATTCAATCTATTCTTACTTCTTACACAAAAAGCACGAAATTACTAGTTCGCTGCATGAGCGAGTAAGAAAAATCTGCAGAAGCAGCTTTACGTGTGTGTTGGACTCTTAATACGCACCAGAAACCATTTTCAGATTCTGAGATAGTGAAAGAATGTATGTTGAAAGTAGCTACAGCAATTTTCAAAGAAAAAAAGGATGTGGTCTGTACAATTCAAAGTATTCCCTTGTCGGCAAGAAGTAATACAAGGAGAACCGAAATTTTAGCTGCTGATATCAAAAGCACTCTGCTTGAACTTCTGCAAAAGGGACCTTGCTATGCCATAGCACTTGACGAATCATGTGACATTGTCGATGATGAACAAATATCTATTTTTGTCAGAATTTTTGATATTGATAGTGAAATGTTTAGAGAAGAATTGTTAACAGTATTGCCGTTGAAAGGTAAAACTCGAGGAGAAGATTTATTTAATGCCATTGATGAATTCATTACTAAGTTCAACATTAGTTATGATAAAATGGTGTCGCTTTCTACTCACGGGGCTCCATCGATGATTGGCAAAGAAAAGGTGTAGCAAAGAGAATCAGGGATAAGAATTCAGGTCTAATATCGTATCAGTGTATAATTCACCAGACAGCCCTTTGTGGATAACTTAGTGCTTCACTGAAAGAAGTTTGGTAAAGTTGATCAATTTTATTAGATCTCATTCTGCACTTCAACTCCGGCAGTTCAAGGAGATTCTTTCTGAATGTGATTCTGTGTATTGTGACTTACTTCAACATAATAATGTTCGTTGCCTAAGTAAAGGCCAAGTTATTGATCGTTTCTGGCTAAGAAAAGACCAAGTAAAATCCTTCTTGCAAAAGTTGGATACGCAGGGAGCAAGGAAGCACTTGGAGTTCATAGCAAACGATCGCAATATGCTAGCTGTGGCTTTTTTGAAAGATATTCTGAAATATTTAAATGCGCTCAACAAGGCAATGGGAAATTAATATGTGACCTGATTCAAAGTGCTTTTCGTCGCAAGCTAGATATCTTCGAAAAAGATATTGCTACACGAGAATTTATTCATTTCTCAACAGGTATTGAATATAAAAAGGAGAATTCTGAAGAAGAAATTGCAGTGTTTTTAACATTTATGTCTGATCTAAAAAACAAATTTTCTTCAAGATTCCAAGACTTTGCAGAGCTGGGGAAGCTCTCTCCATTCCTTAAATCGCCTTTTGAAGTTGATGCGTTGGGAGAATGGATTGATGTGGCTGCTAAGTTGTTCAATCTTTCAAAGCCTTCACTTCAAATGGAGATAATTGACTTGCAAGAAAATATTTCCTTTCAAATGTATAAAACTGCATCCACTGAAGAATTTTGGGGTAAATATGTTTCAAACATATGTAAATTGCAAGAAATTGGTCAATCAATCTGGCCACTATGTTTGGCTCCACATATTTATGCGAATCATCATTCTCAAAAATGAATTTTTTGAAGAATAAATATCGAACGAGATTAACAGACGCCCACCTTGAAGACACACTTCACATTTGCTGCTCTCCTCGTAAGCCAAACTATAAAAAACTAGCTCAAGATCGTCGATGCAATTTTTCCCATTAATTTTTAGATTTTTTTTAATTATTACCTAATATTACTAATAATGTTGTAATAATAAACATATTAATATAATAATATTATTGTATTGTATTCAATAATTGGTTAAATAAATAAGTTGAAAGCAAAATAAACTTCTCATTATCAGCTTTTTTTGGACCTCGATAAAATTTTTCAACACTATCCGGACTCCACTTAAAACTACTTGCCGATCCCTGGTATAGAGGTTCCGAAATTACTTTTTTACTTAAATCAATTGTTGGTGAGATCTATAGACTAGAAAACCTATAGTCTTAAATCAATTGGTGAGATCTATAGTATAGAATCTATAGTCTTAAATCAATTGTTGGTGAGATCTATAGTATAGAATCTATAGTCTTAAAAAGTGTGGGGATCCTCTCAACTTTTCAACTAACGTGTGTAAAATGCTGAAAAAAATTATGGTAGTAGAACTTAAAATAAACTTTCAACGAAATTTGCTTGATTAAGATATATTATGTACTTTTTGAGATACACAGTTATTTTGGTACCAACTGCAGCTATAGCTTTATCTTTCGGTGTCTTTGAGAAAGATAGACTTATTTGTACGGTGCTATGGAAGCCTCCGTGTGCGAGTCCTACTTGAGCTTAGCTGGTTTTATATCTCTCATTTTTTTTTGTTTTTTTACATTTAATTTTTTACTGCTTTATTAAATTGGTAAGAAAGTCTCTATTCTATAATAGTTATTTTACAAATATTTTTCTGGAATTCCCACTAAGGACAGCCCAAACAACATCGTTTCGCTGTCCATTGCTCAACAAAGTAATGGACAGCGAAAGCTCCACGAGAAATTCACTCAGATCAATTACAACCATTCTAAAGTTTGTCCCCAAGATTTGCTTATTACAAGGGCCAATAATAATTTCACCGCGAACTACAACTTTTGGAATAAAGATGGAACATTAGCGAAATAGTGCTAATGTATGGTACATTAGCACTATTTCGCTTTCTTGACAATTATGATGGAATATGTGTTTCGGCAATACCCACTGAGCCATCAATACTCGTAGCAGTCACAATCGTGGCAGAAGACTATGTTAGCTTACACAGCAGATGTTTTTTGAAAAGCACTTGAAGTTCCATCTTGGAACTATACCTAAATTTAAAACTTCATGCTTTTCTAATTTTGTGACTTCATGTTTACCTTGTTGTTTAAGTTTCCTTTAAAAATGACTATTTAAACTTCAACTCCCTAGGCCGCATAATTCAAGGAATTCTTGTGAAGTACAAGTGTTTTTTTCCAATTTCATTTCAACCCATTTTTCAGCAACCCCATTTTATAAAGCCGGATAACATGCAACCAAGTTGGTACATAGAGTATTGTATATCCACCAGTGAAAGAATTTTTTAAATCGATTAGATGATTTTTGAAATTAGCTCAAAGTAACAAACTCACAAAATTTTATTCCTTTATTATATTAGTTTAGATTTTACTGGTTATTTTATTATGTAAAATGGGTACTGTAAATTGTCTTACATAAAAATACGTCACACAAATTGGCAGAGTGTGGACGCGGAGTTGGGGTAACAAAATCAACCGCAGAGCTCATTGTTGCAGAAATGGAAGTATCTAAAGGAAGTATCTCAAATATTGTCATAGGTAATATATTTTGTATGTAGTATATTATTTACTCTGAGATATAATTTACTTGCGTATATTTTATGTTAACTTTTGGAACCAGGGAAATTTATCAACAATGTAAATTTCACTAATTTTTTAATACATAAAAACAATGTATTTTAACAAATAGGTCGCAGTAGCGATTATTTTATTATAAAAAATTGATTAAATAAAATAATATAATAATACTTCCATTATTAGATATTACATATTTAACCGTTTTAGTGCCATTGTTTTTTACTCATATATACTTAAAAATGTCAAAGAAATCTTTTGTTTTTGATGTCATGTACCCTTGTCTCGAAGAAAAACTGAATCTCTTCCAAAAATTATACAATTTTAATAATTTTTTCGGTGTTTCCTTAATAAAAACTTGTACAAGGATAATAACATACAAAGAAAATTATGGAAATATATATTGTGAACAAAAATTATAACAAAAACTGAAGTCAAGGTCACATCGTATTTTCGCAGTCCGGTACATCCTCCGTATCAGCTATTATCGCTATCACTCAAAATCACACTTTCTTTACAACTTAAAAAACTATCATTTTCACTCGAATTATTTTGATATTCCGACATTATGGGTTAAAGATTTTCTTTCCCTGGATCCTTTTTATATTGTAATTACTAATAATATTATAATTCATACTTTATGTAACATGTAGAAAGATAAAAAATTAGCAATGCATGCGGGCGACCTCCCCTACCGCGTGCCAAACAGCAACTGATTTCGCGAGCGCCATCGTGCTCGTGACTAATTTAGTTAGTACACGCACGAGCGCGATGGCACTCGTCGACACTCTAACAGTTAATAAACATAAATATCCATGGTGATAATAAAATAATAAGTATAATATTAACAAAAAACATTCAGTTTTTAAAATCGTTAGTTCATGGTTTTTTTAATTATAAATTAATAACAACGAACAAAAGCAGCCTTTTAGCAACAATGAAAATTTCACTGTTTACCAACCCAAAAACACATGAAATTTTTAGTAAGAGAATCCATGAAATTGTAACTTAAAAAACTAATGCAAACCAAATATTTAAACGCCAAATTATTTATTTTTTTAATACATTGCAAATTATTATTTTTTTCTTGTCTAATTTTTATTAACATTTCTGTTTAGATGTTTGTGGAGATTGTTACATATAACTATATATTTAATCCACAATTAAATGAAACTACGTGATGTAGATCTTTGCTCATGCTCATAGCTCACCTGAAGATTTTGTAATACAACGAAACCTAGGTCATGGTAAAGAACTTAAGGAAAGTAGAAATAATACTACATCATGTAACTTCATTTAATTGTGAATAATGAATTTCTACAAAGTTAACGCCAAATATATACAATATAAATTGAGTGCATTAATGGTGAAAAATACTTCAGCAATAAAGAAATAATATTGTGAGTAATTTTTTTTAAGTAAAATAATGACTACAGACTCCTCTTTTTTTAAATAAGTAATTTTTACTTATATTCATTAAATTGAAAAAATCACTAAAATTAATATTTTTGTTGTACTGAACTCGTATCTCACTTTTTATGCATTAAAAAGCAAATTTTCCAAAATGTTAATTATTGTGTAGTAAATTATAAAAATACTTCAAAAAATAGCAAATTGAAATTTTAGAAATTTCCAGTATCAAATTGGAAATTAGATAAAAAAAAATAAATGGATAGCTGATGTAAAATGCATTCCTTCTGGCATTGCTTGTGGTTGGAAAGTTATAATATAGGTAATACATTGATTATTGTACTCATTTTGTTAATCTTGTTATTTTTAATTAATAAAAGCTTTTATTTAAATATTTTTCTCTACTTTACAGTACATAACAAGACAAATAATATTATATAATTAAGATGATTTTATTGAAACCCTAATAATACTTTTCTTCCATAAAAATAATAAAGCAACAATTTATAAATAGCTTGGAACACAACATACAGAAAAAAATGCATGTTATACAAGTCACAACTGATGTCTTTCGTCATTTTTATATTATTCACGTAAACATTTACCAGAGTCGTTAATTTGAAGCTTACAAATAAAATTGACGCATCTGTAAAGTTGCGGACGCTAGACGGCGCTGATGTCACGCACCCGGGCAGTATGAATGTATATAAGGAAGACAAAAGAGTGAAATGATAATAAAAGAATACATTAAAAACTATTGTATCTAAAAAATCGTCTAACCTCCTTCTTAATTTTGTTCATCGTTATCAGTTTTGGGTCGGAGCAAATTAAACTTTTATCCTCTTTAGCACAAATGTCGCAACAATGATTGGATACTTTCTCTTCATATTTTGGCAATAATCCGAAACATGCGGCATGCTGAACTGTCTTGCAGTGGCTGAAAATTAAGACACTTCGCATAGTCAAATTTTATTTTATTTTTTTAATAAAAATTTATTTGTTTTTTCTTGTAATTGTCAAAATATTCATATCCACTTTGGGAAAATACTTGAAGTATTCATATCTACTTTGGGAGAGTAAAACAGTATAGAAAACATGCTTCAGTAAATTTTATAGTTTTATAAGTAAATACATTTATACAAGCAAATACCATAAGTCAAACAATTCTAAATATGAACAAAAAACTACCAAACAAAATATGTGTTACAGACACAGATAACATAGCTGATATGCTTAATACTTTTGTAAATAAAAAATACTTCGATAAATTAACATGAACACTCGTACCTACAAAATACCATGAGAGGGTCTGTGAATGCCAATATGTCGTCAATCTTGTTACAAGGGCACCGAGTTTCATAGTCATTCATAGAAATACCAGAATGAAAACTTTTTGATGTTGCAACTAAAAGAAAATAATGTAATTTCTTATAATCAATTCCTAAAAATGATCTCCTTCATATAAGCATGTCATAAAAGCGTCTATACAAATAAGCACCCTAACGACGATAACAAAGATGAAAAATTAATATATGTATGTAATATAACTAAAAGATATATTGAACTCTTGCCAGACAAGCTCCTGCATTAAGGATATTTTGATATTCTACCACATATAAATTAACTATTCCAGAATCCCCTGTATACATATAAACAAAAGGGCGACACTGAAAGACCTTGAAACCTAGGCTTTTTTGTTTAGCCTTCTTGGTTTTAAATATTTTTTTTATGTTAAATTTAATATAACTTAAGAAAAATTTAATGCGACAATGTTTTATGGCATTTGCTATGGTTACATACAATCAGCAAGAAATATATAATACACTTCAAGACAATATAAAATCACAGATAAAAGAATCTTGTGATTTTATAATGTTAACATGACTTTGGTTATTTTCTCTAAAAATGTGAAAGAGACGTTTAACCAGGAATGAGTCTAATGCTTTACCCAAATGCCAATAAACGGGTTTGTAATGAGCCACGGGTTTGTAAAAAGCCACAGGTTTGTAATTTATATATTTAATAACCAGTAGATAAACAGCAAAATAATAATAATAGAAGTATTCATATTGTACAGTTAAGTGCAAATCTAATAAAAAAGAATCAAGTTGCGTTGCAATAATGGTATCCTAACCAAACATTTGTCTGTTGGAGCTCACAAAAAAACCACATAAAAGCTTAACTGTATATTTACCTAATGGACTCAAGAAAAAGGTACTGGCTTGTGATAGAGGATTTTTGTCTACTTGTTCCATACTCTCAGCCAAAGGATTCTAAAATTAAAAACAAATAATTTTAAGTAAAATAAAGTATATTTATCTAGGCCTTTCCATCATCTCCAAAGTTCATAACTTCAATAAAATGGCAACATTAAATCTTCGATTATCTTCAGAAGATCCTGGATATTATTCAACTACGATTAATGTTAGAAACTCATCAACAAAAACTGGCTTAATTAAAATAATCCATATATTTTTACAATACCTATACCAATTCTCCAATTGAAATGAAGAAAAATGCCCAGTAAGTAAGTATTAATGAATGTTACTGATCTATGATTTAAAACATAGCTTAACCAGAAAAACACAAAATAATATACACAATTAAATATGGACTATATGATTAAATAATAGTAAAACTCTGCCCGCAATTCGCACGGGGAAAGTTGTACCATGTTACACATTTCAAAATATAAGACGTCGGTTAATTTTAAGATAGTGAACATTTTTTTCAAAAACATCCTAATAAAAATAACCTATATTCCTATTAGGACCACTACAGTCTTGTAAATCCCTATAAAGATGGCCCTGAAATCATAATAGTCCGTGAGTCCTATTAAATATTTTTTTAAAACCATATATCCATTGAGAAGGAGAAAACAAACACACATACATACAGCCAGGGAAACATACCCAGGATTATTTTTATATACAAGAAACAAATACATATATAATAAAAACACCAAATCAATCTGTATTTATATCTATCTATACTCACAATCTTCCTCACTGGGCAAGTAATCAGTGGCAATAGACTGCCATACTGCTCTATCCTTAATACCATTTCTTTTTTTATTTTAGATTACCATATTTTACAAATTCCCCAATTTAATTCATTTTTTTAGTTTATTCACATTTTATTTTCCCATTAGCCTATGTCTTATGCACCTTTTTGTCAGTCTTTCTCTCACATACTACACTGCCAAACCATCTCATTTTTTCATATTCATAATTTCCCCAACAATTTCTCTTCACTTATAATAATGATCAGACATGGTTCGTTTCTTTTTTAATCTTTCTCATATATCTCAGTGCAAATTGAATTTTTTTAGAACAAACACAGGCTTATGAATTCAGTAAAAAATTAGTGAATAAATTAAATTTAAAGGTGGCATATATTCTATCCACTATTTTTAAATATATCCCAACTCATGATTGCTATAACTACAAGCAGGCTATGAAATGAAATTTCAACAATACACTATCTTCTTTTTATAAAACAAAAATTATTGCATTGGAAAATATTCATTTACAGAACATTCATAGCCTGCCTCCAATAATTACACTGTTATGTATTTAAATGAAGCAAATCACAGTACTACTCAATTATTAACATTAAAACATTAACTTTTTGAACTAAAATTCATCGCTTTATCTGTCTGTCACACATCTGTATGTCAAGAGACTTTCTTCTAAATAAATAAATAAATATTAGGTACCCGTGTCTTGCCCATGTCGGGTCCAGATGTATGAACACTGGCTGCGTCTTCTAGCATATCGATATGTCGTGTCACCTCAGCCAGATCTTTAGTTCCAGCCTATCATTTAACCATAAAATGATAAATTGTCAATAATCAAATTGTTAAATCCCTAACAATTACATAGTTTTAACAACCTAGAAGTCTGAGTTATGCCAAAACCTGCAATTGATGTGAACTGGTGTATGCTAGGTAGGTATGAAATTTGAGAGACTAATAAAAATTATATAACAAAGTTTTGGTACAAGAAAAAATAATTTCAGATGTTTTAAGTAAATAAATAATTGGCAAAAGACAGACTTAGCTCTCAAAAGTTATTCCAGTTAAAGAAACACAAATTAATACTAAGGGAAATTGTATTTTTAAAAACAAATTAAGACTTTCTTAAAATTAACACCTTTTAAACTTAATGTCTTTAAGAATTTCTCTATAAAATTTGATGTATTTCTATATTAAAAAAATTGTAAACTCTTGAGAAACATGAGTGCAGACGTATGGAGCGACAGTTGCGTGGACTTTATTGAAAATATTTTATATTATGTTTAACTATAATAAAAATTTTGCAATATATTGTTCAAAAAAGGTTTAGAGTGCCTGAATATAAAATTTTATATCAAATTAGTTTAAGGCTCTCCTTATATTATTCAAAAGTAAATTATTTTCTTCTCTATCTGTTTCAACTTCTGATGAAACTAAGGAATATATGAAGAGCAGAGGAACAGACAAAAAAAATTAAAATAATATCATGCCTGAGAAGTGGACACTTCATTTCCAAGCACATCGATTGAAAATTTATCCAGTCAAGATAATTATAAAAAGCTGAGAAAACGTAAAAATAAAGATGATTGTACAAAAGTATTCTACAAAAAAAAAAAGAATATTACAGTTAAATAAGGCGAAATAGAGATTAAACTTCAGAATGAAAGCTGAGAATTTGCACGGACCTTTGTCATGATGTTCTAAAGATGGGCTGAAGTTTCCTAAGTACACTATCAATATGTCAACAGTCAAATATCACTACTTTTTCTGCAAATATCTCTCTTCCTATTCCTCGCATCTCGTTAGAGATTATAGCAAAAATTGTATTGCAAATATAATTTTTTTTAAAAATTTAATCACATGCAAGGCGTAAGGAGCGACATTCACAAAAAAAAAACACCTCGTGAGTTTTCACCTTTGATATCTTGACTAGCTGACCCAATATCTTATGGTACTTTTTACCCCATTTTTAGAACTTCAAAATAAAGGTCTATGCAAATTTTCAGGTTTCCATCTTTCATTCTGATGTTTAAACTTACTACTAGAAGGAGTATCATATGATCCTGATGATAGCAGAATAAGAAATAAGTAAGACAAGTACTATACTTACAAGTACTTGTACAAAATAAACTTAAAATAAAAAATTTTTTTTTAATAGGTGTGTATGGTATTTTATTCTGAAACTACTCGTATTTACCAATTGAAATCAATCAGAATATAGATAAGTATATATTTTTTCTGTATAATTGAACTGAAGCCATATATGTAATGTGTAAAATAAAATATTGTTTTATTTTTCTGTCACAGATTACATGAAGGTAAAAGATAATGCATACAGACTATATACAAATTTGCATAAAGTAGGTAATTGTCTTTCATGCTTCGCTTCTACATTTATTATTAAAAAAATGCAAATTCTTCAAATATAAATAAAAACTTAATTTCATATAAAAAACTGTTAGTTTCTTCCAAAAAATCATAAATTTTATAAACATGATTCTTTTACCTAAATGATTTTGCTGCAAGTTAATATATTAACATAAAAAACAGTTTATTAATTTCAAATAAAAAAATAATAAAGTAAAAATACAAATTAATTGAATAAATTAAAATAGTACAATTATAATTAAATAGTTCTCATAAGATAGTGATGTTTATGGATTTATAATAAATTTAGATATATACTGTAACTCTAGAGGTCTTTAAAATAATTACTTTCGACTAATTTATTTTTACTCCACCACTATTTTCAATTTACCATTTAGTTAAATTATTTAAAGTTTAAATATTCTAAACCTAACAATTCACAACTTAGAAGCTGATGATACACTGAAAGCACTCTGATGCAATTAGTGATGTTTCTTCTATTAGAATAAAGAACAACTAAAATAAAAAATCAGCGGTCCGATAATAAAATTTTACAATATGAATCTTAAACTATCAAACAACATAATCACAGCCACAATAACGTCACAGCAGCCATCTTTCTATATCACACATGTGAATTAATCCTAAAAAATATCTGTTTTTGACCAGATCTCCAAAGTTGCTTTTTTAATTTAAACTAGAAATAATAGATACTATATATAAAACAAAAAGTCAAAAGTTATCTGATTCGAATCGAGTAAATTTTTCGCTAGTTTTTAGAGGACATAGGTTTAAATTTTAAGGGTAAATATGAAGGCAAGGTTTTCCGAATTCAAAAATATGTTATTATGTACTTCCCATCAAGCAATGTAAAACTACACATCTGTAGCCAGATGGAAACATACTTTGGGATAATGAAAGTAATGAAAAGTGTTCTATTACAATAGGAAAATTAATTCCAACATTATGCATCTAGCATAAGAAAGATAAATACTACAACTACAAGGCTTTGTATTAATAAGTCTTTTTAATAGAAATAAATTAGTAACAAGTGGTAATGGCAGATGAATATATTTTTATTCAAACCTCCTTAACTCTTACCCCATTTTCATCATCCAGTGTTCTATTGCTGACTATCCTTACAGTTAGTTTATGGTATGGTGTGGAGACTTTGCCAACTTTCACTGACTTTCCTTGCAATCCAGCCAAATGATCGGGTCTCGTATCAGCATAAAACCCTTCAGGTTCATAGTCAGAGGGTGTAACTGTAAATAAAATTTAAAGTGATTTTTTCTATAGTAACTTGTTTAATCAAAGTGGAATAAATATAAAATTATTATACTTTATCATTATGTTTAATCTATACTTTATTTCTCATTTATGACGTTAATTTGTTGCTTTGGAAAAAACAATTTCTATCTTCAAGATATTTTTCATATCTGCGTGATATTTAGTTCAGTAGTTATGTAAAATTAAACAGATGAACTTACGTATAGATATATATATTGTTAAGCATGCATTTGTAACTTCAGCTTACTATATCATAAATTTTGCTATTTATATATTTTTATCTAACAATCCACTTAACACAGTCCGTCGTAATTATAATTAGGTAGAGTATATATAATAATTTACTTACTATTGTCATAATAGTAGAGTCTAAGACTCATATCGTACTCATTAGGCAAAGAAACTGCATCACTTACAGTCACCATGCATGATCGAATCAGCTGTAAAGTAGCTTTTTGTATACCTTCTATGCTGCAAGGTATAGTTTTGGTTGCATTCAGCCTACAACATGAGTTATTATTACATACTCGTATAAATATCTTTCTATACTACTAGTAATTCTCAGTACTATATGATAACTTTATAAAAACAAATATTAACCTTTTATCCAACAACCTCTGCTCCGAGGAAATAGGTCTTTCACATTGTGTTAAAATACTATATCAAAACATAAGTGTATTATCATACTCCATCATCACTATTGCAGCTCATATGTAGATATGATAAAGATATTATGAAATATAAGAATATATTCCATGACATATCTATTAGTTGAAAAATTTAAACTTCAAATAGCATTTGACTTACTAAATAATTGTAAATACAAAGGCAAATAACAATTAATTTAGTAAAAAGAAATTAATTTTAAAATATTGAGGTATTATTTAAAAAATGTTTTTATTACTACAAAAAACATTTGAAAATTAATACCTAATTAGTGTTAATTTTCAATGTTTTTTCATGAATTTTTTTTTACTATTTTACATTTTTTTAATTTTTAGGGTTCCATAGCCAAAATAGGAACACTTATACTTTCACCACTGTCTGCCTGTCTGTCCATTTACATGTCACAACCATTTAAACTCATGGACTATTAGAGCTATAAAGCTGAAATTTCGCAAGGTTGTACATATAACACCTACAAAATAATGAAATAAAATCTTTTAAAACAATTTTATATCGACATAAATTTAGGGGTAATTTTTTTTGCATACTCTATCGTATAGGGTATCATTGAAACGTTTATCGCTTTAAAGCTTAATATTTCGTAAATAGACTCCTGTATCAAAAAAATGTTCCTGATATATACCCTCATTATTTTTTAAAGATGAATAAGTCTTTCAAAAATAAATTTCGAGAAAATATTCATGATATCATGAATATTTTTTCGATACAGGAATCTGTTTAGGAAATACTGAGCTTAAAATCATTGTGTTTGTTAGTGACATGTCCCCACCCTACCAAGTAAACCAATATATTTGAGTATCTGGAAAGTATTTACAATACTAGTATATACAATGAACTAGTTTACAAATAATAGTTGATCAACTTATGTAGACAGGACTGTGAAAAATTCATAAAAACTCCATAGAAGTGACTAAAATCATATGCAAAAGTGACGTTGTATTTAAAAATGTATATTTATTATATAGGTAAAAGATGTACTAGGCAATATCAATATCCAAAAATATTTACATAGTGACAAATGAGATTTTGATATGGATAATGTATTTACACCTATGAAAGATATAATAAGCAATATGTTTGTGTTGTGAAAAATTAAAATTTGTAAATAGAATGTTTAATTGAAATATTCTTAAATTTTAGAACCTAATATAAGTACCTAAATATGTATGGAACCCCAATAGTTCAAGGACTACTTGTACTTAATAGATTTGTTTATGCCAATATTTGACAGTTTGCATATTAGTGAGAAAAAATGTGAAATAATCCGTAAGATAATAATTCCTTGTAAAAATAAAGCGAGTGCCAGTGAAAAGTGTATCCAAAACAAGATTTAGTATAAATTTTCTTTCAAAAAATTAAATGAAAATAATCAAAAAATTACTTTCGCTAAAATGCACTCGTTTCAAATAAATGTACTAGATCAACTTACTGTCCTTTTTTTTCAGATGTCATGGTCAAAGTTTCATCATTTTCATCATATTTATACGTGAACATGTACGATTCTAATATGGTCTCTGGCTGACTTTCATCAGCATAAATGCACAAAGCCAATTGACGTAACTAAAAATTACCAAAGTTAAAACTAAGACAAAATTTATTTATAAATATACAAAACAAAATCAAAAAGATTTTCGATTATGTTATATTATACTTACGTATTTCTTTTCAAATGCTTCAAACGAAGCACACAGCGACGTTGACAAGAAAGTTGATAGCTCAGATTTTGACTTTTCTTTTAATACTCTTAATTTAACTCCAGCAAATTGCTCAATTGTATATGAATTTTCAGGAAACATACCTCGAATATATGTGAGTGTACTTATGCCAATAATAGTCAATTTTTTCATGAACGCTATTGAATTGGTATAATTCTTTGTCGCTTCCATTGGAAAAAGAATCTGCCATGCTTCTTGCTAAAAATGTTGACAAATATAAATATTTTGTAAATGTCAAACTATGTCCAAAAAAAATTTAACAACAGTTATACTTCTGTTAATGTCTTCTTCTTCGTTTCAGTGAGTGCCATATCACTAGTATTTAATTTGTACTTTGCAATAAGTTTTCCCTTCGAAAAGTTCGCTCAAAAAAATAAAACTAAATTCAATTTCCCTCCATTCAATACTGATTGCCAGTAAACATATTCGAAAACTATATTATTGCAACCAGTGTTAAGCTGTATAACGTGCAAAAATACCCTTAAAATTTTAGTTAATGTGCAAAAATACCCTTATAATTTTAGTTAACCTACATATCTTGAAACTTTTTTTTAAACATTATTATAGTGTCATTACATGGTTTTTTTGAAAATAAGAAATATGAACGTATAAATTAAGCGATCTGCAATTTCCTAATTATAATTTATAAATACATGTATATATATATATATATATATATATATATATATATATATATATATCTATATATATATATATATATGTATATATATATATATTTATTAGTTAAGATTGGAAAAAAATGTATATGGTATCATAATCTTTATTTAAACAAATTTTGACGTAACTCGAATATCCTCGACATTCCAATGTTTTAGAAATAGTTTTCTTGTGAATTATAAAATATTTATTGAATTATATTTTAGATATGCTGTGTCCCGAAGCATTTGCCGTCGATAAAGATATATCAAATAAACCACAATTATTAGATAACGAAATAACGAGCACTGAACATAAAATTCCCGTGGAAGGTGATGGTTTAACCGAAAAAAGTCATGGTTGGAAAAAGAAAATTGCAAATATCTTCAAACAAGATTCAAAACTTCACAAAAGCTGCGAAGTAAGTTTATTAATAAAAAATATGTTTATTTTAACTACCAATGACAAATAAAGAAATAATGAAATACTTTGAATACTTAAATTTTGCAAAATCTTAGCCACTAAATACATTAAAAAGGAAAGGGACAGAAAGATTTGTGTATATTTTTATTATATAGTGTATTCATTCTCATAACTTAAAAGTACATACGTATAATAATGTAGTTTAAAAAATACTAGCATAATTTAAAATATACAACTTTTCTGGTGCTACAACACTTTTAGGACCTCCCTTGAGATTTAGATCATTACTTTCAATCAGATGATTTTCTCTTCCAATCAGTGGCGGATTAACACATTTGCCGCCAGTAGGCTGTTCAAATTTTGCCGCCCCTTGTGATCTCTGCGTTTCGATACCTTACACGGAGAAAATAAGGTGGAAGAAAATGTCAAATTTTATAATCAAAAAACTAAAAAATGTTATATATTTTTATTGGATTTACAGTTTAAAACAATATTCCTATTAAATTATGTATCAAGGATCCGCTTGATGATGATAATAAAATCAATTAAAATATAAAAGTTTTAAATTACCTTTTTGCGCGATTTTATATTCGCAAAATCGTCAATTAAATCGTCGTATGAAATATTGTTCATAAGTTCTGACTCTATGCACAAAAGAGCCCCCTGCGACAACCCGCCCGCGCCCTGTGCTCGTGCGCCCGCGACGTCATTTCGGCCAGACACTCGGCGAATGGTCATGTCATTCATTACCGCACCGCAAATACGTAGTATAAAAAAAGTATTAGCAGATTGACAAACGTCCAATACCCCACTTTGACAAATTAAGCAGTGAAAAAACAAAATTTTGGGTCCGAATTTGCCGCCCCCTAAAATCCGCCGCCGCCCTAGGCTTCAGCCTACTCAGCCTGCTGGTAAATCCGCCACTGCTTCCAATTTAAAATGCCCACTTTTCTTAAACCTTCCACCTAATCTTGGATTTCAATCTAGTAATCTCGTAACTGTTTTTATGTATTCTTTTCAGGTGTTTTAAGCAATTTTCTTCTTATTTCTCTGACAATGTGTATTTGCTCATAATTATCAAAAATCTATTAATTCGTATTCTCCATTGTCCATATTCGCAGAACTCTCCAAAAATATTCTTTAATATTTTCCTTTTCCAAATTTTCAATAAATTCAAGTTCCTTTTATTAAGTCCATATTTATAATCCATACGGTACATCTATTGTAAACCCCATTAACAAAATTGATATTAGATCAATATTATTAATAAAAATTTTTAATTGACAAATTAATTGTATGAATAAATGGTGTGAATAAGACTTGTTTCCTGTCAAGATTTTTACTTTAATTTAAATTTCTATTTCATTTACCTTTGAAATTAGTGACTCTGAATATTGGGTTTTATTTACTCTACTCAATTCTTTTACATTCATTCTTGTACTTTGTTTTCGCGTAATTAACTATTAGGCCCACTTCATTTGATGATAAAAGCAATTCTCTAAAGCGTACTCTCCGAATGCTGGTTTCTGCTCGTTAGTGCAGAAACCTGCTACATTGGCTACTTATGTTAAAAATTGTACTCGTAACATTAATTTTAATTTTTCCAATTAATGTTCTAAGCTCACATTGAATAAATAATTTAATAAGAGGTGTCTTCGACTTATTTTTACTTCGATCTCTATAGTTGTTCCTTCTCCTTCTTGAGTTTTAGATTAAGAAGTCCAGTAATATAGAATATCCTCTTTCTCTCACTATAAAATACTTTTTATTTTAATACAAAATCCATCCCAAAATATTGTACATTCACGTAGATAATTACATAGTTTTGACATAAATGTGTACGCCAAAGTGACAATTTTTTTTCACGAAATATTAATATGTAATAACTATTATATGATGTTTCTCAGGCTGAATGTGCCCCTTCATCACTTGCTTATAATGAAAAGGATTTCTTATCTCATAAATGGCAGTCTTTGGGAAAAACTTTCCGACGTCAAAATTTAACAGATCACGGCGGTTCATTGGGACATGAATTTCGAAATCAAGTTGGAGAATCGTCACAACCGAAGAGATTAGCAATTAAAACTGCAGTATCTTCCTATATTCAAAAGGCAATACATGGGGTACGGTCTCAGGTACAAAATAGTAACAAATCCCGTACTCAATAATCGATAAATTGGATTTGAATTTGCATAGGTATAATTATGATTTCTTGTCTTTTTGTATGCTTTTATTATTATATTTCTATTATTCAAAGCTCAAAAAAAATTAAAGATCCTCCCTAGATAATGTGCCTTTTATTATTATATTCTGTTTTAGAATTTGGGAATAAATTATCCATCGACTTTAAAAATTTGTACCTGAATATTAATTTTTTTTCCGATCTTTTCTATTATAAAATTGATGTTGCCAGTTCTAGAGGTCTAAAATTGTTTAAATCATGTTTAAACCACAAAGTTTAAACAATATTAAAATTAATATTTCTTTTAATGGCTTTATGGTGGAGGTTTATTAAAGTAATTGTAAATACTCAAGTTAAATTTTCGTATTGCTCTTTTAATTTTTAGTATATGCTCTGTGATTACTCTATAGCACCGTAACGTGTAGTAAATATAAACTTCCAAAGTTTTAAAATTTTTGTTTACAATAAGTATGCCCATGTTTATTAGTTTGCCAAGTTTATTTGCTTTAAATAATTCATGACTTATTTAAAACTATAAATTAAAATGCTGCTTATGGCTATGAAAGAGAAAACAAAATTGACAGTTGACCAAAAACAATCATCGGGGCTACCAATATAACAAAAAGCTAAGTCGAAGGATTCATTCATTTCGTGTTTACTATAATTAGTGTAATAGGATTATTTTTCAATTGTTTAATAACGTGTGATTAATAGTTTCATTAAATATAATGTTTAAAAAGTCTGTGTCTGATATGTGTTTCTAACTAAATAGCGTTCGAATAAGACTATTGCGGAGGCATAGTTCGATACATGCAATAGGTAGGTTGCCGTGCACTTCTTTGCAACAAGATATGATTACACGAAGATGGTTTCATCCATCGCTAACGGGTATAGAAGCAGAAAAATTGTTAATGACGTGCGGTTCCGACGGCTGCTTCCTGGCGCGGCACAGTATGAGTAATCCCGGTGATTTTACGCTTTCTGTGCGGCGCGGAAACGACGTTACACATATAAAAATACAGAATAATGGAGAATTTCTCGATCTGTACGGTGGCGAAAAATTCGCTACACTCTCGGAATTGGTGCAATATTACATGGAAAATCACGGTCAATTGCGGGAAAAGAATGGAAATATAATTGAATTGAAGTATCCGGTGAACTGCGCCGATCCCACTACGGAAAGATGGTATCATGGTCAAATGTCCGCCAAAGAAGCGGAACGACTAATGATGGACAACGGGAAAAACGGCTCATTCTTGGTTCGCGAGTCGCAGCGGCGACCCGGCGATTTCGTGCTCTCGGTACGCAACCGCGGTCGCGTCACTCACGTGATGATCAGGCGACAGGATAACAAATACGACGTCGGCGGCGGTGAGCAGTTCAACGATCTCGTCGGCCTCATCGACCATTACAGGAACTACCCAATGGTTGAAACGTCCGGTGACGTGCTTCGACTAATTCAACCCTTCAATGCGACCAGAATATACGTTCGTGATATAGATACGCGAGTCAAACAACTGCAAAAAGAAAATGAAGGACCCATTGAGAGTATGGCATATAAGCAAGGATTTTGGGAAGAATTTGAAACTCTACAAATGATGGAGAATCTCCAGCTATTTGACAGAATGGAGGGTTCGAAACCGGAGAATCTCCATAAAAACAGATACAAGAATATTGTACCCTTCGATCACACACGTGTAATTCTGAGAGATATCCCGCCTAATGCAGCCCCAGGTGCTGATTACATAAATGCAAATTATATTAGACTATGCGAAAATACAGATTCAGATTGCAGCGACCACCAAGATATGAAGAACTCTACACCTGTAATTTGCAGTCGGACTCATTCGCAAGAACACTTACAGACTAAAAGTTCACCAGGGGATTCTGATCATCGTAATATTGCAGATGAGCTATCAAATTTATCTGATACTGTCCAGAAGTGTGTATTAAGCCAGAATCATGTGACACCCGGCAACCCGAACTATGTCAATACAACCATCCCAATGTCAATTTCCGAAATGGAGAACGGGTTCAATTCCCAAGAACATGTCTATATGAAAACTTACATCGCCACACAGGGTTGTTTGCCATCAACCGTATATCAATTTTGGTCTATGATTTGGCAAGAGGATGTGAGAATTATAATTATGACTACCAAGGAAGTGGAACGAGGTAAAGTGAAATGTGAACGTTACTGGCCCGAACTCAACGTGTCCGAAGTCATTCGAAAGTATACGATTCATAACGAGAGCGAATCCTCTACTCCCGACTATACATTGAGACAATTTACTGTTAGCAGGAAAGGAGAACCTGAAGTAAGGACTATATATCAATACCATTTCACTGCATGGCCCGATCATGGTGTACCATCGGAACCTGGCAGAGTTCTCAACATACTGCTGGATGTTAATTACCGACTAGAAAAGATTATGAATGACCCAAATGGCCCTAAGCAGGCTACTATCTGTGTGCACTGCTCGGCGGGTATAGGGAGGACAGGTACATTTATTGTGATAGACATGATCCTCGATCAGATACGGAAGGAGGGCTTCGACTGCGAGATTGATATTCACCGTACGGTCCAGATGGTTCGCGACCAGCGGAGTGGAATGGTGCAAAATGAAGCTCAGTACAAATTTATCTATTTGGCCGTGCAGGAGTTTGTGGAGACAGTGAAGCAGAGATTGGGTTTAAATGGTGCTCAATACCCGGTACCGACGCCAGGCGCTGTGATGGCAGAGGCCATACGAATGTAGGTACGGGTTCGATACAATGTTTTAGATAGAAATATAAAAAGAGTATAAGTGATATCCTGTTAATATAATTATAAATCATTCCTTTGCTTGATCTTACTGATTTATTTCAGAAATTAGTTTTGCATTGATTCTAGATTTGTGAATGTTGTTGTTTGTTGCAGTATGCAATGTCAATGGTTCTCGCATATTATTCACCGTTGAACTTTGCGCAAATAGATTTATCTTCCACCTGTTCTAGTTCACTGTAGGTCGTTATAAAATTTTTGTGTTTTGATTAGTCTAACACAGCATAGTCTAACATAATGTTAGGCACTGCAATATATAAAATATAACTAAGAAATAATAGATTTGGAAAGGATCCAAATGATGAGGAAATTTGGATTTTATTTGATACAGTACAAAAAGGTATCGACCTCGAGAATAAGACGATTTTATATTTAACTAAACATTTTGTATTTTTATCTCGTTATTTAAAAGAGAAAAGAAGTATCACGGTCTACCCATATTTGTATGTCTTATTGGAATTCACAACCACACTGCATTGCTAGGTGACTATAAACATGCATACCAAAAGAATGTTTGTGTTTAAATATGCGTCTAATTTTTTTTACCAAACAGAGTTTTGTATTCGCCTTCAACAAGTTTTTATGTGATTAAGATGTAGAGACAAAATGACAATATCACTGTCAATTGTTATTACGTTTACATCTTGGTCCATATTTAGAAAGGCAGCATGTCAATGCTGACCTCAGGTATTGTAATGTGATTCTGTTGACATTGTATATATGTAGATGAAAATGACTCACGTATGTACTTCAATTACATTTGCGACCTTCGAACATTTATTGAGCGTAGTATTTTTATATGTGACACCTGAGTTTGAAATTTATTTTTTCCATTAAAATTTTCAAAGTTAATTTACTTTTTGCTGGATTTAACATTACTATGTTTTCTATTGGAAAGACTTAAAACTTTAGATAGCATTTCGAAATAAAATTCCTAGTAGGAAACAGAAAAAGTTTTCATGTCAATTTATTTTTTTGTAGATTTACACCGAGGCCTATTTTGGATTAGTAAATGAAAATCTTTATAAATTTATGTCGCTACCTAAAAAAGTGAATATAATTACTTGTAAAAGAATCATAACAAATTTATATAACGTACAGTGTTTGAATATATTAATGGATTACGCATACGTAATACCAACAACCATATTAGGCATGGGATATGTAAAATTAATTAATGATTGATTTCACGTTCCTGCTGAGTACCTATTTAGAAGCAGAACGTTTGAATTGATGAATAGCATACAGCCGTAGCCCACATGTTCTATAATAAATGGAATGTTTTTATTTGATTGTGACATTATTTATCTGTTGATGTTTATGATAGCTATTGAAACAAAGAAAGCTGTTATTTAAAGGAAAGTCAATTGGGCCAAAAAAGCCTAAATATATATAAAACGCTGTGGTAACAGCTCACACATCCCTACATACTACAGTATAACTAAAATCCTATTCACCACAATAATATAAACATATCCAATATTCATCGTGCTTATCTACGAAATGTCCCAAAAATTAAAGTTCAGGCTGTAACAATCAAGACCTGTACATATTTTATATAAACAATGCTGAAACCTATTATGATAGATATAATAGTTTTGTTCTATCTATGAAAGTGGTACCAAATTCCTTTAGTTTTCACTGTTCTATTTTACAGCATTGTAGTTCTCAGAAGATATATTAATTTGCATTTATGATATAGATATGCTGATGGCCTAAATTATATGAATGCCATTTTTTAAATTACTTTGAATGATTATGAAATTGGATGAATTTATCTCAAAGAGTACAATTCGATTTTTATTTAATTGTAGTTCTCAGAAGATATATTAACTTGCATTTATGATATAGATATGCTGATGGCCTAAATTCATATAAAAGCCATTTTTTTAATAACTTGAATGATTATGAAATTGGATGAATTTATCTCAAAGAGTACAATTAGATTTTTATTTAATTGTAGTTCTCAGAAGATATATTAACTTGCATTTATGATATAGATATTCTGATGGCCTAAATTCATATAAATGCCATTTTTTAAATTACATGAATGATTATGAAATTGGATTAATTTATCTCAAAGAGTACAATTTGATTTTTATTTAATTGTAGTTTTCAGAAGATATATTAATTTTCATTTATGATATAGATATTCTGATGGCCTAAATTCATATATTTCTTAAAAAGTACAATTAAAAAGACATTTGTTATCAATTTGGTGAACCCAATGTAGTGAAATATAGAATATCACCCTTGAACCCGATTTAATCCATAAAGTGGAATTTCGCTGTTTTTCAAATTAACAACTAAGTACCTAATAAATTAGTCTAGGATAAATACATCACTTGAAAAATTTTTTTGAAAATGAATCTAGGCTTGTTGAAGATAATGTTTTGGTTGTCGGCATTGGCAACACATCGTTTTTTTTTTATGGAGAGACGGGACTATTCGAGTTCGAGTCCAACTTACATTTAGAGTTTAGTCTTTCAAACCATGAATGGTTTATCTCTTGGAGCATTTAGAACTTGTATTAATATTGATATTAAACAAACCAATATTAAGGTAACAAATTTTAGCCAAACCATGTTATTTGAAATGGAATAACCTAATCTAATTCTTCCAGATATCGTAGCATGTCAGCCTATTTTTGTCCTTTTTATCAATTTACGGTGTTGCTTTAAAATGTAAATTTTTAATGAGCTTTATTTTATTGATATGCGATAACAAAGACATTTATTGTAATACTTTATCCAAAATAAAGTCAGTACGACTGTGATGACCTCAATTATAATTCATATCAATTCATATTGGGAATGAACGGAATTTTTAATGAAACATTTTTATTTCATTGTGAAATTCAAATATAAAACGTCAGAAAACGAGAAGATAACATAGCTCCCTGAAAAAAATGAATATTACTTTAAATCCACCTAAATATCAGAAAATGTTTTTTTAATTCAAACTTATTGATGCTTATAATCAAATCATAGTAAGGTTGCATAATATTTTTTAAAGGAAATTTCTTTTCTGAAATGCCAATGACTAAATTTGCAGTTTTCACAGAAATATGACACAATTTGAACGATTTATATAAATATTTTTAAAATGATATTTGTGATATTCATCGAAGGGAATGTTGAATTTTGAATACTATACAATTTATAAAACTTATAGCTTTCAAATTTCTTTTTAAAACAAATTTTATTATGAAAGTAATCTTGTTATATCATAAAATTCATTTGAACAAAAGTGTAGTTAAAACTATAGCAAATTTTTCTTTAACAATTTAAAATAATCCATTTTTTTTAACAGTTTTAGTGGTTAACATACAGCGACTTGTTATCCAGACAGATCTATTCTCTGTGCAATGCACTTGATTATCTAATTTGAACTAGTCATTGTCCCACTTTGAGAACAATACCACAATTTTCATATGTACTATAATTTAGGAAATTTTTTTATTTTGGCCTACCAATCTGTGTTTTTGTGTCAAGTTATAATAATAGCAGAGGACTAAATTATATAACTAAAATGGAGTACATTTCTTGTTTTATTATAAATTTAATTTAATGCAAATAAAATGGTATATGTAGAAAATGCTGTCTGCCATTTTTAAAATTTCCTTATATAGATATATGGTCTTGAAATATTTTTACCTGGAGGAATATCTCTGTTTATTGAATAATAAGTTGTAAATTATCTATTTTTAGTGATGTTAAATCCTATTAATTAACCAGGCTGATCGTAATTAATTTTCTGGTGTCCCTCATTTTTCATATTCTCAGTGTTTTAAATATATAAAGAAGTTAAGACTTCACAAAAGTATTTTCCTTTTGCATAGTTAGATTAATTAAATGGAAAATAAATAATTTGTAAGTTGGACTCTAAAAAAACAGGATTCACAGTTCTGTCAAGTGCCTCATTACAATGCATGATCATGCCTCAAAATATATATTTAATTTTTTGGTTGCCGCGCTGTCCTACCCATTATCTATTGTTCCTCAACTGTGACTGAGAAATGAAAATAAGCCTAAATATCTGTTGAATTGTTTGTTATCTTTTTTAATTAAATTTTTTTGGCAAAGCAGCAAATGAAATATTAAAACCTAAATAATGTTATTTCTTTTAAAAATTTAAAATTCACATCTTCTGGCTCCAAAAGATTATTATTGATTCCAACCTTCAGCTTTCTATGTTAAACAGATGAAAATTTCTCATACTATGATGGATTAATAGATACCTTTTGTTTATATTAATATTGTGTAAGTCTCCATTAGTTAACGAACTAGAATACTTACTATAAAAAGAATATATTTAACAATAATTTAGCTCGTTGTTATGATACATCATTATCACAAAACAATCCCTTTATTAAGGAACATGTGGGGAATATTGACCAAACTTTTAACTAAGATAAGATATGCTGTTAATTATATTTAATTTTGATCAGATTTTCATCTACCACTCTGGCAGGCTATCAGATTACTTCTGATTTCGCTAAACATTCATAGAACAACAAACAGTTAATCGGTAAAACAGTGACACCCCTCCCCTCCCCCGTAAGTGGCTTAACACTACACATCCCTCAAATCATGACCTTTGATAGTGCTGAACACCATTAACACGTTTAGTGCAGACATAGACACATTGTCAATATATTGGCTCTGTTTAGAAAGCTTTTTTTATACATAAAAATAGTTACATGTAAAGTAAATAAAGGTAATTAAAGAAAAATAAAATTCAGTCAAATATAAATATTTTTTTCGATTAGCATTGAGCTGATGTAGCGCTTCCAAAATAATATGTTGAACCGAACATGTTAAATATTATCTGCTATTATTGTTTATTGACTAAGTTAGAAATTGCATTGTCAATTCCTTATTAATTTTCATATCATCAGAGTTGATTGCGAACATATGATGTTGAAATTATTGTAATAGCCAATGATTAATTTTGTCTAGGCTATACATACATATATATATATATATATATATATATATATATATATATATATATATATATATATATATATATATATATATATATATATACCTATATAAAAATATATAATGTATGTGTGTGTATATCTATTTATATATACATACATACACAATGAAATGTGTACCCAGTTTTAAAAGGCCTTTTGTCATACTGATGTAATTAAAATTGCATTAATGGAATTTAAGTAACAATGTTAAAATTCACATAAAATTCATAGCATGAGTTTATACTAAGTGTGCTATTAAGATATGTATATTTTAGCCATATTTTTATACAAAGCAGCTAGTGCTGCGCTATAATATAATGTGATAGACATAATTATTAATGGATGGACGTAACTATGATTTATCAAAAAGCGAAAGCTAAATTATCATACGAGAATATCTACTTATTTTATGAAGATAAATTGTGATTTGAGTTTTATTAGATTCTATACAGTAATATAATTTTAGAACTGTTTCAGATATACCTATATAAAGTATTTATCGATTTTATAATTGTTTGTTAATGGGGAGTCTTTAATTTAAGATGTGTCTTGATACATTGCAAATGTATTTTCTCATAAAATTACTGGTCGTTTAGTATTTATAAGTGTTTAGATTATTATGATGTAAAGTCTGTAACTTGTTAAAGCGATGTGAGAAAGTAATGAAGAGTTTTAAATGTCCAGAATATGAAAAAGATGTGAACAGTACAAATTAAAAAAATAAATATGTGTCCGATATAAGTAATGAGATAAATATATGTGTATATTAGATAGTTTTCAATTGAATTTATCTGTTGTTTTGGTTATAATTTATGTTTATAGAAATGAACTGAGATAAGCTCTAAAATTGGGTCATTACCGCGAAAGACATTGAAATCTCTTAATTTTTTAAAATGGCTTTTGTTTTTGTCACATCACTTTTGTGAATAAAATCTTAATGTCAGTATAATTATTAGCAAAAGTTTTAGTGTGTAAAAGTTTGTACTTTAATATCCCATTTTTTTATATATTAAGACAATAACGGAAAAGCAGTATAAGTTTACATGAAAAAGTGGACTTCAACATTGCTTCCCGTACACTGACTGGGCAGTCTTTTATATGTAACAGTAACAGTAATAATAACGGCTCTAAGTAAATTGAAAAATATAGTATAAAATTAATTAGATTCAGTAGATTCAGAAACTTTTAATTGAAGTTTAATTTGAGCCCAAGTTGATGAATTTTCTGATCCAAGTACCCAAGCAATCCATTTCAAATACAAGCATATATATCGCCTTAGATTTATCAACTATTTAGTTACAAATTGTTTAAGAAAAATTGGTTGGTGTAAATTTTATTTGGCAGTAAATTATTATGATGTATATAATGTTTGAAAGTGGTATATCTAACTTATATTAAGAAATTTAGCTTAAGGCTCCGTTAATGAAGCAAGGTTCCATAACAAATTTCCATGACTGGCAATAACCGCTCATGACATAAATAAGCCATTCAAAGAAATCAAATATCCTTGTAGCATCGAGGAAAAAACGCTATTGGGTTATGAGGAAAATGAAAACCTAGGTTTTGTTTTAATGCAAATAGAGTGGAAATAATTGGATGCATCTAACAATCACTTTTTTCTTAAATAGTCACACTTTGCTCTACTGAACGCAATTTAGTTTTTTTCAATAAATTATGCCTATAAACTTAAAATTAACCAAAGTTGGAAAAAGTATAATTTATATGTAAAAGTTGCATATACGAGTATTTATAACGACACCCCCAAGAAAGGTGACTAATTTTGAGGATCTAAATTTTGAGTATTTGTAAGTGCTTTTTAATAATTAATGTCAACTAACACAAAGGAATACAACATTTTGAAATTTTGTCACACTCCACTGTAAAATTACAAAAAATTATTTAAAATTTTATTTCTTGGGAATGTCAGTATAGTGTTGTTAAATTGATATAGTCTTCGGCTTCTATGCATTCCTTAATAAAAAATAATAAAACTTATAATTCATCCCATTCTTGATTGTCGTACTCTAGTGTTAACTAAAGGGTTAAATGGAAATAAGTATGCACTGCACTGCACACCAGGTGTCCAAGGCATTAGGTAATTCAACTTGATGGGGTGATTTACAAATAACCTACATTTTTGGTAACGAAACAATCAAATTGCAAAAACGATCATTTCAGCGTTAACTTCAAAATTGTTGTACGACATGAGATACCTAAATTTGCTTATTTAAAATAACTTAAAATTGGTACTTTTAGATATTTGTTTTTGTTGGATATCTCGGCATTCCTTTGCTACTATATCTACTTAGACCACTTTTACTTTAAGTAAAAGTACAATTAAAAGATAGATTTAGTTCCTTCTTCATATCAACTGCAATTGTATTTCGGTACTGAAATATCTTTGATGCATAAAAAATTGAATTAATTACAACACAGAATTAAGAAATTGGTCCTGTTACAACACAGTTTTTAGTAATTTGAATGCCTCGGTGGACTTGCATTGTTCTAAGTGGACTTAATTTGTCAACAATATGTATATGACAAACAAATTATTTGATCTTTGTCAATTTTTGATCCTACAATTTTTGATCAACAGTAACACCAAAAATAAAATTGCCATCACATTTTAGGTTTGAGGTTTTTATACAGAAAACTTCGTATTATGGCCTTCCTCTGTTTAGTATTTTTAATAATGAATTATTTATGGAAGTTACACAAACATAAAATTTTAGTTTCTTATTAAGTTAGTCAAAAGAATATTATAATTTAAACAGACTGTATCAAAACATATTAGGTTATTGAATTATGAATCTGCAGAGTTTGGTATTTGTTACTATTATATCAGCACTTTTGACATTTTAATTGGTTAATGGTTATATTACCTTAAAAATGGAACACAATTCTAATTTTGACTAAAAACACTTTGTGACACAGTTTACATACATAGATATCATTGTTTATAAGGATCTCACAGATATCTCGTTTTAAGCTCTTCGTGTTCTTAAATTGTCTCTTGAGATGGGCTTATGCAAGCAATTGAATGTAAGGAGTTGTATATTAATTTTATATTTATTTATATAGTCTGCGCATCACGAGTTTATCTAGTTAACCATCGCAACGCTGGTTGGTTCTTTTATTAAATTATTTTAAAGCGATAATATAGATATTTTTAACAAAGTTATTTTATATATTGGGTATACAAACTGTTAGTGAATATATTTTGTTTGGTACCCTGCTGTCTAAAATATTATTTTATGTTAATTCAGCATTTACATGTTTAAACGTAAATGCGATTATTTTTTTTTAATATAGCAAGCAGTGCAAACAGGTGTGTTGTGACTAATTGGTTTCTATTTTGCTTTGGGGAACATGAAGTTTACGCACTGTGTTTCTGTACAATGGTGCTTTAGTGAAGATGCAAATAAGGTGATATTTATACTATCGCTTATGTTATTGGACGCTTTACAGTATATAACCCATACCTTATATGTTAAAATATGTTTTTTATAAATTTTTTATTATAGAAGTTGCGTAAAGAACGAATGTTGTTTCTAAGTTTGCATCGGATCACATTGAAGTGGGAATCTAGTTTGTGACAGTTTTATATAAATCTAAATAGAGGGTAATTATGTTTTTTTTACCTAATAACTTACTTTCTATTTCAAAAAAAGATTCTCAGTGTACAAACTTACATATATTGAAAATATATTAAACTTTTTAAAATTAACGAAAGTTGTTAACAAGGCTTGTACTTTATTACATAATAATTTAGCACACAATAACTTCTTATGTGGAAAGTGTAACTTTGAAATTACTTTCAATATTGCATTAAAATTTATTTATGCTGTTCACATTCATTTGAATTTTACATTCTCAGTGTACAAACTTACATATATTGAAAATATATTAAACTTTTTAAAATTAACAAAAGTTGTTGACAAGGCTTATATTTTATTATATAATAATTTAGCAAACATTAACTTCTTATGTGGAAAGTGTAACTTTGAAATTACTTTCAATATTGCATTAAAATTTATTTATGCTGTTCACATTCATTTGAATTTTACATTCTCAGTGTACAAACTTACATATATTGAAAATATATTAAACTTTTTAAAATTAACAAAAGTTGTTGACAAGGCTTATATTTTATTATATAATAATTTAGCAAACATTAACTTCTTATGTGGAAAGTGTAACTTTGAAATTACTTTCAATATTGCATTAAAATTTATTTATGCTGTTCACATACATTTGAATTTTACATTCTCAGTGTACAATGCTAAATGATTATATTTGCATTAAGGGACTGAATAAGCGAATGAGGTGTTAATAAAAAAATTGCATCATAAGCTACTGTGTTGTTTCAAAACAAAGTGTATTCTTGCAATTCAATTCAAATGCTAACTAATTATAGGATTGCGTAGCATATACATTGAAGTGATTTCACTGACTTCTTCGCCTTATTTGGACATTTTAAGTTGAAGCAAGACAATTTTTGTAGTTGTCTATCTTTGGTATTTTTGTTTGTGGCTTGATGAAAATATATTTGTTTTCGAATTTATGAACATTGACATTCCTATGTATGAAGATCGGTATTATCATTGTGATATTTCTACCCGGAACTGTGTAACAACCAGTAAAAGTTTATTTATGTACATCGCTGATAAAAATGTCATTGTTTCTATTTTCAAACACATTTGTGACATCGAATCGAGTTATATATTTACCCATTCTCGTATATTTATTTTATTCTTTATTTCTGAGCAAAGATGACACTGATATATATAGATTTGTATAATGTATATAATGTTTGGGTGCTGTAGTGTAGATAGTTTCACAAGTACACTTGTGGCAGGGTGTGAGTCATATGATATAATAGACAAAATTTTATTTCAAAATAGAAAACAAATTATATTATAAAAGTCAATTTACAAATTGAGTTTCCCCCAAATTCTTCGGATGTACATCTAGCTTCGTTTGAATATACAAATACTTGAGCAGCGTTCATAAGATTATATGTCACCCGCCAATATGTATGAATAATAAAGAGAAATATATTGCATTAGGGTGTTTTAAAGCTTCACTATTCTGCCAGCGAGGGCCATCATCCAACGTACGAAGTCGATAAGTTTAGATGTAATCTAAATGGTTCAGGGCTGTTAGTTGTCATAAGATTTAGGTTTTTGTTATAGTGATTCATTATTGATTATCTGTAGCATAATAAAATTATATTTATTCAATATTGTTGTTTTATTTATTATATACCTTTAAGCCAGAGTTCCCCAACCTTTTTTTGTTGACGCTCCCCGGACTATAAATTATATTTTCATGCTCCCCCGTTTACTTTTTCATGCCCCCCCTTTGATTTAGTAAATTAAATAAAAATGGTAACTGAAGTTTGTAAATACACAAACTTTTAACAGTGAGACACAATAAGTTTGTGGTAATAATAGTGAATATGATATTTAATTTCATTAATTTTATGCATGTAAATTAAATTAAAAAAAAAATTTTCTTTCTAAAATGCAAACGCTTTCCGCCCCCCTTGACATCTCTCTATGCCCCCCTTGGGAGGCGTGCCCCCCTGGTTGGGAACTCCTGCTTTAAACTTTTAGGTCGATATCCTAAAAACATTCCATCATATTTTGAAGCTCCAATTTCAGGGGTTACAATATTAATTGGCAAAGGTAATTATGATAGTAATCTTATCGTAATAACAAATATTAAAATTGAAATGCCAAACCTTTTTTCTTAATCAAGTGGCACAATACTAAAAAATGTTTCCTTAAAATTTCCTTGTTCAAACTTTTTTTTTTAATATTCCTTTTTCACTATCATTGTACATTAAATAATTTAAATATTTTTTTTATATAATAAATTTTGCTTCAAATTACTATATTTTTCAAAATTTCCCTCAATGTTAACAATTTGTTGATTTAAACTTTGCCATCGGGTCATAATTTTTTTTAATCTGAAAGATAAATTTGATCAATTCGGAGATAACGCGACAAGTTTTTAGTTTTCAATAAAAATGAAAAGATAATTTTTTGCATAAAAATACGTATCAAGTTAAAGCTAACGAATAAATACAATAAGCTTTATAAATGCTTATTTGAAAACAGTTGTCTGTTGTAGGTATTTTTGCTGTTTCCTTTACATAACCCCTATTTCTCTTATGTCCCTTTATTTTCAAAGAGAACACTATATATTTATAGAAGAACTTCTATATTTTCGAATATATTTAACGATTAATATTAAGACTGTCTGCAAGATTTTGAATTAGAATCTGCAAGTTCCTAAAAAGTGTTTGAAAATCATTTTGGTGCACAAGTCTAGAAAATCTAAAAAAAAATTTTATAAAAGCTTCATAAAGATTTATTTTTTTTGATCTCACTTAGCCAGCGCTCATTATCAATACTAAATATCTATTAAATTACAATGTCCCAGAAACAGGAACTTGGCACTGACAGCAGTTTTATTTATCAAAAATATTTTATAAGAAACTTCTTAAAGAGTCAATTATCACTAGCTCCATAAGAAGCTGAGCATTGAATATAAAATTTCATAACATTTCATGGACATTTCTGTCCAAATCAAAATACTAAGTAAAAGTATGTTCCTGAAAAATTCAAGATATGTTATTTTGTACCAGTGCTTTCATCGTCCATAGTTTTCACACAATATTTCTTTTACCCCTTTTTTTTAATTAAAGATTTTTTTATTATAAAAACTCGTTCTTAGATTCGGAAAGATTATTAACTATTCCAATCTTTACTGTATTAAAAATATCAAGATCCAACACTTCATTTGGATGCAGACAGCACCTTTCTTCACAGCACAAATGTGTAACCATTTGCACATTTCTCACACCCTCGCAGTTTACATTAGTAGATGATGAATTTAAAGTTATGATCACAGATCATGAACTAAAGTTATGGTTGTCAAATGGCTATCATATAAAAGTGAGTTCATACTGTGAGATGGCATTAGCTAGCAGTTAGCATAAAATGGATTGTACAAATATAATATGAATATGCATAAACAAGTATTGGTTGATTGATATAGCAAGAATTTTTTTTCAGATTCCCTTAAAATAGACAAAAATAATCTAATGGTCTTTTTTACAGAGAAATAACTTATTTTTCAGTAACAAAATATTATTTATTTTTGACATTTTCTCGATCGTAATTACATTTAAACGTTTAATTATCATAAGCAGAACTGCTATGAAAAAAACTTGAGAAAGACATTGAATAACCAGATAATAGATTATTTCTTCTGAGAAATATTACTCATATTTGAAGACAAGTGGTTTGCTGCATCGTGTTGTTTTGCTGTGATAATGCCGGAACAATTAGATGTATATGCTATGCAGAAGGACTCTTGCATTTATGCTGAAATAGTATGTCTCGAGGAAGGTATGAGATATAAAAAAGTTTCATTTTGTATCGGGAACGCCACTGAAGCCAGCTTGCTATATCAATTTAACATCTGTATTTATACATGTAAATGTGATCTATAAGAAAATGTGTATATATGGGTATATATATATGTATATAAGATACAAACTAAACTTTTGTGCAAACATTTTCTTATTCCGACAAATTCTTGACCAGATTTTTTCATGTAATTCGTATTCTAGGTTTCTTACTAGTTTTTGTATCCCAAGTGAAATAAACATAAATGTGGTAAAGTCTATTTCTAAATCCTCCAATCTGTTAAAATTGTAATACAAGAAAATTATGAATATAGTGGAACAAATGAAGGAATGTGTTCCCTATATTAACAGGTATTAAAAGAAAACAGCTTTACATCTGCCATGTCTATTGTGCCATGCAACTGTATAAACTACTGGCTTCGTAGAACACATTTTATAGCCACTTGATACAAAGGTAATGGTGTACACAAGGTTACTCGCCAGGAAAAGGTGAACATTAACTTGATGGCAATAAATGTTTCAATTAAGGCCAACAATGAGCCATTAAAGGCCAGACAATGGACTGGAGGAGGATATCATGGTGATTGGATTATGCAACAAGGAAAATTGTTTTGTGGTCTGATAAAAAAGGAACATGGTCATGACATCTGCAATTCAATATTTAATTTTTTTATTTGTTGTAAAGTTTCCAGGCAATATTTCTTATCGAAAATGTTCTATATCATATTCTTTTATAGTAACTCTTGTTAATTCCCATTTTTTTTTATAAAATACAAACCTAAGATACAGAGTTATAGTAGTAGATTGCTGTATACTAGTTTGAAATGGTTAACCTTTATTTTCAATACCTAGGCTGGAATATGTCATCATTGCGCATTTGCTCACATTAAAGTGTAGCTTATAGTCTCTGACATACTGAGTCAATCTTACTTTTAAACAGCTCACAAACAGATTCCTTTTCTACCCCAAGAATAGTTTCAAATCATCAGCAAATGGAAGGCAACGAGCAATGTTGTCAACTGAGGGCAAATCATTAATTATAATGAGAAAAGAGAGGGCAGAAATTACTACCTTGGCTCACTCCAGATTGAGTAACCGTACCGGATGTTGTGGCCGTGATGTGAAATTTCCAAACTGAACATATTGTTTTCAAGCATAAAAAAGTAATTGGTGAAAAATTTTAGTAGAATGGAAGATATATTAGCCTTCTATACTTTCATTAGGAGACAATCACTGTCGACTAAGTCAGATGCCTTCTTAAAATCTACTTGCCGTCTACCATCTAACTTTCTAATGACGTAATCCACAAAGTCAGTAAGTTTAGTAATAATTTATCGCTTAGGACAAAAGTCACGCTTGTAGTCCGTCAATTGTCATGAAACTGTATTTCTCCAGAATTCAACAGAATTACGGAAACTTTGAGATTATGGTTTATTATAGCATTATTGTTTATTTAAGTTTATACAATTAATAGCGATGTATGACAGTAGATTACAGCCTATTGCTATTTAGCAGATTGTTATTGAAGTTAAAGACCGATGTTGGTTCTGTTAAATTTTTATTGTGGAACAGTTTGTGCGAAGTCTATTGTAATGTATGAGAAGATATTATTATTTCCAAATATACTAAGAATTCATTTCCTAGAGAAGTTAGTTGAGTTAGTATTAAGAAGAATACACACACTACACTAACATATATTGTGCAAGGTTTGGGTTATGTCAATGAAAGAAAGAAAGCTAAGAACTTCTAGAAAATAGAAATTTAGGCTCACACTGACAAATATGATTGCATTCTTATAAAAGAGGGCTAAAGAATTAGTCACAACTTGACAGTAAAATTACTTTTCAGGTGGAACTTAATCAAGAAAGATAACTTTTTTCATTAATTTTTCTAAAACAATTGATAAATATTCATTTGGAATAATTGCCAAATTCCCAGGCTGGTAGATGATGATCGCATAAAGGTTCCATATTTCCTTGTTGAGGAAACTAAAAAGATTAGATCGAAATTTTTTTAATAAGTATTTGATTTCCAAGAATTTCATTGAATATAAGAAACAATTCTAAGATATTTTTATGGAGACACAATTGCCTATGTCTAGATGCTTATAAACAATAGTGAAATTTTCCTATGTGGGGTTTTAATAGACTTCTTATTTCTTTTAAGAATATTGGAAATGAATGAGTAATGTTTTGTTTAAACTTAATAAACCTCACAGATTACTGTGGAAATATCTTCAAAAAATTCTTCTCAATGATCCATCAAAAAACATTATTATTAGCGACTTTATACTGTCAAATATTATGTTATTATGTAATAAATAATACTGTCAAATAAATATATTTTCCCTATATTGTAATACAAAGATTGTCAAAATTATGCACAATGAAGATACTAAAACATTACAAGAGTACCCAAATGGTAATTACATACTTAGCATTACAATTAGAGCAGAAAAATACCGTAAGTAATTTTGTATAATTGAATAAAAGAAAAATTCCATAAGTAATTTTTCATAATTGGATTAATTTTTAAATTAGTTAATTTGAAAAATTAATCTAATTGTAAAAAAATACTTGCAATAAGAGCAGGTTTGTCTGACCTAGCGAAATGAAACATAGCATAACTGTGTCATTATAAAGCTTCCATCATGCATAGTATTCTGATGCTCTGCATGATTACGTATATAAAAATTTCTTAACTGAAATTGCAATAATATTTCATACAATTTTTTAAATATTTTTCTACGATATTAAAAGACATTTTTGTGTATATAGTACCTACAACCAACATTTGGTTAACCCACATATTACTAATCTTATTTTCCAACTTAGAAATTCATAATTTAACTCGAGTGAGAAAATATTTGAAATTAAGTATGCAGGTGTTTTTCGAGTTGTTATTCCTGAAATACTTAGTAATTCATTGTAACTGAATTTAATCATGTGTCATTTTATATATAAGTGGTTTTGGTGTATATTTTAACTTATTGCTAATTTTTTTAAACTCATTTCTTTTGATATATAAGTTTCTCTCATTTGTGTGAAACATATTTTATTGACAACTTTGCTGCTTTCTTTCTGTACAAAAGACCACTTGTGCAAACAATATTACAGCCATCGCTAAACATCATGCTTGGATAAATAACTTTAATAGAGTATAAAATACATTTCCATTTTTGAAGGTATAATGAAGTACATTTATAATTAAATACTTATACCGAAATATATTTGAATTAAATGTTTATAATGAATGATAAATATGAGCAATTTGCCCATAATTATCACCCTAGTAATTTCTTTCAGTCAACCAAAATCTATAGGAGATTAAAATATGTGATGTGATTATGAATACAAAATATAAAAAAAATAGAAAACCCACCAAGCAATAGTTTGTTTTAAAAAAACGGGATTAAAGCTGAAAAGGAATTGACTCAAGAAAAACTGTAAAAAAAGTTTATTCCTCACGCTAAAATAATATCCATCTGCCCGGTCTGACAATAAAGGAGAAGGTATTCTTAGAAAAAAGTATTCCATTTTGAAAAATGAGTGGGCATTTTGAACAAAGTCCAAAGTTATGTCCCTTAAAATGTTGAGAATGAACCAGATCTACAGCCGAGGTTTCATTAATATATTGATTTCTGTGCCTAGTCTATTGGAGAGACCAGTCCCTTAAAGACAACCCATTCTCTTAGTTCAGTTATAAACCAGGTCAATCAACATCCAAATAGGTAATATATATATATAACTATGTATTTTTATTTGTTAGTGAATAGCTCTTTAAGGAATGAAGTGATTACCAAATTTTGTCATACTAATAGATGTATTACGGACTGATATATAGGATAATTGCTTAATAAGTAAGCAACTTCTGCATTAAATCATCAATTTCTTATCACCTTCACCATTTTCATGATTCTAATCATTGCAAATACCACTTACGGAATATCACTTTCGGTCATGAATAAAATTTTGTATGAATGAGGTTGCAGATAACGACTTGTAATTAACTTATTTTAACTGGAATAATTAATTACTTTACAGGCAGTTAGCCAAGTCAACATATGGGCTATTAATTGGGTACATTCCCAATCTATTTAAGCTGCTACTTATTTTAACAGGAATAATTAATTACTTTAAAGGCAGTTAGCCAAGTCAACATATGGGCTATTGATTGGGTACATTCCCAATCTATTTAAGCTGCTACTTATTTTAACTGGAATAATTAATTACTTTAAAGGCAGTTAGCCAAGTCAACATATGGGCTATTAATTGGGTACATTCCCAATCTATTTAAGCTGCTACTTATTTTAACTGGAATAATTAATTACTTTAAAGGCAGTTAGCCAAGTCAACATATGGGCTATTAATTGGGTACATTCCCAATCTATTTAAGCTGCTACTTATTTTAACTGGAATAATTAATTACTTTAGAGGCAATTAACCAAGCTGGGTACGTTCCCAATGTATTGAAGCTGCGATCCACCCGTTTTGTTGGTGCAGAGTTTCTTTCATCCAAAATTTATTACGACTAACCAAATTTTAAACCCAATGATCAAGTCCAACTAAATAAGGAACACAAAAATCTTGAAACGCCGAACAAATTATAATCTTAAATAAGTTTACAAATAGCAGAACGTTTAAGACACATAATAAAATCTCATTAGGAACTCTATTAATTACTAACATAATAAGAAAATAGAAAACAATAGTATGTACCATGTGCAGATCTGTAGTATTACGGTTGTGCTGATGCAACATGGTATTCTACAGTTGTGTCCGCCTTTTACCCCAATGCCCCAAATGCCCGCTCCTGCTGCTGACGTCACCGCTTCGCTGGCCACACAGCAATTTACTTTTGCATATTCAAAAGTATCATTGTATCTTTTCATTTAATTATTCAAATGACTTGCAGTTAAAACAATTATTTTTGTGCATGAAATACTGCTGTAATGTATTTGGTTTATTGTGAACTAAATACATTACAGCAGTATTTCATGAACATAAATAATTGTCTTAGCTGCAAGTATTTGCAACACAAACAGTAATTGCAAAATGATGGAATAGACCTGTTAATTTCTGATTTCATTTTTTTTATGTTTCTTCGTCGTAAATACAAATATTACAGACATTCTATACAAGATTGACATACAGTATTATCTCTTGAGATATGCAATTCAGTCTTACATTATTTTGTTGTATCTGTAACAGTCTGCCCACCATAAGCCGAGAAAGCAGTCAATTTGGTCATTTCTCTCCGGTTTTACTTACAAATATTGCTATATGCCTATCCTATGGAACCCTAAACTTTTGAAAAGAAAAGTCGTTTTCAAGTTTGTTTCTTACATATAAAAACAAAGTCACACTCTACATTAGTAAAGATAACTTATTGTAAGGGGTATCAAAAGATCCATTATTTAACTACAAGTAAGAAATATATAGAGCAGTAATATTCGACACAAAAGTGACCCCCCTAAAATTATGCCGCCTTGCAAAATTATGCCGCGCTTCAATCAGTCTCTTGCTAGGCGCCTGACGGCAGACAACGCAGTGTAGATTTTATTTTCTAAATCGACGAATGCGTTAAAATGCTACCTGTATTATAAAAAATTGTTTAAGTGCATCCCATAAACATAATAGGTCAAATGGGATTACATTTCACAGGTTAGAAAATTATTTTGTTTAAGTTTAAATCAATTTGAAATTAATGATAAACGGACAACGCACGCCGTAACTAAATATAAAGGTAAAGCACGTACTGAAGCATATATGCTTTAAAGAATTATTACTAACTTTTTTGTATTTTATAAATTGTTTTATGTGTATGTCAAATACATACATTTTATGTATAAAATAACATTTATACATAAAATAACATTTTATGTATAAAATGTTATTTGCAGAATTCCTCAAAATCACAAAATAAATATTAAATGAATAAATATAATTCCACATAAAACAAATAATAATTGACGTCCTTCAAAATGTTCCATTTTGTGTTCTTTACATTTTAAAGAAGACGATTTTTACACAACACCAAAATTATATCGCAAAATTAACAAGATAGCAGTCCCATCCTTATTCACCATAACATTTCCTTAAACTGTGACTCCCGTTGTACTTTTTTAATGTCTGAAAGTAATCGTCTAACCAGTTACTTCGATCTTTAGACGTTAAAAAAGTATGAACTTTCAGGACGTACCACTTCAGGACACTACTGCTTACTAATTTAACCACACATAGGGACTCCACAAACCATTTCAGTATACACGACCGCCACTCATTTAGTCACACTGTTAATAGATCGACTCAATCGCACCCAACGTGCCATCATCAAATTTAGAATCTGCAATATACACACATAGGAAAGAAATATTAAAAAAAAAGTAGTTAAAAAGGACAACACAAATAAGCGCAAACAGGTTAGCAAAATTAAAGAAAATGTGAAAGGTCAATAAAAAAATTATGAAAAAATACATATCTCTAAAAGAATTAACTAAAACTTTAAAAAGAATTGAATTTATTGTGATATTTGCCCAGCTCAAAACAAAAATGTTGTTGCCACTGAAATTATAAATGAATGTGTTTAAATAAGAAGATAAATTGAATCACTGTTTCATTTTCACTGGCTTTATGGGAATTTGTGCTATTATTCAATTACTATTCTCCCACAGGCTATAATTACGCAAGGTCAGTTTATGATAAATGTTTACCTCATCCATCCACTTTAACTAAATGTTACCAAAGTATAGACGCTAATCCAGGATTTATTAGTGAAGCATTCTCTGCTCTTCAAAAAAAAATGTCAAAACAGTAAATTTAAAATTTTTTGCTCTCTTATTGTAGATGAATAGGTCTAAGACACCAGAAATTATTTAACGGTAAAATTTTTGAAGGCTTAGTAACATATGGTGAAGCTACCAATGAGATAACTAAACAGGTGTTTGTTTTAATGTTAGTACCTATTAATGATAATTGGAAATTGCCATTAGGATATTTTTTTACATTTCTTTACTCGTAGTTATTTAAGGCCTCGTGTAATAGCTTTAAATTTTACACACATGTGGGATGTTTGAAAAAATAGTTTTCTCCTTTTTGCTAATTTGCTCTATCTTCCGAATGTAGATACAATTTTCACTTGTTATATTCATTTGCTACTAGTTTATAAAAATAAATGACAAATTCAAGCAAAGTACCAGAATGTAAAAAAGTTTAATTTTTCAAATTTGGATTAATTATATTTATTATGGAAATTAATTACACTTTTTAAATTAAAATTTTTGTTGTTTACAAGGATCTCTCAATTTATGAATATCAAACTTATACTTATATCCATTTACATGCAGCATAAAACCCAATGCAGATCATACTTAAATATGAAATAAAAAATGTTTTAAATTTGTAAAATGTATCTATTAAATTTATTAGATGGCATTTTATGCAAAAAAAATTTTTTATAATTAGTTAACAGAATAGCATACACAACTTTTTGAAGAGTTTGGGCATATAGGGTTCTCATATTATTAGGGTTCTGTACCTTAAAAGGAAAAACGGAACTCAAAATCACTCACATGTCTGTCCGTCGCAGCCTTTTTTCTCAGAAACTGCTTGAGGTAGAAACTTTAAATTTGGCACAGTATTAAAGTATATTAGCGAGCCCGCACATAAGCTAGAACTCAAAAATAATCATTTGGAGAAAAAAAAACATAATTTATTGAAAGGGCTAGTTATAAGGATCTCAAATTTATTCATAATTTTGGTTATTATATCTTTAGATGTATACTGAAAAATATGTTCCCTCCCCCGTATTTTTGGAACTACCCAACAGCAAAAAATATAGGTTTTTAGAAGCACACACAAAAGTTAGTAGGAAAACTATAGCAATCATACTAAATGTTGCAATTTTTTAAATATTCCCATGTTTTGACATCTATGAAAGATATAGTAAGCAATACATTTATATTTTTCTATTTTCAAAGCCGATTTTCTTAGAAAACATGAGACGTAGAAACGTAGAAGCGCTTCTACGTAAACGTAGAAACTTCTACGTAAAAGTAAACGCTTCTACATAAACGTAGAAGCATAAATAACATGAAATATAACTATTAAAAACTTAATAAATAATATTATTAATGTACTCACTCATATTGTAGTTCTGTAGAAACCACTCAATCCATGACTTTTTTCAAGTTTGTAAAGTATTACACAGAAAAGTCATTTTAGTAACAATTATTTCACAAACAATTTTATTAATTTAATGTTTATAAAAAACTTATTTCACTTATTTGTTTAAGAAGTCGTAAAGGAGATGTTCAAAATGGTTAATTTTGGTAATCATTTCTCGTAAAGTTTGTGTGACAGTTGAGTATACATCGGAATTGATGCTACTCCAAAGAAAAAAATTGAGTGGTGTTAAAATTTGGAGATTCTGATAGGTAGGAAAAATGGACCTACGAGCTGATTACCCAATATTCCCGCCCATACATTTAAATTTCATCCGTGCTGAAAACTTCTACGGCACTAGAATCTACGGCAAATGCATCGAGGATAGCATCTTCAGCCACGTGATGTGTTCTATCAAGTGAGCGTCCTCTATCAAATAAGGGCATTACCTGACCAGTACTATGGACCCGATTTGGATATTTGATCAATGCAATCGCATGCACCTAAACATATCACCATCATAATATTCCAAATGGGAATAGCACACAGTAGACTTTATAATAGTCATCAAAACAATATAAATTAATAAAAACAAAGGCTAATATTCCAGTAAAATCTAAATACGTTTAATGTAAATTTAAAAAAAGATGATACATTCAAAGCACGGCATTTTTGACTGATTGTTGTTTACAAAGAGAGGTAATACATATAATCTGCGCAAACACCTATACCGATATATATACCTATACCTTACGCTATCCTTTCTCAACCTGGGGGTCGCGTTTTGTTATTAAAGAGGGTTGCAATGTGTCAAAAAATAAGACCTGCATACAAAACATTCGTTTATTCAAATTTTTATGAATGAAGTGTTACAAAATTAAATATTACTAGGTATTACCTAGTAATATTGAATTTTGCACAATGTGATAAAATAAACTTATAGCTTAATATTGAGCTTATAGGTTTTTTACATAACTTTTTGGCTTTTTTCTTGGCTCACGGCATAAAAATGGTTGAGAAAAAATTGCTTACACTGTTCAATGTTTTGTCAGATGAATCGCTAAATTTGTAGCTAGAATTTTGTTTTTTCCAAATACATTCAGCTGTTATTTATTATGCTAATTATAGAATATTCATTGCGTTTATTTTTAATTAAATTAACTATTTATAAAAAATATTATGTCATTGTAGTTAGTAAGGTAGAAATAGAACAGACTAAATACTAAGGACATGTTTAAGAGAAAACAATTTATACTTTACTAAATTTTTAGGTCGCCACTGCACTGTGGCCTGTTTAGTAAATCAAAAAAATTGTTGTCAAAATTAAATAAAAATAATTCAATACACATTTAATTTAATGTATGATCCAACTGATCTATAATTATCGATTATGATTTTGATTAACAAAAAAATTTTCAATTAGCAAAGACAAAACAAAACAACAAAATTATTCTTTAAAAATTACAAACTTTATATTTTTTCTTTAATCAACGAGATACTTCCATAATTTTCTGAACTAAATGTTGCACAGTATGAAGACAGCTTCTGACAATTGTTTTATGTAACGTTCAAGGCTACATTCTGTATAGGTAATGACGAAACTAAAAAAATTATCTTTTCTAAATCTAAGATATCTACACAATATTCAAAATGCATAGGGATTATGACACAGCACTATTGATAAAAAAAGAAATCATCCATAATTTGTTGGTATATCGTAAGAGAAATTAGTTATCCAATCTAGTAAGTGTACCATGGATTATATATCCATGGTTCACATGGAGCTAACCAATAAAAAGCGCTAGCGCTGTTATCATGCTCCACCCTTTTCGATCGTACAATACTTTTTTATTACCAACCATGGCTTTGAAAAATCTGAAAACTTCTCATCCTTGATCAGAACTATCAATGAAAGTTATTCTGGTTAATTTGGATCAAAAATTCAAGAAATAAAGGCAACTATAAAATATTACTTCATGCGTATCCGACTCTACAATGCTTATTTTCTTCTTTTGAGCAACAAAACTTTTTTATGCAATGTCGATTTTTAACAAACAGATATACCACATTGCAATAATATATAATTGAATGGTTCTAGTCCCATCAAAATTCGTTTGGTTGTTTTTTAATTATATCCGGGTCAAACAAACACAAATTTATATAAATTCCGAAAAAATAGATTTTTCCGTGATAGCCTCTTAAATTCTCCGATCAAAATTTTCCATTTTTTTTCGATGTACAGTAATTACTTGCTTACTGTTTTATTATATTATAGATTTTGCCTTATTATATACTGCGAGCAATTTAACATATTGGTAACGAGCTCTAGGTTAAACATGGAATTTACTAAAATAAAAAATAAGAATGGCTAAAACTTAGTCTTTAAGGCTATGCCAATTAGAAGCCAACTAATTATTTGGTGCTCACATGAGACCAAGGTCAGTCTGCTAATTAAACATGCTCCAAAAATTTCCCTTCGTTTATATAGATGAGACCATTTATATACGGACGTTTAGGTGCCCCATTCTTTGTAAAACAGAAGACATTTATTTATGAAATTTGTTTTTCGAATTTAAAATATTTTGTGTTCTGTATTGTTGAGGAGACCCTTATTATTTGTACCAAATGACTTTAAAATAAAAAAAAAACGAAAAACTATATAATAGCACTTTATTCAAAAGGCAGTACAAATAAAATTAAGTACAATTTGTAAAACAATAACTATACATCGTAGGAGTATACTACCTGAGATTTCATTCACCTCCATAGTAAGAGCTCAATATATTTATTTCAACGTAAGCATTATATGCACAAATCCTTATAATTACTATTAACAACGGATTGCTCCTGGCTCCTTACATCAACAGTGGAATGTTATAGTGAATTAGGCGCATTAATTATATTTAGATACCCACCCACGAGTGGACCATATGCCGAACTCATTCACAGTGCTCAGAAATTAATTGCAAGGCCTAATTAATTATATTTAGATACCCATCCACGAGTGGACCATATGCCAAACTCATTCTCAGTGCTCAGAAATTAATTGCAAGGGCATATTTCCATTACTGACAGACTGTAGTAAATTTTACACCCAATTAGTAGCACACAGATTGTCTTTTGTTACAACCACAGAAACTTTACAGCTATTTCTAAATTATCTCATTTCCACTGTGTTGATTTGATTCTATTCTTTATGTCAATATCCACATTATTCCTTTTACATTTTAAGCGTAAACTGTATGTTGCAATTTATACTTCCAACAAGCTATACTACTAAAAACAGGGCGTACTATTTCCACTCGTGTTTGGGCAGCTAATATAAAATACAATTTCAATGAATTTAGCGATACTTATATATGTACAATTACTTGAAAAATTACATAATTTATTGGCGCAACATATTAAGTACATAAATGCATAGTTGGAATACTGCGCTTCGTTTTGAGTGTTTTTTTTATAGGCTCCGCCTTGTTCTTTCACTTTGTGCTAATTCCTTACTCTACTTTATACAATTGTTAGATAACTGAGTGGTACACAAAAAGTAATATAAAAGATAAGCAAGCAACGTACAGTAAACAATTTTGAAAAAATATGTTTCTAGCACAGTACATCGTCAGAAAATATCCTCTGAAATGATTATGTCTGAGCAACATAATTATGTCTGAGCGACATATGATAAATGTCTGAGCAACATAATTAAATTTATTGAAAACCTGGGATCAAATAGTGATTATTAAATATGAGGAATTTAATTGAGTTGATTTTGATTTTTTTTTAACTAGAGCTAACAGTTCCATGATGTAACATCAAATGATATATAAAATAAACTTATTTGCAAAACAGTTATTTACCTTTTAAAATTTACTTTTCATGTTGTAACTGAGTAATCATAGAGATGTTTTTCTATTTTTAAAATAAAAACAATAATATATAATTCCTCAACACAAATTATATAAGATAATGAATATATATTATTCTAGCTATGCTTTTAGCCATCTATACTTTTATGCAAAAAATTTAAAAGCTTAAATTTATAATGGTTAAAGTTGAGTTTAAATTTATAATGGTAACAGGAAACTAAAAATTGTTCAGCAAATACAATTTTTTTTAAAACCAGTTTATCAGCACTTGCACAATTAGCCGAATAGAAAAGTACAGTAGAATAACCATTTCGTTGCCATAAATAAGATTGAAGATGATTAAAAATTAGGAATGTTTACTGAGTATTGACAACAATAACATTTGAGTTTATTTGTTAGTCCAGCATTAAGAGGATTAAGTAATTAAAATTACTCCTAAAGTGCCTTTAAGATGTTTTCAAATGTTATTTTCCTTATTTTAAAACAAATTTAGTCAACACATTATTGTGAAACTACAACGAATCAAATAACGCACATCACTTCATAAATATTTTTTTAATTGTAACTGAGACTATTTGATGCAGTCTTTTTGATAACGATCTTAACATTCATTTATAAATAAATTTTGCACTTATGAAACCATATTTAAAAAATTAAAATCTAGTTTAAGTCAGTATATTCCAGTAAGCTCTTCATATGGAATGTTATCTTTAGATCAATGTGCACGTCAATTGATAAATATATCAATCTTCTATCAAGTACATAACAATTATAATTTGATTAATCTCAATTGAGATACTGATTTCATTTCAATAACCATAAATCCTGTTACTTAATCGCTAGATACGACGTCCGAAATTTAATTACAAATTAAAATATCTGATAATGTATAGTTCAAAATGAGTTGAACATAAGTATATACTGAAATGTACAAAAACGATTAATTATTTTATTTATAAATAAAGAAATTGATGAAATATTTAACTAATGTAAAAGGTAAAAAGAGATGTAAAGTGAAAAGGCTAGTACTACATTGATAAAAAAATTAATTAGTACTATGCAAATTTACAGTTGATATCACTGATGTAAATTTGACATTAAAAATAAGAAGTGCCAGAAAATAGCTGTCATGATTTCAATTGATATACAAAAAAAACTTGTCAATTCCTTATTTTATTAAAAATTGAAGGTACCTACGAATTTCTAAGACCTTAATAAAAATATAGTTAAAATTAACAAGAAAAAAACTTCTAAAAATATAAATTTGCATCACGCATTTTCTACGGAGTTATATTAGAATAATACCATTAAGAACCCATGAAGTTGTTATTACTTTTATTTTTCAATTTATAAGCTAAGAGTATAATGATGTAAAGATGTATCTTTATAAGAGCATTCCTAAACCGAGGTAATCAACTACCAAATATGGATATAATTATCGATATTTTAGAGATATTACTTTCAGCGAGTATACATTCTTTATACTCCTGGAAAATGTGCTGGAAAAAATTTGTTAACTATCTAATTGGAGACTTAAAATACTCAACAGCATAATTAAATTTATATGAAATACTTGAGGCAGCCAGAATATGCACCCGCAAAACGAAAGAGCTAACAATAAATCCAACCATAACAAATACTTTTAAAGTTACATTTTACATAATATTAAACATTCCATATGTACAATACTGAGATTTGATTATGATAATAATACCAAATTGCGACGTAAAACTCGCACACTCTTTAACGAATGGCACCTTTTAGCATTAAACCGCAATATTCAACTAAAAACTGCAGTAAGATAAAAACTCATGCTGTCGGGCTAGCCAAATTAATACCAAGTTTTAAATATTAGGACGGATTTATAATAATTTTTTTTTCATTTCAACAGACAACATAGCTAATTATTTTTAAAGAAGAAAAAACAATAAAAATTTACATTTTGGTAACATTGTTAACTGACAGTCGGTAACATGACATAATAGAGAAAGAGTTACCAGAACAGAGATTTTGAATATTTTGATTTGGAATTGTTTTTTTCGCAACAACTTTCTTTATAAAGAGTAACAAATCAAGAGAAACATTCAGAATGAGTATCTTACAATCTAATACTGTATCATTAAAAATTAACAAGCACAAGAGTAATGTTGACAATCCAATCACTATTTACACTAAACATATATTTAATTTACGATATACAAACAATAATAACTACTTTGAGATGTAAGTTTTAGACAAACTTCTTACAGTAGATCACATTCCCGACTCAGCTATGCCTTCATCATCTGAAAAGATATCAAAAAACATTAAAATAAATTTTCAAAGATTTTACTACAACTTTTAAAAAAATATTAATGCAGGCAAAGTATTATTGAATGGTGCATAAGATGTAATTGGGATAATGAATAAACCACATGCAAAGTGTAGAACGACGCCAGCGTTCAATGTCTGGCCATCTTGTAATGATTAAAATCTATACAGAAATAGGTTGATGTAAAAATCCATACAAAAAATTCTGGTATACTTCAGTTATTCTGTTTATTCATACACATTACTTAGTAATACGTAAATTACCCTTTGATCCTGGCATTTTACATACAGTTACTCCTAATACACAGTTCAGTACAGCATGTTATTTACCATATCTTGCTTAAATATTCTTTGTGAATAGCAGGATGAAACGAATGAACCAAAGAAATCATTGCATTTTAACTGCTGTTCTACTTTGTTAAAGAATGAAAATTATAGGCAGCACTTTTGCATGCTGATTTAAAAAAAAATAAACAATACATAGAAAAATAATAAACACACAATATTTCAGTTACATAAACCGTTTGTAACTGAAATATTGTGTGTTTATTCTTTATGTCAGCATTTTAGAAATCGCCATGGTTCAGAGGGGGCTGGGGTCCTGAACCCAATGGCCCGCACTTTTCATTTGACACTGAAAGTTACATTTTCATATTATGAAAAATTTAATAGTTTAGCTATAAAAATATATTTTTACAAAGATAATATGTGTGTATATTATTCGTAATGTAGTGCTATTTATGTTTTTGTCTAAACATGAAATTGATCAAAGTTTAATGAAGATATATAATAATGGTATGAAAATTATGACAACAAATATATAGAGCATAATCAGTCTACATTTTAGGTGAATGAATAAATAAAGCGTAGATATTTTTGGTGGAAAAATTAGTTACCATGTAAAGATTCTTTTTTTTTTTTGTCATGGGTGGGCTCTCAAGGCATTATTTCAAGGCTGAATCCTGTCTTGATAGCTCCTCTGATCATACCCCAGTCATCCTGACAGCCAGCACGAAGTTGATCGAATATGACGCACCATACACACTTAGCAACAAACGGACGGATTGGCACGCATTCCGTGAGTACATAGAGGCAAATATCCAACTAAAGATGGCACTCAAATCACCAGACAATATTGAAGAAGCAGCCAAACATATAACATCTATGATTCAAGAAGCCTGCTGGAAATGTACACCAGAACTGAAGTGCTATAATGTCCCTGCAAATCAACCTATGGAAATCAGGCAACAAGTCCTCGAGAAACGTCGTCTAAGAAGAATCTGGCATCAATCAAGACGTCCAATGGATAAAACCGCTCTAAACAAAGCCATTGCAAACCTCAAGAGAGCAATATCAGATCTCCATGAAAACACCTTACAGTCTAAGCTAGAATCACTCTCGGCCACAGCAACCTCGAACTACTCACTTTGGAAATTCACGAAAACGTTGGACCAACCCCAATTACCAAAACCACCTATTAAAACATCTGAAAATGGCTGGGCAAGAACAAATCAGGATAAGGCAACTGTATTCGCGAAACACCTCGCTACAGTATTTACTCCTAACGATACTAATGACGTTGCTTTCGACAGAAGCGTTGAGAACGCCCTCAACCAACTCTACAATTGGACCTACCGCCAAAACCAGTTACAACCCGGGAGGTATGGGGAGTAATTAAGACCCTAAAGAATAGGAAAGCGCCGGGTTTTGATCTGATAACCAATGAAGTACTGAAAGAACTACCAAAAAAAGCAGTAACTTATTTGACGACACTATGTAATGGCATCCTGCGTGCACAATATTTCCCACGCTTGTGGAAAATCTCGCAAATCATAATGATCCACAAGCTGGGCAAACCTGCCCATGAAATTGCCTCCTACCGGCCGATTAGCCTGTTACCTACCCTCTCAAAACTATTCGAGAAAATATTGCTGAGCCGACTGCTACCTATACTTGCTAGTAACAACATAATACCCAATCACCAGTTCGACTTTAGACTTCAACATTCCACAGCGGAACAGGTCCATCGAGTCTGTGAGGTAATCAGGGACATATTTGAAAGAAAAGAATACTGTTCCTCTGCATTTCTTGATATCCAGCAAGCATTCGACAAAGTCTGGCACAGTGGGTTGCTCTATAAAATCAAATGCAACATTCCTCACAGGTACTACCTACTGCTGGCTTCGTATCTGTCGGATAGACTTTTTCAAGTTAGAGAGGGTAGTGCTACATCGCCATTCTATGATATTAGAGCGGGTGTCCCCCAAGGTTCTATTCTTGGTCCCATATTGTACACCATGTATACTGCAGACCTGCCAGAAGTACCAGGAGTTACAACTGCCACCTATGCAGATGATACAGCCATCCTGGCCCGAAACAAAGATTCTGTTGCTGCATCAGATACACTTCAAAGGTGTCTTAACGAAATCAATGTCTGGTTGGGCAAGTGGAAAATACAAGCCAGCGCCAACAAATCGGCTCACATAACATTCACCTTGAGACGTGGTGACTGTCCACCAGTTACTCTTGGGAATAATACCTTAACGCATAACAACAGCGTACGATATCTTGGAATTCACCTAGACCGCCGACTTACCTGCAAGAGACACATAAAATGTAAAAGAGATGCGCTCAACATACGCCATAAAAGCCTGTACTGGTTAATGGGAAAAAACTCTAAACTCTCTGTAGATAATAAACTTTTCATCTATAAAAACATACTGAGACCAAGCTGGATGTATGGTGTTCAACTGTGGGGAAGCGCTTGTGACTCCAACATAAATATATTACAGCGACTACAGAATGTTATCCTTAGATCAATAGCAAGTGCTCCATGGTTTGTCACAAATGCCGAGATACATGAGAACCTGCTTATTAACACAGTAAAAGAGGAGATCCGGTACAATACTGAAACCTACAAAAAGAGGCTAGCAAATCATCCTAATGTTCTAGCAGCCCAGTTGATAAGAACCAGGCGTGACACCCGTCTGAAACGGCGTGTGATCCTGGGACCAATATAGACCAGATCTAGCCAATCACGATGAGGAGCTGTCTCCGCTGGGTGACACACTCGACATGACACAGTGCATTTATCAAATTTGCTCATAGTCTACGACTGATTGCAGATGAACCCAGAAAAGAAAAAAAAAAAAAATGTAAAGATTCAGCAAGATTTAAAAAATGAATTAACCCCTCAAGCGCTTGTGTTGCTTATAAGCAACACTTGCACTCGTGCTGTTCAAACATGTATATTTCGATTAAATTGAGATAAACGTATAGACACTTATATATTATAAGAAAGAGAAGAAAATAATGAATCAAATGGCAATAAACCCATCTAGGGAGTACAGTTATTTTTGCTGCTGTGATTTTTGCTCCACCCCACCAAAAATTTAATGATAATATCAATTTTTATTAGGATAAATAATTTTTTTCTTCAGAACAGAATAGTATTTAATAAAGACACAAAACAGAAATAGTATTTTATAAAGACTTTTACTTTATAAAGCAAATTTTGTGACTTTTAAATTAATGACTATCAAAATTACTGAAATTTAGTTTTCGGATTAACATATTCAAAAAGTAGAAAAATTTTTTTCTATTTTTAATTTTTTTTAAATGTCTTAACAATTTTTAAAAAGTTATAAAGAATTCTTTTATTTTTAAGGAAATGTAAAGGTATTGATAACATTACACCAATTTTAACTAAACTATGGGAATTTGATTAAAATTGATAAAATTCAGTTAACAAGTATTATTAACTTATATAGAAATAAAAAAATTCTTTTTCATTTTCTAAAAATGTATTTCAGTATTTTTTTATCTTTTCGGATTAATAGAGTCAAAAACCTGATCCACAATTTTTTATTTTTGTATTCTTCGGGAAATGTACAAGTTTTGTTAACATTGCACCAAATTTAACTAAACTATATGAATTTAGTTAAAATTTATAAAATTCAGTCAAGAAGTATTCACGATACTTATACAGGCATGAAATTTTTTTCATTTTCTAAAAATGAATTTCAATATTTTTTTATCTTCTTATACAATATTTTTGAGTAAGAAAGTTATTTACTTAATAAAAATTTAATTATATTATGACCAAGGGCTTATAAATTACATTATTATAAAGAGTAGAGTTTGAGATGATGAAACATCACCATCCTGTTATTCACTTCCCTTCTTCCATGACCTGTATAACCTTGTATCTCATATTCATAAGATTCCCTATATAACCTTGTTTCCCATTTTCATAAGACTCCGTATATACTTTGTATCCCATTTTCATAAGACTTCCTATGTACTATGTTTTCCATATTCTTAAACCTCATATATACTTTTGCATCCAATGTTCATAAGATTTCCTATCTCTTGTATCCCTTATTCATAAGATTCCCTATATACTCTCACATCCCATATTCAGAAAACTCCATATATACCCTAGAGATACCTATACATATATACCCTAGAGATAAGAATCATATATACACTTGTATACTACATTCATAAGACATCCTATATACTCTTGTATCCCATATTCATAAGACTTTCTATATATTTTTGTATCCCATATTCATAAAACTCCTATATACTCTTGGATCTCATATTTATAAAACCCCTATTTACTCTTGTATCCCATAGTCATAAGATTCTCTCAATATTACATTCATTAAACATTGAAACAAACCAGCCATATTTCATTGAGTCTTTGTTTCTTCAAATATCTACTTCATTACATTCACTATACCACATAACCTACATTCTTCTCTAAATATTTAACTATAAATTTTAATTTTCTAAAAACCATAACTGTTTCAGTATAAATAGCCATTTCACCTCATTAAATATATAAACTCGCTATATACCCTTTTTGAAAAATATGTTTTACTGAGCATATTTTAATAAAATTAAAATTAAGAGTTGTTTTCTTATCAATTGTATTAATAAAAAAAATATTTTCTAAGCAATACTGATTTTCCAAAAGATTTAGCTTCTTTCATAATCTTTTTGTAAACCACATGTAGTTTGTGCCAAGCACTAATTTAAAGCAGTCAGATTCTGGTTAATAATTGCCAGACATTGTTATTTTCTGTGAATCTTTCGTTTTTCTTTCAAATTGTCATTTCTGTTATAGGAAACCATGTCCCTACATATTTATATTGCTTCGACTGTGATGTCAATTCTTTTTAATAGCTGAATATATTGATGTAATCGATTTAGTTTGAAAGTATACACTTAAATGTGTACATTAATAATATTTAAAAAGTATCTTTCGATAAATACATTACATATGAGGGTAAACTTGTGCAGAGTATTATTTCGGGTTTAAATTTTCTAGATAATAATGTTATCACAATACAGATTTTATCTACAGCTTTTATCTACTTTTGTAATAAGAATAGTTTAAAAAATTGCTTCCGAGATAATTCCAGGCTTTGAATATACTAAAACGGCTTATTCCACATTCATATAAAATTCTAACATACATACCCATATATTCAATTTCAATTTCTCTATCATACACTTATCACAGCGGCAATAAACGTCATAAAGATTTCTGTAATAACTGTCATTTCATATCGACTTAATAAATTTACGAGGACAATAAACTTATAATGAGATAATGCATTGTTATGTATGCTATGAATTTTTATTGTTTACTCAATTCAAGGAACAAATGATAAAAACTCAGTCACCTTTTCAATTATCCATTTATGGAGATATATTGCATTCGTTTGCTATATATGGTGATAATTTCATGCTTTTGATAACAAAATACATGCATTTTATTGCTTTGTGTCATTTGTTACAGGAAAGAAGGCTTTAGAGTCATATAAGAAATTATATTCTCATACATTAAATAGTCATGCTTATAAAACATCTATTGCCACATTAGAACCCTGCTTTACTAGGAACTCGGCCAGTCTCTGTTCTACAATACTCCACTTTCTTATTTTTAATGGCATGGTGGATAGTCCACCGCTCTTCCCTGTTAGAACCCTTACAATTTTATGAGAATTATATTGAAAGAAATCAAATAGCACTCATTTGATTAACAAGCTTCATTTTTCGGCATGAAAAATATAAAAGCAAATTTGGCTCAAAACTAACTGTTTTGGTATGAAATTCAGTACAAAGTTAATTAAATATGTGATATTTTTATGGGAATGACAGAAAAAAAATTATTATCAAATAAAGGGCAAATGAGAATTATTTAGGATTGAAGCCCTGTTATAAGGAAACAACCCACAAAACTGAGCACAGTAATACCCCAGACTTATATTAATTTGGGGTTATGTAATTTATCACCCTCTGCCTCAACTCCACGATGCGTGTTGCATCCCACTTCCGAGCTCGAGCTCGATGAGTGATTTCACACAAAAACGCAAAACATGGGTCGATCGTTGCGAATATAGTATAGGTCATAGATATTTTGTTCATTAACTTGAATTATTTCTTAGAAAACCGCAATAAGTTCTCCAAATTAAAGAAGAAAAACTTACACTTGGTAATTCCATAGAAATGCAACAAAAACTGCTGCTGAAGATAAGGTTTCTGAACCAGAACGATCATAGCAACTTATGACCGTTGCAAACTTGACTCAGGCTGTTGAACTGATTAAAAACGGAACATGGATTTTAAACGGGAAATGGATTCTAATGAAAAACTCATAATAATCGCAAGTCAAATATACGACTGTTCGTTATGTGGAAAGATTTGAAAAATCTTTGGATTATTGTTTCTCCTTGATTTAATGAACCAATCCATTTCAAATAAATAACTGACTATTATTTCTTTATTTCACATTAAATAAAACATATTTTATTTACAAATTTAATGATTAAGAGGGACTCTTAATCATTAAATTTACAAATTTAATGATTAAGAGTCCCTGTTACTTTCCTTTATAATTTATTGTTTTCTTAGTAACAAATAACCAATTAAGAATCTATTATGTATGCATATATGTAATATGATTTTTACATTAATCTGTAGTTAACCTGACTTCTATATTTATCAGCTTAAGACCCACCTATTACGTAACTCTGGAGTAATACTGTATTATAAAATCGTTCGTAAAACCATAAGTATACACCTTGGGTTTTTTATTCTTTTATTAACATTACTTTAATATTGAATATTTTTCCTTAAATCAAGATATATAATCTATTAAAATTATATGATGATATTCTTTTCTCTTAAATTAGATATATAATCTAAGTAATGTGGTTACAATTTAAATATAACTAATAATTAGGCAAAAATCAATAAAATTTCCATAATATAAAAAAAGTTATAATTAGCACAGAGCAGTGAAGAGGTGCAGGAAAATCTGCATAAGACGAAGACAGAGAGCAGTCACTGTACAGTACTTTATAAAAATTAAACTATTTGACGATTCCTTGTGAAAATAAGATAGTAACCTATTCCGATAGTTCTTTAATCAATAGAAAAAAGAGCTACCAAAATTGGTCAAGGATTCTGACCTATAGTGTGTCTTCATACTTACAGATGTAAAAACCAATGGATGCAAAGGATCTTTTTGAAAGGAAAATTTAGATCATAACAAATATTTAAAAAAAAATTAAAAATATTTAATTTTTTTAAATGAAAATCTCCTCTTCCCAAAAGCTTCATCAAAATTCATTACTTGTAAAATTACCAGAGTTACAATTATTTCTATCGCACCTACCTTGAGTGTTGATGACAGAAATAATTATAAACCAAATAAGAATTTTTCTAATTAAGTTTTAACGATAATTAAAAAAATAATGCATTCTTTATGCAATATAAATCATTTTACAATGTTACCACTTAGAAGAAACAAATAATTCTTGTTATATTGTTCATTAATATAATACCGTTTTATCCATATATATATATGTACAAACATTGTGACAGACTTGTTGGTGTTTACTGAAGAAACAGCATTGTGATTATTTCAGTAGGTTTGCTATCATTTATAAAACTATTAATTCAATGTTTCATTAAGTAACACATCACACATGTGGAATATGGAATATTATTTGAATAGGGCTGTACAGTGACACAATTCACATTTTTAAAAAGATGATAGGCAGATCAGTAAAAATAATTTACAAAACTCCTTTTCGTAAAGTTTGATGCATTATAGGCTGTTAACTGACATATTTTAGACTACATCCAAGTTGATGTGATACTCAGAATGAACATAGGTAAAATAAAAAAAAATACGAGTCACTGCGCCAACTGAAATAAAATTAAGAGCTCACTAATAAGTGATGATAGAAAATTCTAAAATTTGTCTATAATTCAGAAATCAAATTACTTCACAAACTATTATAATTATCGGGCATAATAATGGACCAAACCATAATAAAAGGATACTTTTAGGATATATTCAGCCCTATGTTGTATCATTTATTTAATGTATACATTAACTAATGCACAACAATAATGGTTGTCTTCACAATAACTTTAAAACTTGGCATGTTATATCGCACTCGCATTCTCCTTGCCTTTATTAATTGTTAAAGTACTACATGCCAATGTTATTTTTCGTTAGCTTGAGAGAAAAGAATGTCATTATATAATTTCATGAACAAAAACAAAAGGATGGGGAGATATTTCGTTGACGACGACAGAAAGATGCATTTTTTATAGATTATTTTGTTTTAGTTTTGTGTCAAATAAGATATATTCGTCATGTCACTTTCAATGTCGGTCTCAAATTGTCGATTTGAAATTTTCTTATTTCTTTATAGACGAAAAAATTTTCTTATTTCTTTATAGTCGAAAAAACATAAATTGATCCGAAACATTATTTACGAAATTATTATTTGTTAACGTAAATGGATCTGACACATTATTTTATGAAATTATTATTTGCTAATGTAAATGGATCCAAGACATTACTTTATGAAATTATTATTTGGAAACGTCATTGGATCCGAGACATTATTTTATGAATTTATTATTTGGTAATGTAAATGGATCTGAAACATTATTTTATGAAATTACTATTTAGTAAGCCTAACTGGATTCGAAATATTATTTTATGAAATTATTATTTGGTAACGTAAACGGATTCGAGACATTATTTTATGAAATTATTAATTGGGAACGTAAATGGATACGAGACATGATTTTATGAAATTATGATTTGGTAACGTAAATGGATCCAGATAAGAAATTAATTCTCGAATACAGATTTTATTGGGGTTTCTGCAAAGACAAAATATTTTTATGAGATGAAGGACATAACAATATTTGTAGGTATCTAATTTAATAGATAATATAATTTCTATAAGGTAACCACAAGAATTAGTTGCCTTACATTTCAGTTAGCTTGACTAATTCTACTAATAATGCTAAATTTACTAAATTATGACAGAAATGTTTAAATAACCTATAGCTGTAACATTCACAGTTTTAGCTACCTTCATCTTTACCTCTATATAAAGTAAAATGGTTTCATTATGATACAACATGCAGATGTCTGCTTAAAGGTGGGGTACTAATAATTCTGTGAAATTAACATTATTCATACGATCAACAGATCATAGGGCAGCATTATTCATACGATCAACAGATCATATGTATAATAAACTACTTTACTTACTACTTTTTTATATTATGACATGTAAATTTATATACAGAATTATATAACATAAAACATTGCCTAAATAAAAATTAAAAAAATATAAGAAACATATTCGCCAACATATAAATTCTTGATTGGCTATTACTTCCACTTTTACTTTTCTAATGTTTTTTTCTACCACACCCACTTAATAAAATAATTATCTAGCTATTGATCTCAATAGTAAAGTAACATTCTCTAACATTTAATGTTGCTATCTTTTTAAACTAATTTTACATACTTGTGGCATTGTTATGGCCACTATGATATACATCAACCCTAAATAAGGTAAATTAATGGAAACACTAAGGAAGCACTCTACATGCACAAAATACAGTAAATAACTACAATACTGAAAGCATAGACGCAAGCATATTGTGTTAGCATGCCTAGTATTTGTCAAAGTATTATTTACACACACCGGACCCATATGGAAGGTAGCCAACGCCACAAAAAGCTTGAAGGCAACTGTTTATAGACGCATTTTTATTTTCGGTAAAACAGTCGCTTAAATGTCATCTTTCTTTCTCATTGTTATTTCGCTTCGACGTCACATCGCCATTCTTTTCCACCGTCTTCGATTTGCCTGATGATAAAATTGTTACACTGTAATGTATTACTGTATTTCTTTCTGAATATATAGTAATAAGATGCAAAACAGAACATAGTAAAGAATGGAAAATCAAAAAAAGGCTAAAGTTAAGAAATTTCAAAAATAAAAAACCAGTTTTATAAAAATGTAAGCCAAAGAATTACCTTCTACTAAATATTCTTACTATGTATATTCAGAAAAAGAAATTTTCTCATATTCTTTATAATTTAAACGTTTTGTAGTTATGATGGAAGAGTTTTGTTAACCCTATCAGGGTTGTCAAAATTGTTCCGTCATAAATTAACAGAATTACGCGGAGTGTAAGTTTATGTCAAAAAGTAGAAAATAAAAAAACCTGAAGGAGTCATATGAGAAAACACTTAAAAAGAAACACGACTCCTTACAAAGTTTGTTTAAATATTTGCAGACATTTAACTATTTTAGCCCATTTTTGTTTAATTTAGCCATCTTCTTGAGACTTGCATCTAAGTTTAGGCTCATACTTAAGTAACCAGATCAGATCAGACACTTTAATCAAAGAAGTTTTTTTGTGTATCAAATAGTATACTAGGCATATAAATTAGAAGTTTTGGTCATTAAAAGAATTACTTGATAGATATTATTAATCTGCAAATTGATCAATTATTAACTGTCCACACGTAGCACCGATAGATAAAAGATTGGGTTATCATTATATAATAGAGATCTGATTATTGTTATAAACTTTAGAGTGACCAACATTTATCAGTATAGTTTTATCAATAATATCGCAAATCAATTAATTGTCCAAACTATGAATTTTATCTATCAATAATTGGAAACACATTAGTACAAAATTTTCTACGAGCAACAGATCTACTTAATAAAATGCCAATTTGGCCACGATGGAAAAAAATGTATAAGAGAAGTACAGGTGAAGCACATTTATGTTTATATTTTCTCAACAGCTATAGTTACGCAAACAATGGTTTCCTTTTGCTTCATAGCAACATATAACAAGTATTCTGATTACTTCTTGGAATAATTTCATCATCACATTTCACAATGTTGAGATAACTTCTTCCTTCCATATGGCAACAGCACGAAATATTTTTAATGTAATTTTGCAACAAACAGTGCTATAATTCACTTAAACAATGATGTAAAAATGACAGATAAATGCTTTGTGTACCATCCATAAAAATTATTGTAATAATAATTCCTTAACCTATGCAAGAATTTGGTTGACAAGAATAATACTAGAATGCTGTGACAAACAGACAAAGAGTTTATAGAGGTTTCTCAAAAAAATTATAGTACACTACAAGTAAATAGTAGAACAAAATAATGTTATAAAACTCCTAAAGCATAATATTCTAATAAACCTTAATCTGAAATATTGTTGCATAATATCCAAAGCCAAAAAAAGAAGGTTGTGAAACATAATGTGCCCTGTGTCAACCGACTAATCAGAGTGAGTTTCAAATGCCTGAGTATTGTAAACACCCAAAACCGAAAGAGAAGAAAATTCCGAAACATATAATACACCCACCAATTTACACGAGGAAACCAAACCGAAAGGAAAAAAACAGCATCAACTTAAAATGCCATTCCATACCTTCAAATGCTTGATTGTGATGAATCTGATGCTGCTGCTGCTGATTGGCATGGAGATCCTGGCCTTCGAGCACGGCTAGTAAGCACTGGTGGATACAGATGTACTGCTGCTCAGTCTGCACCATCCACACGCGCTCCTTGCGCATGCCATATACCATGCCAAAAATATCTACATACTCCGCCATGTTGGAGAGCTGCTGCAGGATTCGATCCAACGTTATAAAGGTGCCAGATCTATGGAAGAAAGAAAATAAACACAATGCTAAAATATAAAGTACAACACAAGATGAAGTAAACTCTTTTTAAGAAAACTGACTTAAAAAACACATAAAAAATTCTACACGAATTTGCAACAATGGAAAACTAAGATTATATAGAAAGTCATAATAGCATTTTTATAGTAATTATATATCTTGTTGCCGTGCATATCATTAAAACTTTATAGAACTCCATTAATTAAGCAAGCTTGGGTAGTCATTTTTATTTTTCATTATTATTAATTTTTTAGTGTCTTGTACCATAATAATTTTTTTTTGATAAACATATGTACATGTTTTTATTTCTCAAACATACTTATCGAGATATGCTTATTAATAACAAAAGGTAAAACAAACTTGTCATTCTTTTTTTCAAATTTCATTGAACATATTTTGTAAAGTTAGTTTTGCACATTTTTTTCCGTAATTAAACACCTATTTCAAATGTCAGTATCTACTCACTTAGCAGTTTCTTTGTAATTATTTGAATTTGGAAAGTACAGGTGTCAAGTACCCTTATACCACGATGAAATTAAACTTTCAGATCAAAGACAAAATTAAGGTGATTAAACTAAAGAGATTTCCCAGAAATTTATCAGAATTTAATGAATGAATATTGTCAGAAAAACTAATGTTAGTATATTGTACATAATGTATTATATTGTAATATTATAAAAACATAAAATATATTTACAACAGATTATGTAAAATCAAGAATTGTTTACTACAGTAATTTTTGAGAAAACAGAGAATCGTACTTTTTTTAGATGTTTGATGGCACATAAAAATAATTATGTTGAAATTATTTCTATTACCCTTTCAAGATTTAAAGTATCAATTTCTATATGAAAAACGGAAGGATGCTATAACATGACAGTTTTGGCTGTCTCAATGGTCTAGTTTCATTTTGTTCTGTCTTATTTAGAATTAGTATTTTAAATTGTTACCTGCCCACACCAGCGCTACAATGTACCACGATGGGCCTCTGATCGGGGCCGACACGCTCACGGAATGCACGCACAAAACGGGCCAACGTCTGAGGAGGATTTGGAACGCCGAAATCCGGCCACGTTGTGAAATGGAAATGCTTCATCACGCGTTGTTGTTCACCCTATTGTGGACATTATACAAATTGAAATATTGATTAAGAAAAGTTTTTGATATCATTTCTCTTATGGTATAATAACCCTGAAAATATATTTACGAGAATCAAACTTAAAATAAAATATGGAGTCTCCTCTAAATAATAAAGTATATTTCACATATATTTCTTAGAGAATAAGGTCAGGATATCAAGTTTTATAGAATCAAGTCAACCCAGACAAACTGTGCAACACAACAAACAAACGCAGGATACAAAATAACTCCAAATGTTGCCACTTCATTCGGTTCTACATTATAGATGGAAATACTAACAGACATAGCAACACATTTACAAATCAAGTTATCTGCCATGAACCATAAAAATATACAGCTGGAGTAATACTTTATTTGCACTTGTTTTAATCAGTATGGAGTCAATTTTTTACAATAAAATTAAACTTTAAAAAAAATCTGGCAATTTGACACACCAAAAATTTGCAATCAAAAGTTTTTTTAAGCATGTTTGATAGCAGCAACTTTACGTACGATAGTAACTGAATTTTGAAATATTTTTAAAAATAGAAAACATTCTATTTCTGGAAATTTCATATTAAAAGTTTATGAGTAAAATTTGCATCTCCTAAACTATACGACTATAGACAATCTGATCGACAACAAAATCTAATAATCCCTACTAGCGGCATAAATATATAAATTTAAAGAATAAAATTATTCTACCAAAAGTTTCTTCTACACTTTCAAAAACTCACCCTACATAGCATGAACTCTGTAATGGTCCAATCTGGATAGTGACTATCGTTTAATATAGTCACTGATATATCACCATAGTACACAGGCCGTGTGTCGTATGGCCAGTAATGGTCGCACTTTTCCCGACCCTTCTCTATGCACCGCGTGAGCATGACGATGGCGCGCGAGTTGCTCTCCCAACACATGCGCCAGAAGTCATCACGCGTTGAGTGAAGTGGTCCTTGCGTCACAATGAATTCTCGGGGCGAGTTGTAGCCCTGTGAATGAAATAAATGTGTGTTTTATATGAATAGGTACCTATATGTCATCTTGTCTCCACATTGCCTTGGTTTGTTTCAACTACATTTTTGGATGTTTTCTATTTTAAACTATGTAAAATAAACAACTTCTTGTCAGATTTCACTTAATAATTTTAGTAATACAGTGTAAACTTTTCATATTGGAAAACTCTGTATAACGTAAACACTGCGTGATCTTAGTTCGTTTGCCTTCTAACTCTTACATGAATGAGAAGACAGTGCTTAAACTGCATAAGTTGTTTATTGTTTATTTTCACTAAGTATGTATTCATTACCGACAGGCTCACATAAACTCGAAATTATCTTTACGAATGCTGACAATTCTAAGAATCAAAAGACACAGTTTTATTGCTGTTACATACAGTCATTACTGCTGTTTTTGTTAAGCACACAAGTTTACTAGGAAAAGTAACACGACCCGTAACTCATTACCGCTTTCGAATATAAAAAAAAATTTTAAATAACTATTGGAATAGTAAACAAATTTAATAAAATTTGACGGATTATTTTAAAATGTAAGAAACAAATGTAAGCTATAAGTATAAGGGAACTGATTAAATAATTTTGTAAATGAAACCGAATAAACAATATAAAATCTTAAAAAAATATGAATTTATTTACACACTCCATAAAGCGAAAACTCTTTATAACAAAAGAAAATACTTGGTCTCTCGTGTTTCATTATAAAGAGTATACATTGTATTATAACTAGTTTCCCTCATGCTTTAACCCAGGTAGAATTATCCTAATTATGCTGCTATCCTCCTTCATTCACTATGCGCCTGTGTGCTGTCCGTCAAAAGTGATCGATCGCCACAAGTCAGAGGAATACTCAGAATGATCAGTAAATAACCTACACCGTTTCAGCAGTCTTCTTCATTTTTTATCATTGCTCTGCTCTATGAATCATAGTGTGATGATATATATGATATACTCTACGATACGTATGGTATGCAGGCTATAATCTTTCTTAAAGTTTAGGCTTTCGAATACAAAAGGATTTTTGAAATCAGACAAATAGTTCCAGAGATTAGCATAAATAAATAAATAAACTTTCAAACTTTTCTACGATATGTATTACTATAGATATGAAAGTTTGTAATAATATTTCTTTGCTCAATATTTGCAGAAAAGAAATATTAGAAAATTGTCATTGTATATTAATATTATAGAAATTAAGACATTATTTCCTTACTAGTGTTATGAAAATAAATTTTATTTAAATGTACGAGACGTGATCAAGAAATACGGTGAATGAATTTTCATAGTAGAAATTCTACATCAATTTGAAGCCGGTAAGTCCGGTATAAGTCCGGTAGCTTGATGCTTTGAAATCAACAGTGGAAAATCAAAATAAGTTGCCATCTATCAGTCAACTTTCAGAGCCTGGAGAATGAGGTTGTGTTTACCATGTCTGCTGTACATCGTGGAATTCGAACAATGCGGGAACATTACATTTCAAGTTGTAAAAGAGAGTCAAAGAAGCTCAAGAAATATTGAAAGTGGTGTATGGCGATAACGTGGTAACTCTGAAGACTGTTTACAAGTGGTATGAGCGATTTAAAAGCAGAAATGAGCCTATTCAAGACGACCAAAGGTCGAGACATTCTTCGATATCAAAAATGTACAAGAAGAGGCAAAAAATGTTCGTTCAAACAGGTGATTGACTATTCGAGAGCTTGCTGAAGATTTGAACATATCGTACAGGTCCATGCAAAGCATTTTAACTCATAATTTACAAATAAGACGAGTGAGTGCAAAATTTGTTCACAGACTTGATAGACAAGGAAAATTGTGTGTCAGTTTGCATGGAATTGAAGGATTGTCTTGTAGCAGATCCAGACTTCATGAAAAACATTATAACTGTATATGAAAGTTGCATATATTGATATGTCTCTGAGACAAAAGAAGTGGTTCTCCTCGCCCTGAGAAAGCACATCAGTCGAAGTCGAATGTGAAGGTTGTGCTCATTATTCTTTTTGATAGTACGGTCAGATTTCATTCCAAGGGGAACAATTGTAAACTCCGAATATTACAAGGGACTACTGCAACATTTGCAAAACAATGTACGAAGAAAAGATCAAAAAAGGGGCCAGTGGTTTTCTCTGACATTTATGGCTCTTCTGAAAGAAGACTTCCAGAAATGCTTCCAACCATGGAACCACCATTGGGATTGCCAACCAAGGAAAGTACTTTGAAGAAAATTAAGTCAAATTTGTTGTAAAGTTATTACTTTGTTTGTTATAAAATTATTCACCGTATTTTTTAATCACACCTTGTAAATTATAAACTAGAAACAGTTCCAAAATATGGTATAAGGAAACAATTTTTTTTACAAAATTCAGTATAAGGAAACAGTTTACATTCCAGTTTTTTTCAAATATAATTATTTTTTCAATAAATTCATTTATAATTTTCTTATGTGGTTTGTATAGGTAAATTACCTAGTTTTCACAATCCTATATTATGTTGTAACTCCTTTCCCCAAAATAGGTTATAATGGAGCATCATATTATAATAAAATGTTGATATGGTACAAAATAGTGCAGAAGATGACCAGCTGCTAAACAAGACCAGTTGAGTGAATTTTGACAGAAATAATTTAGATATTAACATATTTTAATTATTATATGTAAGGAGACTATGCCTTCGCTTCATAAATAATTACTTTCGGTTCATCAACATTTACTGATTATTCTTAATTAAGATATTATTCTTTTACATATTCTATTGTCTAATATATAACATTACCTTATAAAAAACCTACACGGTAACTCGAGTTGGATCTCATAATACAAAGTCGCTTACCGGCACATAATTGGCATTAATATAGTCTGAGCCTTCCTCATCATCAACAGGCTGGAGTTTATAGCGTGAGTGATCATATGGCAGAATGTTGGTAAAGCGATTCTTGGGTCGATTGCAGGGCAGGTCAGCGGCCGTGCAGGGTTGGTCACGACCCACATGTTTTAATTCCTCAAATTCTTCACTGAATCTGTGTAGGTTTTGACATATCAAATAGTGTATCAAAAATTGGATCATGGTTCAATATGAAAATTGTTGAACTGAATTTTAATCTTTTGAACATATATAGCTATTTTATCATCCATGCTCGTAAGCTTAAAAACCACCATAGACATTTTATTATTTTATTTGTTATATAGTTACCACTCAGAACACCTCTATAACATATTAACATCTATATTACTGTTCATATAATACCTGTGAAACGTAATAAATTGTATCGTATGACAATGAAATGTAATAAATACCTGTGAAATGTAATAAATAGTATGGTAATAAATCGTCTTACTTATTACGTTATGCACTTAATGCTCTTGTCCATATGACGTAAAACAAAATTTTACAGACAATTGCACAACTTTTGGAAAAGAATGAATTCTATTATAAAGTCCGAGAGACGGATATGAAAACTATCATTATTCTGAACATCTGAGTACCAAACTCTAAAAACAATTTTTATAAAGTTTATTCACAGACTTATCTATTGACCTAATTTAATATTAGGTAGCTCTAGAAAACATAATATTGTAGAAAAAGTGAACTTGTTAGGTTTAATTAATAAGATATATTTTTTTAAGTACCTAATGGTATTGTCACAACACATGCAGTCAATTGTTTGATAAAGAATCTATCTTCTACTATTGGCGTTAATATTGACAATAATGAAATTGAAAAGTTTTAAATATGGTCAGAATTAGAAGTAAAATTTCAAGAGTTTCAAGTAAAGTAATAATTTTATCCATTTGTATTTTCTTTAGTTATATTAATATTTTATTTAGTAAAATTTCAAGTAAAAAATTTTACTAGGATAGAATGGACAGTGATGACATATCAAACTTAGCCTAGAAAAAGCAACCCAAAGCATAACTTTTCACGGAATATATATAAAGTTCTAATGCAATAACTATTATAATGGGTGTACAATCAATTGCACAAATGGGTGTAGCAAAATTTTATTAGAGAATGCGGGAAAAAAGGAACAGATTAAGCTTTTGATGCAATAGAGGTGACACTATTATTGTTTGATACATATGGCAAAATATTCAGAAAATTCACGAAAAAATGCTATAAATGTAATTATTACTTGCATATTGTAGATGTTCATGACATTTTTATTCATGTACTAGAGATCTAATGATTAGTTATGTAAAATTCCTTTGTAAGTCAGTGGCATTGTGAGGAAATGTATGAACTACTACAAAAATATCAAACACCATCACCATGAGTGATCATAATATAGAAGACAAAGCGATCACAGAATTTTTCGAGAAATATCCTACATACACATTCTAAAAATGTACATGATATTGACCAGAAAGTATGCAGAAATCAAAATGAAGACCTTCAACCGTATTATAACTGATTACTGCTAGGTTAAATTTAAAAACAAAATTTATTGATAGAAGTTCTGGCCTTTTCAGTCTTGCGTATTTCTTATTTAATTATATATTTTTTTGAAGCAAAAAATATATACAACTAAAAACTTGTCAAGAGATTTTAATTAAATTGTGAGTGATTATAAATATTATTGCCTTTATTTTCTGAAACCTTCAAGACAGGAAAATAGTCTAGTAATATAAAAATACCTGAAATCAGAGTCAGCAGACATGAGCCTGTAATGCTCTCCAAAATCGGCTATCCTCACTGGCCTGGACGTCTCTATAACACTATCTGGTAGACTCATTGTGTCATTGTTTCGTGCGTCGGTCGCTCTACGGCCTGCAGTTCGCTTACGCCTTATCACTGCTATTAGTATAATTAGCATAACCAGCAGCGTAAGCGGCACAGTTATGCCAATGATGATCGGTGTGTTGTCTATGTCTGGGGGTATAACGAACTCTAATTAGTATAATGCAAGATAATGCGCACACTTTCTGCTGTATGGTGAAAAAATATAATTATCTCATAATGTTAAAAAAATGTTCAGGAAAATATT